>JADBJO010001361.1:315000-317500 GCA_016801955.1 Conus betulinus | reverse complement strand
GTATTTACTTATTTATTCATTTATCTATCTGTTTGTTTATTAATTTATTCATCCAGTCACTTATATACTTATTCTGTTTTACATCCCAACTCGGTATATCTGAACGGGCGACACGTTGTACCAACACTATGCTAACCTGGCATCCCAAATTATTCTAGCGAAATAAAAACGGCGCCCTCCTTGCCCCAAACATCACCCCCTCCGTCCGCTTAACTCCCTCGTCCTCCCTCTCCGTCATCCTCTCCTCCGAGTGGCCATGAGCACCACAGCACGGTAAACAACCCTCTCATTAGCGTGCCACGTTAAGCTTCTTCCAAGTGAATGAAGACCTGTCTCCCCAGCCCACCCCCGTCCTCTTCGTTAACTACCTCCCATGCCCCTCACTACACCCCCCTCCCTCCTCCATCCCATTCAGCAGCCTCCATTCCGTGCCGCCTCCTTTCTCCCTTCTTCCCCTCCCCCTACCCCCTCTTCACCCAGCCCCCTCAAACACGGCCCCACGCCCCCAACACCAACAGCCCTACAATTGTAGCTGGTCAGTAATTATTCACGCGCTGTCACGTGGGCTGGCGTTTACTCGGGTGGCGTGCGGAGTGTTTGACGGGTGCTGTCCGTGTTACGGAGTGGTGGGATTAACTGCAGGGCCAGCTTTCCCCTGTCCTTTGTGGCCGACGGTGAGAGGAATGATATCTGTTACGGCAGCGAGAGCTGAAACGCGAGAGAGAGAGAGAGAGAGTCACAGACCCATTTAAATATGTGAGCTTCGCACATGAAAAGATTTAAACGCAAACACACCAAAACTAAATGAATCCAAGCTTGACACTTAAACAGGTGAATGCGCACACATTCATGGAAATGCAACGAATTACGAAGAGCAAAAGTGGACACACACACACACACACACACACTTCGTGCTAAGGTGTCGTACTGCCAGAGGTCATCTGTTAGTTTACCTGACCGCCGGTGAACACTGCTCAAGCATGGTGAACTTTGGCCGAGCCCACGTGAATGCAAAACATTCGTACGTAATAACATTACTGTTGACACTGTTGTGCTTACAACCACTGTCTGAGAATGGGTGTCCACGTTCACCTACTATTAAGCACAATGTTTTGAGCCACGTTCAACGTTTGTCACTCTTTTCAACACACGATATGGAGTCAGTGGAAGGCAGTCGGAAAACGACCGCACTCTTCCCTCGTGTTGCACGTGCTCTGCTGTTGACACGGAATCCTGGCTGGCAGGAGCTGTGTTAAACACGCACGTTATCCGTGTCAGCGCTTACAGGGTCGCAAAACTCGGTGACATCGTCACAAAACGTGGCGCTTCTTGCCGTGGGTATGGCTGCACACCAGAAATTAATGCGCCAAGTACTTGCTTACGGAGTCGAGTATTTATAGAATGGTGCAATCTGATCATTTTAAGACTTCTTGTTGCCTCTAAAAATTGATTTTTTTTTTTTTTTTTTTCATTTTTTTGCTGTCCAACCTCTGCGCCACCTCAGGCAGTGCACCCACGCCGCTCATTCCGACACCCTGTCCACAGCCACAGCCCGGTCGGCCCCGCCGCAGCCCCGGCACCGGCAATCCACAGGGAGCAGTCAATGTCGAGTCGTCAAGAGACAACCCACCGGAGGAGACACTGCACTGCCGCCGAGTCACTTCAGTGGTGTTCAGTGGCGCCTGTTCTGATCTAACATACGCAGGACACCACCTACAAAGCCCCCTACTGACGACAATAATTGCTTAGTCGCGGAGCCGGCGCGAGTGAGCTCTCCCTCCGGAGGGCGCCACCACGTCCGTCCAACGACAGCCCCCATGGCCTCGACGATACCGGTGACCCCAACGGAACCAAACCAAGGCCACAGACGTGGAGAGGACATCGAAACTGAGGTCACCATGAGAGCAGGGTATGACGGGCCACAGAATTTGAGACATTTTTTTTTTTTGCTGATCGATGAGAATGAGGATGATTAAGATGATGCTACGGATTTCCATTTTGTCTGAGACTACATGACAGGGCTGTACTCTACGCTTCCTTTCATAATATATCCCGGTGTCAACCAGGCCCGAGAGATACAGGCACCTGCAGTGTTGGTCAGAAAATTTGAGCAACACTCTCAGAAACGCATCCATTAAGTGGATGAAACTCGACTGTGTGGTCCCAGTCTTCCCAACTGAGCCCGCAGCAAACTCAACTCTGGGTAGGAGCCGGTCGTGGCAGAAAAAAACCACATGACTTCTGAGGGATTCGAACCCACGCCCTCCCAGCCGGGAGTCCGCGACGCTAACCACTTCGCCACGGCGGCTGGTCTGAAAATTGATTCTCCTCCCTTTCTTTCATGTGGCCAAGCCAGGTGGTTCCAAGCAGACAGATTGAAATCAAATGAATGGAACTGGTTGTGCGTGTCCAGCTGGCGCAAAATTAGGGTTACGGGTGAGTGCAAAGGCCTGAAATGAGACGTCAGCTAAGAGGAAGGTCATGTACTTGAAGACCGTGT
>JADBJO010001361.1:302500-310000 GCA_016801955.1 Conus betulinus | reverse complement strand
ATCGATTGTTAGATTGGTACGTGTTTGTTTTTTCTTTTCAAAGAAACTTTTTGTACATTTTCACAAAATAACTTTTGTTCATTTACTGATGCGACTAACGATCCAAAATGATTTATCATTATGTTGTTTTTCTTCAGTTTCAGTTTTAAGGACATTCTTATACTGTCTCCTAGCTCTGCAGTAAGCGTTACGATCAGTATCATCCATCGTCTGTCGAAACGTTTTTGCAATCTTCTCGCTTTTGATTTACTCCCTTTACACTCTGTATCATACCAGTCACTTTGTTCATTGTTCTTGCTGAGAGAGATTTTTTTTTTCACAACAAGCGTAAGGTTTTTTTTCTATATACATGTCACACACATATTCAGGGCCCCATTACAGTCACGATCGATCATAGCATCATCAAGCGATGACAGTGCTTTATCCTACTGCATTGTTTTAATATGTGTTTGCTCAAAATAAGGATTCTGCACACACTTTTCAAAAACTTCACATTCCTTTTCAATATTCGCAGACACAGGATTCACATTTTACATTCCAAAACTAAATTCGACAGGCAGATGTTCAGATTCCCATCTCCCAGATACATAAACTACAAAAAGAAAGACAACTGAAAGAAATTCTCGAGAAATCAAAAAATAGTCATTTACACTACACCCTACTTCAGAAATGTAAGTGTAGTGGGCCATCAAGATCACCATCACAAACTCCTTTGAGTATATACAATCCAAGCGAAGCACATATGTTCAGCAAACATTTGTAATAGTTATTAAGCATTATTATTATTATTATTATTATATTTTTTATTAATGAAAGAAAGGGACAGCAGAGGGACTTCCGGAGTCATGAACCGGATGTGGCCCAACCCCCCTATGGTGTCAGGAGATAAGGGTTGAAGCACTTGCTTGAAGGGGGCTTCTCTTCTGAGGACTCTGCTGCCACGCTCTTCACGAGTTTCTTTCTACTGATGCATGGGTAAACCATTGACTTCCGGGAATAGGCCGGAGGACGTCAGGGAAAGATCGGAGGACACTGGGAAAGGACCAGAACCAAGGGCTCTGTGGGCTGGCTCCCCACTTTGCCTTCAGCATGTGGCTCCTAGGATTCACCGAAAGGGGGAGAGAATGATGAATCAAATCGGTGCTCTACCAATCACGACTGCAAATCCCAAACGGACTATGAACATGGACCAAATGGAATATCCATGTGTCTGTGGAAAGCGTTTCGCTACCACCCGTGGCATGAAGATCCACACAACAAAGATGGGATGTGTGAAGACTCATCTGAATGAACAGCGGCGCACTGCATCAGCAGATAAGACGGCGGAAGACCAAGGCCAGGATTTAAACCACAGTGCCAGGGACATCCACGCCGTTGGTTCGGATGAGGAATTTGCACAGGCCCTCGATGCCAGGCGCCTGAAACTCAACCTGCCACGAGCAAACGAGACTGAAGATGGGGAGAAACTAGATGCAAAAATCGTCCAAAAACCTCGATGTACTGATAGGGAAAAAGCACCTTGGAACACAAACTAGCCACCACATATGGGGACATTGTGTATGCCACATGTAGAGACGCCTATGGAGCAAAATACCCCCAAGAGTAAACACCTCCAAAGAATTCCAGACGCCAAGAACAGATGGACAGGATCTGGGTTCAAAAGAAAAACCTCAAGACGCAAATGAAGACCACACTGCCAGCTGCAAAACAAGGCCTGGAAAAACTCTGGAAAGACCTGAAAGCAAAACACAGCGCCCTCAGCAAAGCGGAATCTGCGAGGAAGAGGAAGAGCAAAAAGAAGAAGACACAAGAGCGCTTCTTCAGAGACCCCTTTCAGTTTGCCAGAACTCTGTTTGAGCAGCCAAAATCTGGACCCCTAAGTGTGGACAAAGGAGTTCTTGAGCAGCATCTGAGGAAAACATACTCTGACTCACAGAGCATACTCTGACTCACTGAGCAAAGCACCACTCGACATTCAAGGTCTGGTGTGGCCAGCCAACCCTGAGGAACAGTTCAATGACAAGCCTCCAACGTTGGCGGAAATCAAGAAGGTGGTCGACAAAGCCAGAGCCAAATCATCACCAGGGCCAAACGGAATACCTTACCAGCTGCACAAGAAATGTCCCAAGGTGATGGAGTGGCTCCACAGGCTGCTGCGTTCAGCTTGAGAAATCAGAAGATCAGCGGCCAGTGGATGACGGCAGATAGTGTGTACATCCCCAAAGAGCAAAACTCAAGTGACATCAGGCAGTCCAGGCCAATATCACTACTGAACGTCGAAGGGAAAAATCTCTTCTTCTTGGTCATGGCAGCAAGGCTGACCCAAGTACCTCATGGAAAACAAGTACTTGGATGTGTCAGTCCAGTAAGGTGGCATCCCAGGCGTGGCTGGTTGTGTAGAACACGCCACAATGGTCTGGGACGCAATCCAAAGAGCAAAAACAGAGAAGAGAGAGACTGGACGTAGTGTGGCTTGATCTGGCAAACGCACATGGATCTGTACCCCATGAGATGATACAGTTGGCTCTTGAGATGTACCATGTGCCAAAGAACATCCGCGACATGCTCAAGAAGTACTCCAATGGCTTCTCAATACGGTTCTCTACCAGGGCGTGCACAACAAATTGGATCAACTTGGAAGTGGGCATTGCAATGGGCTGTGCAATTCCCCAAATACTGTTCGTGTTGGCAATGGAAGTCATCTTGAAAGCAGCAACAAAGCAACGCAAGACAAACAGACCTTGGTGATGGATACAAGATGCCCCCTCTCAATGCCCTCATGGATGACACTACAGCGATTTCATCCAGAGAAGACGAGACACGTCATGTGCTGGAGGGGCTGGACGACATAGGTGCCTCATCTAGAATGAAGTTCAAGCCAAGGAAATCACGGAGTCTCTCACTGAGGAAAGGAAAAGTGGCCGAATCTGTAGTCTTCAGTCACAGAAGAGCCAGTCAAGAGCCTTGGAAGATGGTATGATGATATGCTGAAAGACACACAAAGAGCAAAAGCAAAAGAAACCAAACAGATGTCGGAAGAAGGCTTGGAGACCATTGACCAGTGTGGGCTCCCTGGCAAATACAAGGTCTGGTGTCTGTAGTTCATGCTGATTCCAAAGCTCCTATGGCCTCTGATGATATACGACATCTGCACCAGCATAGTCGAGGCAATGGAATCCAAAATCAAGTTCACAAGGAAATGGCTTGATGTCCCACCCTGTCTGACTGACATAGCACTTTACTGTCGCCAAGCAAAGCTGAAACTACTACACTGAAACCCATCCTGGAGGAATACAAAGCAGGGATCAGACTTCAAAACATGCTGGAGGACTTAGGAGACAAGGTGGTAGAAGCAATCAAGCCCAGCTGAAGACAGGCAGAAAATGGAACGTTCAAGAGGCGATAGATTCTGCAAAAGAAAGTCTCAAGATCAGATAAATAACAGGACACACACAGACCAACAGACAAGGACTGGGGGGGACCAAAACTGAATGGTGGTCTAAGGCCAAAGGAAAAGCCAAAAGAGACCTGATGATTCAGGAGATGAGAAAAGAAGAAGACAAAAAAAGACTCCAAAAAGCAGTCCAGCAGAGCCAGCAAGGGCATGGACAACGTGGGAGAATGCACTTCAAAGAAGTCTCACTTGGAATGACATTTGGCACATGGCCCCTGTCAGAATCAGCTTCATTCTCAGATCTGCATATGACCTTCTGCCCTCAAATGCAAACCTGGTGAAGTGGGGGGGAAAAAACAGACGATCCTTCATGCCCCCTCTGCCATGAAAAACAAACAGTGGAGCATGTCCTAAGCTCATGTAAAGTAGCCCTGGCTCAAGGAAGGTACACATGGAGGCACAACCAAGTGCTCAAAGAGACTGTACAAGTAGTCTGGGCTAGTACCAACACCACAAAAGGAAAAAATCAGGACTCCAAAAGCACCCGCAACATTCTTCACGACAGGAGGAGGCAGCAAGCAGCGAATCATGGCCAAGAACAACAGTGTCACTCGGAACATGCAGGCAGAGTCTGCTGGACGGGGGCAGGTGACTGGGAGTGCACTGCAGACCTCCCAGAATGGAAGAGTCACCCAGAGATCATTAGCAAGAGTGGCATGAGACCAGACATAGTAGTCCACTCTCAGTCAACCAAGCAGCTGATCATGATCGAGCTCACGGTGCCCATATGAGAACAGAATGGAGGCAGCTCAAATCTACAAGACTGAAAAGTATGCTGATCTGGCAAACAGCCTTAGGAGAGAAGGCTATCAGGTCAAAGTCCTCACTGCAGAAATTGGAGATAGGGGGTTTGTAGGAACGTCTGCATACAGCCTCAGGAAACAGCTCTCAGTTGCAGGGAGGAAAAAAAACCAGAGCCCTGAAAGCAATGGCAGAAGTGGCAGAGATGTGTTCAAGCTGGATCTGGTCAAGGAGGAACAAAAGTGAACTTCATAAGGCTTAACTTTCTTACAAATATCAGGCGTCCCAGTGGCTCAGTGGTTAGTGAGCGAGTCATTAAGTGGAAAATGAGCATGTCCAGAGGGTCATGGGTTCGAATCCCATCCATGGCTCGTCCCAAGATGGGAAAAAAAGGCAGGGCAGCAGAGGGACATCCAGAGTCATGAACCGGGTGTGGCCCAACCCCCCTAGAGTGTCAGGAGATAAGGGCCGAAACACTTGTTTAAAGGGGGCTTCTCTTCTGAGGACTCTCTGCTGCCACGCTCTCCAAGAGTTTCTTTCTCTACCATTTTATCCAAAGATTTTCATTCCATGCATCAGAACACTTCTTGAAATCAGCATTATAACTATCATGCTCGTAGAAAACATCTCGTGGGACATTAGCAGTTCTGTTGGTCAGGTCGCCATCCAAAATCACGTGCACATCATTCGAATCAAGCACACAATCAGAAAGATATTCTTGAAGAGAAAAAAATGCCATTGTCAACATCAAAATACGTATAGTATGGTGAACCCTCCAGAGGCACAAATGAACATACATACAAGACATCCTTTGATAAACCAAACAAAGTCTTATCAATCACAAAGAAAAGTGCATGAGGACAGTCATCTGGATTTCTTTGAAGGAAGACAAATTCATTCCTAATAAGACATAACAAGCCACCCGAGCCACTGCATTGTCTGGTAAACTTAACGGCGGGTTTACTATACACAGCATATCATGTAAACACATTACGCTGCAATATTTCGACAGAATTTTAAACAAGGCAGATAAAGTCAAAATTAAACAAACATGACAGAGGGAATGACACAGAAAATGTTCATCGTAAATTTTAGAAATAATACCTTTAATATCCCAGTGTAATGATGAAACACATTTTGAAAGCGTGCTTTTATTTCCGTCAGCATCCAAGGCATGTATTCTTACATTACAACGTTCATTACCCACTTTCGTTATCAAACACTGACTGGTTTCTGTCATGAGCATCAACAGGAATAAAACCAACATCGTCATTTTTTTTTCTTTCGAGGCGACCCCCTATTTTCTTCCTGCGTAATGCCGTATTCTTGCGCTGAAACTTGTCCCTGCTCTACATAGAGACCACCCCTATTTCTTTGTTAATTTGTATGACAAATGCTAGACATAGGAAAACATGCTTACCGTTCCTGTTCCAGAAAACAATTTACATTAGGTTTGAAATCAATAATGTTTTACTAATGGTTATTAATGTTAGACCCACACCATTAGTCACAAAGTCCTTGCTTCCCTGTGCCATCAAAGAATCAATGTTTACACTTTTCACGGCTCAATTGTTCGCTCACGGGGGTGGGGTCAATGTCACCGTTGCACGCTACCTGCTCCGCACGTGAACTGTTTCAACACCATCCAAACAAGACCGGTGTCACAGAAGGGCGGCCTCCACTCTATACAATCTTCCTGAGACTTTGTCCACCAATGCCATCAAGTCCATACTTCTTGCCTCAACCAGCAGATGGTCAAAAAGCATGGTTGCAACTTACCTTCACACTCCGCACTCTTTTCAGATGAGAGATTAGTTTCTTTCTCAACTCTCTAATTCGAAACGAAAAGTCCTCTCCTAAGAACATTTGGGATCTTTTCAGTGTATGCTTTGCCTTCAAAATCTGTTCTTTGTCCTCAAAAATGTACATCGGACGACGACTGGTGAATTAGATTTCGAGTTCAGGCTGTGGACACGATCGAAAAAAAAAATCCATGGCCAGTTCCAGTCTGTCCGAAATAATTTGGTTGAGCAAGTCTTCACACTGCTGTTGACTTTCGTTATCCTTGCGTATCAGTCCATGGATAATCAGGTTATTACGTTTCAAACAGCCCTAAAGGTCGTCCGCCTTGGGGCACAGAGCTGTTGTGCACTGCAGTCACGGTCCTCGTGATGTTGGCCTTGGGGCACAGAGCTGTTATGCACTGCAGTCAGGGCACAGAGCAGTTGTGCACTGCAGTCACGGTCCTCGTGATGTTGGCCTTGGGGCACAGAGCTGTTGTGCACTGCAGTCACGGTCTCGTGGTGTTGGCCTTGGGGCACAGAGCTGTTATCAGGAAACATTTAGTTATATCTCATACTAGTGTTATTCACTCACCGGTCATGCACCCTTCAAAACCAGTCTGAAGTAATGACCATTCTTTTCGGGTAGAAAATCTTTGTTTCCTTGTTGTCTGTGTGCTGTGCATAGAGATTTTCCTTGATTAGCATTGACTCAATGGCACTCGCGCGTTATTTATGGAAACCCACACCATCTTTTTAAATAACAGAAACCTCGTTTCCCTCTGCCTTTGTCGCAGGTCACGCTCCAGTTTTTTATGCTACTCACAGACATCGTTCACCTGTTTCTGTATTCCCGCTCTGGACAGACCAGACAACCTGTATATTCTTGGATTCTTTTTTGCAGCATTCTTCGTGTGAAACGATCGTGATTGCCTGGTTCCTATCCCTGAGATCAAACTCTTAAATACTGCTAGAGAATGGTAGCTCATTGGAGGAATATAAAGTGGTTGTGTTTGCTAAACACATCAGCAAGAATCTTTCATTTTTTCTGAATCATTCAAACATATAGTCAATTGGCGTACTGTAAGACACAGTCCATTTGATATTTAGTGAATGGTTTTGCAGAAATTTGATGAAAACAGGAATATGAGGGTGTTTTTTTTTTTTTTTTTTATTTTTATTTTTTTTACCACAGATGATTTATGATACTATCTTACCCGAATCTGGAGCAGTCTAATTCCTGTATTTATTTTCTGGTTGTACAAGGCTTGAACTCTAAGGGACAGAAGAATAACTCACCAGATTTTCACTCAGCTCTGACTCTGATCTAAGAATAAACATGTAGTTATAAACACGGCTGGTCCCAATACCTACTCCTTTGGTTGTGCATAGATAATGTCCAGCTCCGAGACAGACTGCACGCATTGTTGTCCAGGCTTCAGTTACACTTGGTGTTGCGCCACCATGAAGACTGGACTACATCTCTGTCTCTGCACTGCAGTCATGGTCCTCGTGGTGTTGGCC
>JADBJO010001361.1:292500-295000 GCA_016801955.1 Conus betulinus | reverse complement strand
ATATTCAGTGTAAATCAATTCTTTAACAAGAGAAGCAAGCAAAAGTGGATTCTCATTTTTAGTAATATTACCATAGGAATAGAAAATATCTGCTTGTTTCATCAACCAAAGGGGGAAAGGGTATTTGGTTATTTTAACAATGTTGTCAAACGAAAAGTCATGCATGTAAAAGAGGAGACACATAATCAAACAATGACGTATATGCCCTTTTATTCCGTATCTCTCTAGAAACGTAGGTGCTTTCATCAAGTTCAGAGGTAACTGAGTTAGGGACTGTTCTTGCTCGTGCTGAGTAGTTACAAGCACAGAGCATCCTGTGTTCATTTAAAGGCAAAACTCCTGCCTCTCTGTACGTCATATCAATTGATGCCCATCTTGGAAGCCCAGAGCAATTTTTTAATGCTAAGGAATCAATACTAGTTAACTTATGTAACTCTGTCTTTGGTGCAGTAAAAAATACTTCTTGACCATAACTTACAATCGAACGAACTGTCCCTAAGGCGACATGGATAAGATTGGATCCATGATTTATTAGAGGGATTCCAGTTAGGACACGCAGTAACGCAATTTTCTTTCTTGCCTTTTCCACGAGATGATTTATATGTTTACACCAGAATAGTTTATAGTGAAAAATAACGCCTAGAAATTTTACTTGCTTACTTGGGAAATGAAAGAATCACCTATTTTTACTTTTACAGCATCCCTACCTTCAAAATCGATATTTTTCTTTGTAAATATTATAAAAACCGATTTGTCCGTTGATAGGTTAAAACCGTTTGAATTCAAATAATTAACAAGTTTACTGACCGCAAACTGAAACTGTTCAACAATTTTATTACGCTTGATTTGTTTTTTGTAAAATTACAATCTACATTTTTCCACATTGCAATATCATCTGCATAAGCAGCTAAAGTTGCCCCTTTTGTGTCAATCTGGTTAAGATCATAAAGCATCAATGAGAAGAGGATTGGAGAAATTACACTTCCTTGAGGGACACCCATGTTAGCATATCTTGTACTTGACAGCACACACCATTTAGTTTTACTTGTAGCGTTCTCCCAGATAAAAACGATTGTAAAAACATGTGGAAACGACCTTTAATCCCAATTTCATGAGCCTTGGACAATAATTTTAAAATGCCAAACGGAATCGTACGCTCTATGAATATCAAAGAACGTGCCTAAAGTGGAGTGTCGCTTAGCCAAGGCTTTTTTTGACGTGTGAAGCTAAAAGACTAACATGATCAGTGACACCCCTCCCTTTTCTGAAACCAGCTTGAAAGATTGGCAAAATCACATTCTTTTCAAGGAAATGTTCTAATCTGAATTTCATTATTCTCTCAAAAGTTTTCCAATGTGAGGAGTCAAAGAAATGGGTCGAAAATTAGAAGGTTTTCTTTTTTGTTGATTTTCCTTGTTTATGGATAGGTACAACTGTTGCTTTCTTCCAAGCCACTGGCAGCTTTCCGGATTTCCAGCATAATTGGAAGAACTGTAATAATTTTTTCAAAAAAAACATTGTGGAAAATGCTTTATCATGTTGTAAGAAATGGGATCAAATCCTGTAGCAATTTTACCAGATTTTAAACGGTGAAGTGAGTACAGAATCTCCTCCATTGTTAGATTTTTATTAATATATATAACGTGTTGTCGTTGTCATGTGGTTCAATGTTTCTCCTTTCGTTTTCACTAGTTCTTCTTCGTTCTTGCTCTTTTTAGGCAGATGTTCAGTCTGACTCATTACTGCGAAAGTGTCAGCAAATAATTCAACTTTATCCTCGTTTGTTTTATAGATTTTATCGTTTTCGATCAAGACAGGATCTGGGAGATGAAAAGAACCTTTAGATTTTCTGATTTCTTTCCAAAGTAAAGTGCTATCGTTTGGGGTTTGGAACAGTTGATGACTAAGTTTTTGTAATATTGCTGCTTTGCAAAAGCAACAATTTTGTTACTATTGGTGTTAGCTTTTTTGTATTCAGCGTGTAACTGTTCCACTCTACTTTTAGGTTGCGTATGACGGCTTATCATCCAGCTTTTGAAGGCCTTAGTTTTCGCACCCACGGCGACTTCACACGCAATATTCCACCATGGGTTTGATGCTTTCTTTGGATGATTCTTTAATTTGACTTTTGGGATTGCAGAATCTGCAGCTTAAGTATAAGTTTTCTTTAATTCAAAATAACGGTTTTCCAAATCTTCCTCTAAACACTGTATTTTGATTGAAATTTAGAAAAAATGAACCTGCTGTCAAAATTTGATTGAAAAGCGCCCAATCAGCCTTATCTTCATTATATTTAGTGCATTCAGAATTGTAGATTGTTTTTTTCCGGGCTCGCTAGAAGTTGGATTTCAATAGGGAGATGATCACTGCCTAACGGTATTTGATGAACCTGCCAAGTCCACAAAGGGTTTATGTCTGGGGAAACTAAAGACAAATCTGTCGATGAGCAACGTTGATCTGATCGATCAGCAGTTCTTGTTATAGATCCGTCATTTAAAAT
>JADBJO010001361.1:262500-267500 GCA_016801955.1 Conus betulinus | reverse complement strand
AGTGACGACAAGCTCACACTTTACATCCCCCACTCCCCCCCCACCCCTTTCTTTACATGGTCTGCGTCAACAAGTGACGACAAGCTCACACTTTACAACCCCCACTCCCCCCCCCCAGCCCTTTCTTTACATGGTCTGCGTCAACAAGTGACGACAAGCTCAACACTTTACACCCCACCCCCCCACCCCCCCCCCCCCCACCCCCCCTTTACATGGTTCCCCCAACAAGTGACAAGCTCACACTTTACACCCCCCCCCCCCCCCCCACCCCCTACATGGTCTGCGTCAACAAGTGGACAACCTCACCCCTTTACACCCCACTTACAGGGGAATGATCGTTTTACATGGTCTGCGTCAACAAGTCGCCAGGGTCAGTCAGTAGACCACCCCCCCCCTCTCCCCCCCCACCCCCTTTCTTTACATGGTCTGCGCAACAAGCAAACGACAAGCTTTGGTTTTTACTGATACTGTTAGGGCAATGCCCCCCGGCGTTTCTGCGCATGTCATGCTGTCAACAAGTGACGACAAAGCTCACACTTTACACCCCCACTCCCCCCCCCCCCCCCCTTTCTTTACATGGTCTGCGGAACAAGTGACGACAAGCTCACACTTTACACCCCCCCTCAGACAGCGGACAGATACACCCCATTTCTTTACATGGTCTTAATCGTACAAGTGACGACAAGTGCACACACTGAGACACCCCACACTCCCCACCCCGACCCCCCTTTCTTTACAATGGTCTGCGTCAACAAGTCGACGACAAGCTCACACTTTACACCCCCACTCACTCCCCCAACACCCCTTTCTGTACATGGTCTGCGTCAACAAGTGACGACACAAGCTCACACTTTACACCCCCACTCTCCCCCCCCTTTCTTTACATGGTCTGCGTCAACAAAGTGACGACAAGCTCATACTTTACACCCCCACTCCGTCCGACAAACTTTTCTGTACATGGTTCTGCGTCAAAAAACAAGTGAAAACAAGCTCACACTTACACCCCCACTGACCCCAACCCCTTTCTTACATGGTCTGCGTCAACAAGTGACGACAAGCTCACACACACACACACACACCCACACCCCACCCCCCACACCCTTTCTTTACATGGTCTGCGTCAACAAGTGACACAAGCTCACACTTTACACCCACACACACCCACCCCCCCCCCCAACCCCTTTCTGTACATGGTCTGCTGTCAACAAGTGACGACAAGCTCACACTTTACACCCCCACACTCCCCCACCCACCCCCACCCTGTCCCCCAACATGGTCTGCGTCAAACAAGTGACAAAGCTCACACTTTACACCCCCACCCACCCCCCCACCACCTTTCTTTACATGGTCTCTGCGTCAACAAGTGACAACAAGCTCACACTTTACTGTACAGAGAGAAAAAACACCCCTTTCTTTGTATGGTCTGCATCAACAAGCCACAACAAGCTACACTTTTTAACACTCTCAAACGACTATCCATTTAGTTTCTGAAAGCCAAGTTAAGACTGTGTGATTCAAAAAAGCCAATCAATTTGCTCCCGTAACACTTGTGACAGTTTGGAGATCCCGTCCAAAGTTTGGAGACCTCCACAAAGTTAAATGTCTCTGATGGGATTTGAACCCGGAACCTCACAGATCAAAGCTCGCCACACTGACCGGTGCACTATGGTGGCTCGGCCACATTTTATATTCCGTCTACAGACCCTGATCCGATGCCTTTGTCAGTGCTTGTGGAAACCTCAGGACATTCACTTACAGGGGAACGTGATCGTTACGACTTAACATAAACGCCAGGGCAGGTCAGTAGAGTAGAGTTTGTCCCTCTCTCCGTCAGTTGACGCTATGTAGTTGGTACGCAACGCAACGAAACGAAACGAGTTTGGTTGTTTACTGATACTGTGTAGGGCAATGACATGTTTATGCGGCGTCTGTGCGCATGTCATGCTGTGTAAAAGAAATGAAACACAGGAGAGGAGACAGAGAGAGAGAAAGAGAGAGAGAGAGAGAGTGAGAGTGAGAGAGAGAGAGAGAGAGAGAGAGACAGACAACAGACAGACCGAGACAACACAGACGGACAGAGACCACCATGAAATTATATATTTGTCTTAATCGTATCAGACTGTGAGTGCACATCGATCTGAGAAACACACAATAACCACACCGACAATACCAACATTAAGTAGACTGAAACTGATTCATTCGCAACTGGATACAATGCAACGATACCATACCAGTAACTCAAATTGCAACAGCCAGTCATAAACGATGGTAATTGATTGGAGACATAGACAGAGAGAGAAATACCTGGGTTTCTGAAAGTGATAAAAAGAACAAGAACGCAAAAGAACTAATACAAGAAAACAAACATACGACAAGAGCGAAGCAAGGATGACAAAGAGGGGGATTGTAGCAACAAAAAAACACCAAAGCTGAAAAAGAAAGCAGAAGACAGAAAGAACAAACACACACAACACACACACACACAAGAACACACACACAGGATACACCACGACACAACACACACACACACACACACACAGACACACACACACACACACAAGACACACGAAACGCACAACACACGCACGCGCGCAGCACAACACAACACACACACACCCATACAACACAAAAACACAACACGAGCGCGCACGCGCGCGCGCCACACACACCACACACACACACACACACAACACACACACACACACACACACACACACACACACACACACACCTCATTCACTCACTCCACTCACTCAATTAAAAGAAACAAAGAATGGAAACCATTACCACAACCACCAACAACAGCTAAAAAAAGATGGAGAGAAACAGGAAAGAGGAAACTCATTTCACGGGAAAAAAGAAGAGAGAGAAAGAAAAACAAAAACATTGAAATAAGATCTGGCGAAATTAAGCAAAGAGCTGTCTTTCTACGCACAAAGAAGAGAGAAGAGAGAAAGTCAAAAAGAGGAGTCAAGAAGAAAGTAAAGAAGAAGGAAGAAGAAGAAAGAGCTGAAGAAAAACAGCGGAAGAAGAAGAAGAAAAGAAGAAAAGAAGAAAAAGAAGAAGTCTTAGAAGAAGAAAGAACAAGTAGACGAACAAGAGAGAGAGAGGAGGAGGAGGAGGAGGAGGAGGAGGCGGAGAAGAAGAAGAAGAAGAAGAAGAAGAAGAAAAGAGAAGAAGAAGAGAAGAAAGAAGAAGAAGTAGACGAACGAGAACAAGGAGGAGGAGGAGGAGGAGGAGGAGGGGGAGGAGGAGGAGGAGAAGAAGAGAAGAAGAGAAGAAGAAGAAGAAGAAGAAGAAGAAGAAGAAGAAGAAGAAGAAGAAGAAGGCAAGAGGAAAAATCTTAAGCGATCCCCTTTCTCCGTAAACTTAAGTGCACTGATGTGCGTAATGTAGCCAAGTTTTTTTTTTGCTGCTGATGGATTTATGCGAGTCATGGAGTCTGCCGCCAGTACAGCCATGCGTACTATTCGCCCAGTAAATAAATCGTGTTGGACAAGAGAGAGAGAGAGAGAGAGAGAGAGAGAGAGAGAGAGAGAGACAGACAGACAGACAGACAGACAGTCAGACACACAGAAACAGACAGACAGACAGCTAGACAGACAAAGACAGACAGACAGACAGACAGACAGACAGATAGACAGATAGACAGACAGAGACAGGAGACACAGACAGAGAGAAAGAGAGACAGAGGGAGAGAGACAGAGAGAGAGAGAGAGAGAGAGAGAGAGGGAGAAAGGGGGGGGGGGGAGGGGGGTAAGAGGTAGGGATGTGATACACCCATCCAATGTGATAAAACGGCACAAGGGAAAACACAGGCCACGGGTAAGGTGGGGGGGGGGGGGGGGGGGGGGGGGGGGGGGGGGGGGGGGGGGGGGGATCTGGGGTGAGCCATTTAAATCGTTCCTCCACTCCCCTTCAGGGGAAATCACAGTAGGGACGAAGAGAAGAGTTATTTCTCGAGTGCTTGGTATTTCCGACCAGGATATGGGAAATACTACATGTGAACGCCTGCATTACTTTGTTTTACTTTATGCAATTTGTGAATGTGTTCACAGTGTAAATGTTCAGTAACATATGTGTAATAATCCTGTTGAAGGGACCTTAACTGTCCTTTAATATGGATCTACACCACAGATCGTATCAACACTTGATGGGTACCCTTATCGAGCAAAGCATTGAAGAACATGACAAAAAAAGACTGTGATATGTTCGCACGGAGCTTTCAAAAACTCCCCAATAATTCCGCATTTGGCAAATTATAATCACAATTAATTGGCAAATCTTTGTTTAGCAAGGACTCAAACTGTCAGAACCATTCATTTAATCGAATGTTATTTCTGGGTCATTTTCGTTTCAACGATTTTTTTTCATGCAGTCCCAAAAAGCCTTTTGATTATGAACGGACGCTGTGAGTTCTTCTAACAAGCTGCTATTAAATTCTCTTTCCTTTCTGACTATTTTTTTTTTTCCATTCACTTCTAGCCCTTACACACACATTTTTATCATTCTTATCCAGGGTTCTACGAAACATGCTCAGCAATTTACGCACATTTCTCTTGTTAAGATTACATTCTACGTTGAATCATCCGTCTTTACGTTTAGTCGGGTCCACGTTTATGGGCCAGCCAAACACCCTTTCTTACTTCTCTCAGACAGTCGATAGCATCCAGAGCAAACTTCTTGCCATTAATAAGCAAATGATCGTAGATCATATGCACTTGTTTGCCCTTGCCTCTGGCCTCTCTGAGAAGTGGGTTCAACTTTCGTCTCACTTCACGGACAGCTGGTGAGAAATCCTCCCCAACAAAAACTCCACACAGCCTTCTGTTTTTGTTTTGTTTTCAGGATTTTGATTTTTTTTGTCTATAGAAAGAACACCGATCAATGATAGGAGAATTAGGTTTGGAGCTAAGTCTTTGAACTCGGTTAAATTCTACATTATCAGTTACTTCTAATACATCAGTGATAAGATCCTGAATTAATCCTTCACAGACCTG
>JADBJO010001361.1:252500-255000 GCA_016801955.1 Conus betulinus | reverse complement strand
TTGTAGTTATATAGACAGACACGTACCTTCACATATATTTTAACTTGTACTAACGCGCGCGCGCTCGCGCTTGCGCACTTACACACACACACACACACACACACACACACACACACACACACACACACACACACACGCGCGCGCGCGGCGCGCGCGCGCGCGCGCGCGCGCACGAATGATCACCTGAACACCCGCACTTGCTCAAAGAAAGAAACTACAAACAAGAAGAACATTTTATCTTTTCGACCCCCCACCACCTCCATTCAAACAATCAGATTTCGAAATACCGGTATCTGACCAGGAGTTTATATGTTAGTGAATTTCCTCCCCATTGGAGATTATTTCCCCCTTGGACACTATATGCTTGCTGAAGGCTCATTTTGAGAAGCATTTATTACTCCCCATTCACCCACTCAAGTACATATTGTTAGGCAGAATTATCTACCACTGCAGATATGAATGCTTATCTCCCCCTATTTCTTCAATCTAAGACATAAGAACAAGCTTTGTTTATAATTGAACGTTTCTTGCAATCATTGCAACACCAAGCTACTCTGTAAGTTGCTGGAATGGTGCTCGGTACTTATCCTTGGAATTTATTAGTTTATTATATAATATATATATATATATATATATATATATATATATATACATATGAATACATAAAGAAATGCATATCATGCTCCTTAAGGGACTGATATAATTTTTTAAACTATAAGTAGTAGTAGTAGTAGTAGTAGTAGTAGTACTAGTAGTAGTAGTAGTAGTAGTAGTAGTACTAGTAGTAGTAGTAGTAGTAGTAGTAGTAGAAGTTGATGTTTTGTTGTGTTTGTAATGGCGGTGGTGGTGGTGGTGGAGCTGATGATAGTAACAGTAGTAGGGGTAATAGTAGTGTTCGTAATGACAGCGGTGATGACTTGACAATGACGATGATAATGATTATAATGATGATGCTGATGATCATGCTGATGCTTTATTGTTATTATTTTTGAATACATTATGTCCGCGACTTGTAGTCCGTATTTGATTTTTTTAAAAACTTTTGTTTCGAAATAAATATATGATTCATTTAGAAAATGATTCACGAGGAGTTGATTAATGACTGAGCGGGACTCCGATGAAAGCCAGGGGTGTGAACACGAAGCGAAATAACCATCCTGTCCTTTCTACATCTCTGCGGGGTGTTCTTCTCCATTGTATTTGACCATCATTTCACTATCTCATGTAGACCCAAGCCTCCACAGGATCATATTCCAGTCTCAACTGTTGAAACCAGACGATGTTTTCCACTTCACTTCTTCAGGTGGGGGACATTGCAGAGCGTGTGGGGAAGTTGAGGGAGGGGGGGGGGGGTGGGGGAATTGGGCGAGATATCCTCACACAAAAATACACTTTTTACTACTGCCGGCTTTAAGTTGAGGGGGGGGGGGGGGGGGGGGGACTGGGGGGGATATTGGGCGAGATATCCTCACACAAAAGGGGGGGGGGGGGGGGGGGGGGGGGGGGGGGGGGGATAGGGGGGGGGGGGGCGAAAGGGGATAGGACGTGGGGGGGGGGGGGGGGGGGAGACAGACAGGGGGGGGGGGGGGGGGGGGGGGAGATTAGGGGCAAGAATGATAGATAGATAGATAGGATAGATAAATAGAAAGGATAAATGAAGACATCATGCCATAGGCGGAGGAAGCTTTTAGGCTTTTGTGACTTGGGCCGCTTTACAGGGGGGGGGCATAGGGGGCGATCTCCTCTCTCTCTCTCTATGGGGGGGGGGGGGGGGGGGGGGGGGGGGAGAGATTTTATATAGGACTGGGGGGTGATCTATTGTTGGTTTCCGTGGTGGTTGATTTCATTTTCCAGTTCATGGGATTCCTCTTTTTATTGTTCGCGATGAAAATGTTAGGGTTGTAAACAGGCACACACACGCGCGCGCGCGCGCGCGCACACACACACACACACACACACACACACACACCACACACAACACCCACACACACCACACTGGCTAGATATATCGATAGATAGATAAAACAGACAGATAGATAGGTGGGTAGGTAGGTAGATAGACAGACACGATAGGCAAACATATAGAAAGATAGATAGACAGATGGGATACATGGAGGATGAATAGAGAGACAGATAGATAGATAGATAGATAGATAGATAGATAGATAGATAGATAGATAGATAGATAGATAGATAAGAAAGGAATAATGAAGACCATCAGTCCATAGCGGAGGAAGCTTTTAGGCTTTTGTGACTTTTTTCTATATCGATGTACAGTTTGTGTGTTCTATATATCGATGTATAGTTTTTGAGTGATCTATATATCAAAGCATAGTTTGAGCGATATATATATATATATAATATATATATATATATATATATATATATATATATATATATATATATATATATATATCGATGTACAGTTTGAGAGATTTATATATCGAATCATGGTCTGTGTGATCTATATATCGATGTATATTTTGTATGATTTATATCG
>JADBJO010001361.1:237500-242500 GCA_016801955.1 Conus betulinus | reverse complement strand
AGTAAAAACACCCACATACTTTCTGTTTGGGAGTGGTTTCCCCTTTCAACGTTGTACTCTGATACACAACCATACGCACCAACACAATGTGAAATAATCTTGGCCTGTGAATATACTTCACCCCTCACTTCGTTCCCCACTCCCCCACTCGCCATCCCGCTCGCTCCCTCGTCAGCGTTCTTTGCACACTTAACATACGCACGCGCTTACTCGGAAACGAACTTACAGAGAACGCGCATTCAACTCTCTGTGTGTGTGTGTGTGTGTGTGTGTGTGTGTGTGTGTGTGTGTGTGTGTGTGTGTGTGTGTGTGTGTGTGTGTGTGTACCTATTTCAGCATAAGTGCGGATGTAGTTTGCCCAATGCCACAAAGGAGGCAGTGATAGGTCACCCTAAATGTCTTAACTTTTCCTGTTATAACATAGAATTGTTCGTGAGTTCGCCAAAACAAACTGGGACTAACAAGCTACAAGACAAAACACGACGCGTTTCGACCTCTCAAGTCTTATTCAGGCAAGATAAACAACATTCAGGACAATGAAAACGAAGAACGAGCAATCACTTATCTTCTCGTATTTAGCACATGATGGGCATTGAATGAAAGCGAGGACGTTGAGAAGGGAAACAATGGGAGTTAAAATGATAATGACAATCATAATAATTAATCTTCATAGTAATTACATCCATAATGGAGGTATTATCAGAAATTGTTGAAGTAGCATTCACCTTTTTTTTAAGGGGGGGGGGGGGGGGGGGGGGTTCTCCTCATATTTTATCGCAGCAGCAGCAGTAGCAGCAGCAGTTGTAGTTGCAGTAGCAGCGGCAACAGAAATAGAGAAATGTGGGGTAGAACCGTCATTTTACGTCCTCACCAGGGTGTGTGTGTGTTACAGAGAATGTGTGTGTGTGAGTGTGTGTGTGTGTGTGTGTGTGTGTGTGTGTGTGTGTGTGTGTGTGTGTGTGTGTGAGAGAGAGAGAGAGAGAGAGAGAGAGAGAGAGAGAGAGGGGAGGAGGGGGAGATGGGGGGGAGTGGGGGAGAGGTTTGAAGGTGTGGGTGGGCTTGTATTTATAGTGTTGCATATTCATCTACATGGTGTACTAATGTCTTGTTGATCTGACAACAAGCTGAGAATTTTGTCAGAATTTAGGAAGCTTCTGCTCCATGTATACGTCACAGACAGACAGACAGACAGACAGACAGACAGACAGACACACACACACACACACACACACACACACACACACACGCACGCACGCACACGCACGCACGCACACACACACGCACACACACACACACACACACACGCACACACACACACACACACACACACACACACACAGATTTCACTTCGATTTGTAGTCCACTTACCTACTTATATGTAAAATCTGTTTTAGGCGCATGAGCACATCCACAGTCATCCCCCGGTTGAGAAATGTCTTTCAGTAAATTTAGCGGCATGGCAGCGTGACAAGTGGTGTGTACATTAAGAAATCAAAGGCCAAAGGCGTCATTTATAAAAAAAAAAAAAAATAACGTGCATCGAACACAGATTCCGATTCAGAATATGAGGTTATTTCACGTGGTCAAGGCCAAGCAATGACAGTGAAGTGGTCATGCTGCAATGTCTAGAGATCCTCATGGCGGTGAAGTGGTCATTGCTGCAATGTCTAGAGAACCTCATGGCAGTGAAGTGGTCATTGCTGCAATGTCTAGAGAACCTCATGGTAGTGAAGTGGTCATTGCTGCAATGTCTAGAGAACCTCATGGCAGTGAAGTGGTCATTGCTGCAATGTCTAGAGAACATGGCATGGGGGGTATTGCTGCAATGTCTAGAGAACATAATGCAGTGAAGTGGTCATTGCTGCAATGTCTAGAGAACCTCATGGCAGTGAAGTGGTCATTGCTGCAATGTCTAGAGAATCTCATGGCAGTGAGGGGGTATTGCTGCAATGTCTAGAGAACATAATAGCAGTGAAGTGGTCATTGCTGCAATGTCTAGAGAACCTCATGGCAGTGAAATGGGTATTGCTGCAATGTCTAGAGAACCTCATGACAGTGAAATGGGTATTGCTGCAATGTCCTAGAGAACCTCATGGCAGTGAGGTGGTCATTGCTGCAGTGTCTAGAGAACCTCACGGCAGTGAAATGGGTATTGCTGCAATGTCTAGAGAACCTCATGGCAGTGAAGTGGTCATTGCTGCAGTGTCTAGAGAACCTCACAGGCAGTGAAGTGGTCATTGCTGCTGCAATGTCTAGAGAACCCAATGGCAGTGAGGGGGTATTGCTGCAATGTCTAGAAAACCTCATGGCAGTGAAGTGGGTATCGCTGCAATGTCTAGAGAACATAATAGCAGTGAAATGGTCTTTGCTGCAATGTCTAGAGAACCTAATGGCAGTGAGGGGGCATTGCTGCAATGTCTAGAGAACCTCATGGCAGTGAAGTGGTGATTGCTGCAATGTCTATTGAACCTAATGCACTTTGATGGCTTTTCGGATAGCATTTTGTTATGCCGCATTGAAGACCTTACTATTATTACATATTAACGAAAGATAATAAAGTGAAATGGGACGCGCCCCTCATAAGCGTTCTCTTGTTTTGTTACCGTCTGGAGATAAAAAAAAGACAAGAGAAGTTAAAAGAGATGTTAGAAGCAATGAAACATATGTGGGAGATCGCAGTTGAATTCATCTTGATTTGACAATGAATACGTTTTGTGGAGTGACTCCCCTTTCGAAAACACTGGGGTCCTTTCGAAAACATTCTGGTCATACAGGAACGATGGAAGAGGAGGATTATCGATGACAACCTGCAGGATTCCCCAAGGCCCCAAGGATGATTATGATCAACCCACAAACGTCATAGTATGACCTTTGTTTTAAATGCAATATGTCTGATCGACTTTCTAAAACATTCAATATGTCTGATTGGCTTTTTAAAAAAAATTCAATGTCTGATCGACCTAATTTTTAATTCAGTATGTGTGATTGTTGTCTGATAAAAGGCATGCATTTTATCATGCCGTTGTATTGACAGTGCTCAAGTTCGCAAGAAAAAAGAGCGACATGTCAAATACACTAAACTGATCCCTCAGCGTGAACTGACGGACAACACAAATATCGGTAGCAAAGAATAAACGCGGAAGATAATTTCGCTCCCGTTCCGCGGTGACCAGTTACATGAGCAAATCATTCCAAGGCCATACTGCTTCTAGGACCGATGCACCTAGCACACGTGGAGAAGAAAGACACACAGAGCAAACAGAAACCTGATAATGAAGACTAAAAACTCAAGTTAACCGATGGAGCATTTAGGGTTTTTAAGAAGACATATTATGTGGCACTGGCAAGAAACGAGTATAAACAACACAGGCCATTTGTATGGATGTCTTCCAAACTCTGAACTTATTCTTCAAACACTAACAGGCCATCAACAGTCTGCAGGCTTAAAAAAATGTTGTTATTAGATCATGGTCATTTAATTCGAACATTTCCCCGAAAAGCTGACGGTTGTGAGTTCTAGTCGCTCACAAGGCTGGATTGGTAGGGCTTCAATACCCTTTCTGTCCCACCTGAAGTAGACGCTTAGCTGATTCAGATCAGGTAAGGTTAAGGCGGTGGAGCGAGAGGGATGGACACCTATACTGCTACATCCTGGACACGGCGAACTCTTCACTACCACTGGGTTCTGTGAAATGTCTCCTTCTCTTTGTTCCTATGATTTGATGTAATAAGATTTACATAAAATACTCTTTGAAATAAAGAAAATACATTCCCGTACCTCAATTTTGGCAACACACAAACACACACACACACACACTCACACAAACATACACTCACACACATATACATACATACACACGCATGTGTACGTATATATAGATATATATATATAATTATAAACAAAGCTTGCTTTTATGTCTTAGATTGTAGAAATAGGGGGGTGATAAGCCTTCATATCTGCAGTGGTAGATAATTCTGCCTAACTGACAGTATGTGCTTGAGTGGGTGAATGGGGTAAAATCTTCTCAAAATGAGCCTTCAGCAAGCTTATAGTCTCCAAAGCAGGAGACATCTCTCCAATGGGAGGAAGCTCACTAACATATAACTCCTGGTCAGATACCGGTATTTCGAACCTGATTGTTTCTCTCCTCAGTGACTGCGGAAAGTGGTAATTTGACTCCTCCGCCTTTTCGAAAACATTGTTTTTTTTTGTTATGCGGCAACCAATGATGGAATCTCACACAGCAGTGTGTAATCCAGCCTGTGTCAACTGGTAGTGCGCACGGGGGTCTTGGTGACCTCGTTACCGCGCGGGATAAAAAGTGCAAAGTTGCGTTAACTGTGCCTGTTTTGCATCAAGCTTGCTGGCGACACAAGATGTGTAAAATGAAAAATTCTTTTTTTCCCGTGCAAGAGCAGTCTCTCAAGTGAGTTTTATGCCCCTTCTTTTGGCTGTTTAAAGCGCGGGGTTGGTTACTGTCAGCCCTTTTCTCACCATGCCACCACGAAGAAAACTTAGCACCTTTGACAAAACCAGGGCGATTGCGTGGATACAAGATGGCATTGCAAAGGCTGAAGTGGCGCGACGACTTGGTGTGCATCATTCAGTTATTGTTAGACTGAATCAGCGTTTTAGGGCGACCAACAGCGTTGAAGAGAGGCCACGGTCAGGTCGGCCTAGGCAGACTACTCCCCAGAGAAGATCGTTTCATCGAGAGGCAGGCCCTATTGCAGCGGGATACCACTTCCACCAGCATCCAAAGGCAGCTTCGTATGGCAAAAATAACACCATCCTCAGCCGTCAAGCCATACGAAACCGTCTTCACCACTTCGGCCCTCAGATCACGTCGCCCAGCTGTTCGACCACGACTGCTAGCAGCCCATAGGCTGGCTCGCCGAGCTCTTTCTGCCATCGTCATGTGAGATGGAACCAACAACAGTGGTCCCAGGTCCTCTTTTCAGATGAGTCGCGGTTTAGTCTTGAACACACAATGACGGCC
>JADBJO010001361.1:230000-232500 GCA_016801955.1 Conus betulinus | reverse complement strand
CTAACAAACAGCAAGGACATATACATAGACAATAGGGGGGGGGGGGGGGGGGGGGGGGGGGGGGGAGAGGGAGAGAGAGAGAGAGAGAGAGAGAGAGAGAGAGATTTTTCTTCGGAACACGATAAAACAGAAACAAATCTGTGTTTCTATTTTTCATACTTTCTTGGCAACAAATACAGTACATATTAACAGTCATAGAACTAAAAATAAACAGAATAAAATAAAACAATGCAGTTTACATGAAGTCTCAGATGGGCTAAACAGAAGTTCACACTGCGTCACAACAATAACAAGCAGACAACCAAAACCAAACAAATCAAAGACCTTCATCAAATTGTGTTTATCGCCAGGGTAGGTAATTGCAGATATACACTGAAAGAGTTACTCCTCCTGGTTATTTTTGTTATAGGATAACGGACATACGCTCTGCCACTGTTAATATCCATACACAGTTTTAGTATTCCTTGAGAAAATGTAACTTCATACCTACTTATCAATTTTCAACACTAACTTTATGTTGTTCATCATACCTAGTTATCATTTTGTCAACACTACCTTTACGTTGTTCATGTTCAGTGGAATTTCTTTTATTTTTTTCATAATTTTGTTTGAACGGATCATGGACCTGAAGTTTGATCCAGATCAGCACCAATACTTG
The DNA here is from genome assembly GCA_016801955.1 of Conus betulinus. Classification (NCBI taxonomy): domain Eukaryota; kingdom Metazoa; phylum Mollusca; class Gastropoda; order Neogastropoda; family Conidae; genus Conus; species Conus betulinus. The sequence goes on along the minus strand of JADBJO010001361.1, from coordinate 231,842 downwards.
AACCACTATACAAATGGCTTCCACATGTGTTTTCTTGAACCCAGCCTGCCATTGTGGGACAGGGGCCTCGCTTCACCACGCTCTCATCGACCACGCCGCCGCCTCCTCGACGTCATGACTGCGATCAGAGACTACAGACGAATACACCAACTATACACCTGCATGAGACCATGAGGATGCTCGCCAACGCCCTGATGTCCTCTGGACTCGGTATGACTGGTTCTAACCCACCTCAAAGGAAGACGAAAGGAACACCAGCAACTACAACGAAGGAAGACAACATTAACGACCACCACCATCGAAAAACAACACTTCACCATGAACCTATAAGCCAAGGCAAATCAAGACTACCATGAAAGTAGTTTGTCCCTACACGTTTTTGCTGTGAGCACGTAATATTCAACTATTCTAACTGGCTTCATTCTTGGGTCACATTCCAAGTTTCATTAACATTAGTTCAGAAGACTTTGTCATTACCGCCGACAGAGAAAGTCAGAAAATCCCCCCCCCCCCCCCCCCCCCCCCCCCCCCCCCCCCCCCCCCCCCCCCCCCCCCCGCACCCTCCTTCGCACTTGGTTTATTCTTACTTGTGTATAGCTCAACTGATCACGGGGATCCATATCAGAGTATCAGAAGGTAAAGAATCGGACAGGTCGGCAGATTTCCACCTTATTTTCACTCAGCCACATCCTCAGAATATGAAAGGAACGGAACGGTAGACGACAGGAACACCTGTTGTAATTGTTTGTTATCTATGTCATTTACTGCTCCAGACGTTGTTTATTCATCATTCTACTTATCAATTTACCTATTTACATATTTGTTTTTAATCTTCCCGTGTTGTTTTTCAGTTTGCTGGCTTAACAGATACAGGCCGGGTGTATGCTCTGTATGGGTGGGAAATGTTTGAAACATTTTGGTGACCTTACTTAACAAACAGAAAGGGAGGAAGAACAAGAAAAAAAAAAAAGAAAAAAAGGGGACGGGGGAGTAAAGGGGGTTAGATAACAAGAATTTTAGTGCGTTTGGTAAATCCCCATCAGACAGAAAAAACGAAATCCCCACCTTTTTTTTTCCTGCCCCATAATAAGCACCTCATCTCTATGTGCCACATCTACACTGCATGGAAGTTCTACTCCTCATAAACTGTGTTTTGCCGTTACGGCTCCCCGTGAAGAACTAGTTCCACGTGAGCAATTTCGGGCCGTTACTCATCAGACCACTGATATCCGTGCCTTTAACGTACGGATCCACGGCTCCCTGAACACACCGCTGCTCTTAATCACTTTGTCAATACCGTACTGCCCTAGCCGGGATTTGAACAGACACGGACAGGGAACGGTCGGCAAACCTCAAACTCATAAGCACATACGATTATCGTTGCATGATGACGACTGTTAGGAATACATTTGTCATATGATTTTACGTACAGTTGAATGGAATGTTGACAATCCCAACAACACCCCACCCCACCCCTTCCACCCCCCCCCCCCCCCCCCCCCCCCCCCCCCCCCCCCAAAAAAAAAAAAAAAAAAAAGCCACGAACAAATACACAAGCAAACAAAGCCCTAGAGAACTATGTATAAGAGAGTGGCCAGTATACCAAACGGAAGTTTTCTTTTTTTTCTTCTTTTTTTTATTCTTTTTTTTTTTTTGGTAACACCAGCTTGGACATCACGGAACAATGGGTAACTTGATAGGAAAACCGTTCTATGTAATTATAAACAGCTTGGTAAGGACAACCGTTTTATGTGTTCATGAAGAATTTGATAAGGACAACCGTTTTATGTGATCATGAACAACTTGATAAGCACAACCACTTTATGTGGTCATGAAGAATTT
>JADBJO010001361.1:222500-225000 GCA_016801955.1 Conus betulinus | reverse complement strand
TGGACTTTCTTCACCCAGAGATCCGTTTTTGATTTAGCCTCGTACCGTAAAGATTCCACTAGCTCATTGGCATATAAGTCCCTTTTTTTTGTCGAACTGTGTCCATTCCATTCTTTAAAAAGAATTTCCCACTGACGGTTCCAAATTTGAGGAGTTGCCTCTGCTGAGCTGATAGCCTCGGTCCTGCTTCTTAAAATGGTCTGTAAATCCAAACATAAAGATATCCTCATTCTATCAGACTCCCTTTCTGCTTTGGAGGCCATTGCCGGCCGTAACCGCAACCACCCCCTCAGCTGTTGAAAGGTTTTGAACTGTATACCTCTCTGAAATCAGATGGATACAACTTAGTTTTTGCTTAGGTTCCTAGCCATGAGGGCATTCGGAACAAGGCGGTTGATCAACTTGCCAAGAGTGCCAAAAGAAAAGTTGTGCAGGTTGTTTATTCCTCACACTGATCTCAAACTCAAAGCACAGGCTTATGTCAAAGACCTCTGCTAAGAGGAATGGAACTCGCAGACGGATAACAAACTCTTTAAAATCCATCCAAACCTGAAAGAGTTTTTTACCATGGTCCAGAGGCGGCCATAAAGACGAAACAGTCTTGTGCCGTTTGCATACAGGCCATTCGTTTTATACCCATTCTTATCTGTTAAAAGGTGAAGAAGCTCCGTGGTGCATTCCATGTCATGTACCACTCACAGTGAAACACATTCTTTTAGAGTGCTGGGACTTGCTTGATGTGGAACATCACTTTACAGAAGACTCCATGAAAACCTGTTCAGAGATGTCCCACCTGACGTGACCTTTGAATTTCTGAAAGGGATCAACATTTTTCATCTGATCTAAGATTTTATGGAAGAAAGACTTTTAACGAAGTTTCTGGTGCGTATTTAGAAGGTGTATTTTAAAGGTATGTGTGAAAGGTGTTTTTTTGTTTAGTAGTAGTAGTAGTAGTAGTAGTAGTAGTAGTAGTAGTAGTAGTAGTAGTAGTAGTAGTAGTGTTGTTGTTGTTGTTGACTTGTGAGCTGACTTCAACGCGATGACCGCCCTGACATGACCCTTTGCGGTCGGCTAGGCTATAAGCAACATCGCCTTACCTTACTCTATCTGGAGTCAGTCAAGTTAAACAAGTTCATCAGATGTGTACCGACAGGCATTACAACTGACACGTGGGACATTAAAATTCATATCGTTAAGATACAGAAATGACTCAGATACTGAGATCAATTCTCAATGTTTGTCACACAGAGCTATTGAAAACGAAATACATTTTCATTTTTTTCTTTCGGCTTGGTATAGCATTAGAAAAGAATTCATAGTTAGCAAGTACTCTGATTATCTATGCCTGATCCGGTTTTCAAACCTTTTAATGACACGCCAAAAAAATTCTAATAAAACATCTTGCTTGCTTTTTTTTTTATATAAATCTTAAAGGTGGCAGACATGCTTATTACACTGATGAAGAAAAAAGAATACTCAAGTCATAGATTTAATGCCCTTGGACTCGAGTTAGTATCACGTGCATGTTACACATAACAACCCATCATTTGTATAGGCTTCCAGACCAACGACAAAATATATAGTCATCATCATTGCCAGCCAGGCAGCCAGTCAGTCAGTCGGTCTGTCAGTCAGTCCAGTCAGTCAATTTGTCTCTGTCTTCTCTTTTTTCTGTGTATGTCTGCTATCTGCCTGTCTCATTCTTCTTCTTCTCCTTCTTCTTCTTCTTCTTCTTCTTCTTCTTCTTCTTCTTCTTCTTTGCCTCCTTTTCGCTGCTCTGCTCCCTCTCTTTTTTTTTTTCTATATTATTGATCACAGATCAGACAGACGGGGGTAGGTTTTTTTTTTTTTTTTTTTTTTTTTTTTTTTTTTTTTTGCTGTCCAACCTCTGCGCCACCTCAGAGGCAGTGCACCCACGCCGCTCATTCCGACATCCCGTCCACAGCCACAGCCCGGCTGGCTGGTCCCGCCGCAGCCCCGGCACCGGCAATCCACTGGGAGCAGTCAATGTCAAGTCGTCAAGAGGCAACCCACCGGAGGAGACACTGCACTGCTGCCGAGTCACTTCGGTGGTGTTCAGTGGCGCCTGTTCTGATCTAACATACGCAGGACACCAGCTAATAAGCCCCTACTGACGACAATAATTGCTTAGTCGCGGAGCCGGCGTGAGTGAGCTCTCCCCCCGGAGGGCGCCACCACGTCCGTCCAACGACAGCCCCCATGGACTTGCCGATACCGGTGACCCCCGACGGAACCAAACCAAGGGCCACAGACGTGGAGAAGACATCGAAACTGAGGTCCACCATGAGAGCAGGGCATGAAGGGCCACAGAACCTGAGACATTTTTTTTTAATGCTGATCGATGAGAATGAGGAGGATGATGAAGATGATGCTACGGATTTCCATTTCGGTCTGAGACTACATGACAGGGCTGTACTCTACGCTTCCTTTCATAATATATCCCGGCGTCAACCAGGCCCGAGAGATACAGGCACCTGCA
>JADBJO010001361.1:210000-212500 GCA_016801955.1 Conus betulinus | reverse complement strand
CACATAGGACAGCAAGGATACAAGGGACATCAGGGACACAAACGACAGCAAGGACACAAATGACAGCAGGTACACAAATGACAGCAAGGACACAGAGGACAGCAGGGGACACAAATGACAGCAAGGACACAAAGGACAGCAAGGACACAAAGGACAGCAAGGACACAAATGACAGCAAGGACACAAGGGACAGCAGGGACACAAATGGCAGCAAGAACACAAGGGTCAGCAGGGACAAATGACAGCAAGGGCACAAAGGACAGCAGAGACACAAATGACAGCATGGACACAAGGGACAGCAAGGACACAAATGACGGCAAGAACACAAAAGACAGGATGGACACAAATGACAGCAGGGACACAAAGGACAGCAAGGACACAAAGGACAGCAAGGACACAAATGACAACAAGGACACACAGGACAGCAGGGACACAAATGGTAGCAGGGACACAAAGGACAGCAAGGACACTAAGGACATCAGGGACACAAAGGACAGCAGGGACACAAAGGACAGCAGGGACACAAAGGACAACAAGGACACAAAGGACAGCAGGGACACAAACGACAGCAGGGACACAAATGACAGCAAGGACACAAAAATGACAGCAGGGACACAAATGACAGCAAGGATACAAGGGACATCAGGGACACAAAGGACAGCAGGGACACAAGGGACATCAGGGACACAAATGACAGCAAGGACACAAAGGACAGAAGGGACACAAATGACAGCAAGGACACAAATGACAGCAAGGACACAAATGACAGCAAGGACACAAGGGACATCAGGGACACAAATGACAGCAAGGACACAAGGGACATCATGGGACATAAAGGACAGCAAGGATACAAGGGACATCAGGGACACAAAGGACAGCAGGGACACAAAAGACAGCAAGGACACAAGGGACATCAGGGACACAAATGACAGCAAGGACACAAAGGACAGCAGGGACACAAATGACAGCAAGGACACAAAGGACAGCAGGGACAGAAATGATAGCAAGGACACAAAGGACAGCAGGGACACAAATGACAGCAGGGACACAAATGACAGCAAGGAAACAAATGAAAGCAAGGACACAAAGGACAGCAGGGACATAAAGGACAGCAAGGACACAAAGGAGAGCGGGGACACAAAGGATATTAGGCACACATGGGATGCCAGTGACAGCAGGAAGGGCAGGGACACAAAGGGCGACAGGGGTACAAAAGACACCACGGATGCAAAGAACGGTAGGGACACAATGGCACAAGGGACAACAGAGGCACAAACGGACAGCAAGGACAAAAGGGACAGCAACGACACAAGGGACAGCGTGGACACAAAGGACAGCATGGACACAAGGGACAGCAAGGACACAAGGGACAGCATGGACACAAAGGACAGCAAGGACACAAGGGACAGCAAGGACACAAGGGACAGCAGAGGCACAAAGGGCAGCAAAAACAAAAGGGACAGCAAGGACACAAAGGACAGCATGGACACAAAGGACAGCATGGACACAAGGGACAGCAAGGACACAAGGGACAGCATGGACACAAAGGACAGCAAGGACACAAGGGACAGCAAAGACACAATGGACAGCAGAGGCACAAAGGGCAGCAAGGACAAAAGGGACAGCAAGGACACAAGGGACAGCAAGGACACAAGGGACAGCAGAGGCACAAAGGGGCAGCATGGACACAAAGAACAGCTGTTTAAATTTCATTCTTAAATGAACACCCAGCAAAAGGCAATGGCTAATCAAACTCACAAACTTCGCATTTCACAGAACGTACAGAAATTAAATAGATTTGTTATTTTGATATAACGATTTCGTCGTAATGTCTGACGTGCTCTGTCGTATCTTAACCGTCATGTATTAATTTATACACTTACTTGATTGTTTAGTCGAACAGGAAAGAGTCGTTTACTGTTGGCTTGTGTACCTTAGACTAAGCGCCAAATTATACAGACTGTTACGTTTCATTGCTTTGTATTTCGCTTTATGTCATCTACTAAGGTGTGTACTTGTGATCATTGTATACAACGTTTCTTCATTTTCGTTCTGCTGTTGTTTATCTCGCTTGAAGAAGACATAAGAGTCAATCGCGTCAGGTTTTGTCTTGTATTTCGTTTGTCCATGATTTCTGGCGGGGATGTTTCGAGTACCTTTTGAAATTTGCTCTCCTTGGGGCTAATGCTAGGATAAAAGCGACAAAAACACGTAAACTGTCTCCCAGCCAATTTCTGACCAAACGAAAATTTCAAAGACTGCATTTCATAGAAAGAGGATTACCTGCCAAACCGAGGCCTCACAACCGCCCCCCCCACCCCCACCCCCCCCCCCACCCCACACACACACACATTCCCATTTTTACCCTGCGGGCGGAGATTACTACAGCCAGACACAAAAGGACATAGAGACACACAAAGGCACCACACACAGAGACACAAAGGACAGCAGACACATAGCATAGCCATCGACACTCACACAGCGCAGGAAATCCAGGGGA
>JADBJO010001361.1:195000-205000 GCA_016801955.1 Conus betulinus | reverse complement strand
CAATAAAGACGACTGTGACAATTATCGTGGAATAACACTGTTTAGCTGCGTAGGTAAATTGTTTACACAACGATTTTGAATAATCGATTAACTGATTTTCTTGAAAGCAATAAACTGCTTTCTGAAAGTCAGGCTGGTTTTCGTCGTGGTCATTCCACATTGGATCATTTATTTGTTTTGAAAAGCCTTGTAGATATTTGCGCTGCTAAGAAAAAGCAATTGTTTTGTGCTTTTATTGACTTTAGGAAGGCTTTTTATTCTGTGTGGAGATTAGGACTAGCAAGGAGTGAATGGTAAGATTCTCCAGGTGATTGTAAACATGTATCATCAAATTAAATCGTGTGTTTTCATAAGCGGTAACAAATCTGATTATTTTAGTAGTTATAGAGGTGTGCGGCAAGGAGAAAATTTGTCTCCGGTTCTTTTTTCTTTGTTTTTGAATGACCTCGAACAATATTTTTCTGATCACAATTGTACTTCGTTAAACATTGATTTAGATCTTCCTGATGCAGACTTAAGCAGTTATCTTTGCTTATTTTTGCTTTTGTATGCTGATGACACTGTTTTGCTTGCTACCTCATGTAATGCCTTGCAAAAAGCTCTCTTACTGCATTTAAAGAGTATTGTACTGGATGGAAACTAACGTTAATGTACAGAAAACTAAAGTTTGTGATATTCAATGGACGTAAGAATAATAAACATGTGTTTAAATTTGGTAACGAAGTCATTGAAATAGTAGATACTTTCAAATATTTGGGAATCTGTTTTAGTAGATCTGGTAAATTTCATAAATGTAAAAAACATAGGCATGATCAAGCACAAAGTGCCATGTTTTCATTACTCCAAGTCGCTCGAAATAAAAAAATTACCCGTGAATATTGTTTTAGATCTATTTGAAAAGATGGTTGTACCTGTGGTATTATATGGCTGTGAAATATGGGGTTATGAAGATATCAAAATCATAGAAAGCTTGCAACTTAAGTTCTTCAAGCATTTACTCCACTTAATCGCAGTACCATGACAGAGTTATTATATGGGGAACTTGGGATTTATCCGTTGTCTGTGCAAATTAAAACCCGAATGATCCGATTCTGGATCTCACTAGCAACTCAAACGGATAAATATTCGAGTAAAATGTATTGTGTTTTATATGACTTGTATAAAAATGGTATTTATATGTCTGGGTGGGATAAAGTATATACAAAGCATTTTGTAGAAACAGGCTATGATTGTATTTGGGAAACACAGCAATTTTCTAACGAAAGATCGTTATGTAGAAACATTTCTTTATCTTTGAAAGATAACTATGTACGTTCGTGGAATAGGGTGTTACATTCAAGTAATAAATGTCTATTCTATAGAAATTATAAAACAGATTTCAAACGTGAAAATGACATTGAACAATTACCTGATCTATATATGTTTCCCTTAATTAAATTCCGATGTAGTAATCACAAACTCATGATTGAAGTAGGAAGAAGACTTGGTCTTGCCCGCGAGGAACGCTTTTGTAAAGATTGTAAACAAGATGTTGGAGACGAATTCATTTCATTATGGAATGCCCAAAGTATGAAGAGTTACGAGTACGTTTTATTCCCAGAAAGTATACGAGTGTGAAATCTGTTTACAACCTGTGCAGACTATTCTCAGTTGGCAAGAATGTTCTGTTTAAGTTGAGTAAATATTTAAAATTCAGCAAAATGGTGTAAGTTTATGACGACCAGCCTACTCTATTTTTTTTTTTAGTGATTATGCCATTACACCTTTAATACACATAAAACGCTTCCTACATTTTGCTTAGTCATTTTGTGTCATGTTGAAGTGGATTACATTGTTTTTTCTTTGTTTTATGTCCTCCATACCCCCAAAAGGGTGACAGGATAATTAAATTTGTGTGTGCGTGTGTGTGTGTGTGTGTGTGAGTGTGTGTGTGTGTGTGTGTGTGTGTGTGTGTGTGTGTGTGTGTGTGTGTGTGTGTGTGTGTGTGTGTGTGATGTGTGCTGTTGCTGTTGTTGTTGCTGCTGCTGTTGTTTTTTTATTGTCATTGTCATTGGAATATGTTGTTATTGTTTGTTTTGTTTCTTTTCTTTTCATGCTAAGTTGTTTAGTTACACAATGTTCACAGCTCTTCCGTAGCACACTTGTCTTTGCATACGAAGACAGGACATGTAACAGCTATAAAACGAGGATGATGCAGTGCAAATGTGGCCCAGTGTCTAACTTACTCACAGAGGAAACTAAACAGTTCAGGCGTGGGGTCTGGCACACGGAAAAAATTACAATATATTCAGAAGTAATCTGAGGGTTAGGATCTTCTTTAAACAAGTTATCACTCTAACAGAGTTTGTATGATTAGAAAGCACACCACGGGCAAAGCGCTGAGAATTACTGAGGTAAGAACAATGCGATCGGGAGAGGATTCAGCAGAGTCTTGTAAAATGTGAATGTGTGAAGTCTTTCCAACTACAATTAGATGTGAATGTGTGAAGTCTTTCAACTACCATTAGAATTACTTCAGTGGCCTTCAGTTCGACAAGAATTATAAGTGGAACGTCGTTCCAATTTTCATCGTGTAACTGGTGAAACTATATATCAAATGCACACAAGAAACGATGAAAGACATACCATTCAATAACAGTTTTTAGCACCAAGGTTCAACAGAACATCAGGTTGAAGTTATGAACAGATGCCCCAGTCAATGTACTTGTGTATCAATGCTTTTTATTCTGAATGAAACAAAAAAAAAAACACTTTATGAAAAAGTCTGTGTTTAGACGTGTACGATGGCGACTACAGAAAAATATGATGGCAATCTGATATATATCCATTTCATGTGAATAAAAGGAAACTTTAATTTAAACAAAACACATTGACAAAATGTCTGAACTACACATATCTTCAGAAAAAGGAAACGAACAAGCAGCACGAAGCTAACAACAACAAATATCAAAGTGTAAAGCAAACTAGAAGTGTGAAAAATGGCGACTGAAGATCGATTTGGTGGTGAATGATCCCCAGTATGCCCAAAGAAGTTGACAGCAGCGTCATAAACTTGGCGCCATCCTGACCTCAGCGGTATAAAGTCATTTTATTTGGGAATTACGACCTGATTTATGAGTTGATTGTAAGTATTAAGGCTGAAGAGCAAAGTCTGATGGCCGGAAGTTCGCGCCACAATCCTAGGTGTGGACAAGTTGATGGGGAATATCACACTAGATAGGCATTGGTTGCTACCCTATGTGTCCCTATTCCCAAATGGTTCACTTTCTGAATTTATCGACGGTGCTTTTAAACAATACTGATACTGGAACTAAGGCTGCGTATACGAGTCATAAGTCATTAAGTTTATTACATCACTCTTGTTCAAAAATGTTTCTTGGCTCACTCATTTCGCTTTAGCGAACATCTGGTTATTTTTGATGTGAAAGAGATGTTAAAACTGACCATGTTTTAGATTTGATTATTCTATTAGCAAAAACTGTATATATACCATTGTAAGATGACAAGTGTAGTGCCAACCGTCCGTGTCTTTTGTGGATACCTCAAAAAACGATATGAGATTGAAAAGTATATTTCAACAATTGAGTTGAATTATGAAAAATTCCTGCTTTCTTGGGTAGCCAATGTCTCTGTTTTTGATTGAAGTATCTGCACAACCTGAGGTTATCTCAAGTTTGCACTACATTTAGCTGTCTGCGTATCTTTGTTTGTCTTATCTTGTCTGTCTATCTGTCTATCTCTCTCTCTCTTGCTACATGTGTAGTTTTGTTTGCTTTTTGTTTGTTTGTTTTTGTTATTCATGTAAAAAAAAAACCCCTTGATGAATACATTTGAAAAAAAAAAGTATGATGTATGAAACTTCTTGTAGATACTATTCAATTTTCTTTTTCTGGAAATGGATATATAATTTATTGTTCATCTTGTGAATACAAATGAGAGAAAAAAAAAGTTTATTACATCAGCTTGCTCGATGTCTGTGATATCAACATTCAGCTGCATCAATCGTGTGTCTGAAAGACAGAAAGAAACACTGAGAAAGGCATACATGATGGACAAGGGAGAAGAAGTGGGGAGGGGGGGGGGGTAGAAGTGGGTCTAACGGATACAGAGACAAAGAAAACTGGAGTGGGGGAGGGGTGAAGGCGGGCTGAAAGATGCAGAAAGGTAAAAAGAGATGGGGAGAGAGAGATAGTAAAAAGCATAGACAGTGAGAGCAGGGGTTGGATGAGGAGGGGAGGAAGGACCATGAGCTGAAAACAGAGAGAGATTCAGACAGACAGGCAGACTGAGACAGAGAGACAGACAGAGAGACAGAAAGACAGACAGGCAGGCAGACAAGCGGACAGACAGACAGACAGACACGCAGAGAAAACAACCAGACACATACATACAAGGGTTGGGGGGGTGACGGGTGAGAAGAAGGCGGCAAGAAAGAAAGGGGACGGATAGAGGTAGAGACAAAGAGAGTCAGACAAGGTAGGCAAGGCAGGAAAAGGACAAAAGGAAAAACGACAGTAGGAGACAGGTACCCATTCCCCCCCGCCCCTTCTATTGTTTTTCTATCACCAGTACTTCCTGCCACCCCCTTCTACTAGCATCTTGTCAGGGCCTTCTTGGGAGAGGACAGTCTGGATGACGTAGATCATTCACTGAAGTGAAGTTAAACTTGCACCAACTTTTTTTTCTACTTTATTACAGAGAAAAGTTAAGAAAGACAAACTTATAATTCATGCACATCATCTTGGCCACACACGAGCATATATGTGCGCGCACACACACACACACACACACACACACACACACACACGCGCGCGCGCGCGCGCGCGCACTCTCACACGCACTGTCACACACGCACACACACATACGTACTCACGCAGACAGACAGACAGACACACACACACACACACACACGCACGCACACACACACACACACACACACACACACACACACACGCGCGCGCGCGCGCGCGCGCGCGCGCGCGCGCACGCACGCACGCATGCTCACAGCTGCGCTGCGGCACGTGAGTGTGTCCAACCACCAACACACTGGCACGCAATCACATATTCCCTAAAATTCCTTTCCCATACTCACCCTAAACTCTTGTCTACACCTCCCACCTTACCACCCCATTTCCCCGTTCTTCTCTTGATTGAGGTATGAGGTTAGTTTTGTACGCTTCACCGTATTTTCAAGACAACTAAAAATAAGAAATAAAACAAAACTGTCAGATTCAATTCGATTTTAACATCTCCCTAAAGTGGGCTTGTTTGTTTGTTTTTGTTTTTTTTTTTCAATGTGCACAATACCGAGCAACAAAGAGAAACCCAGTTTTCAGACCTGGTTGTTTGTTTGCTCTCTCTCTCTCTCTCTCTCTCTCTCTCTCTCTCTCTCTCTCTCTCTCTCTGTCTGTCTGTCTGTCTGTCTGTCTGTCTGTCTGTCTCTAAACTTTGCGTTCTTTTTTCCTCTCTTTTTTCGTCTCCACAGTTTTATTTCCATATGTCCATCTTTCTCCTTTTGGGGACACTTCCTTCTCTTGTTCTTTTTCCTTCTAACTTTTTCTTACCTTCTTTCTCTTTTACTTTCTTTCCTCCTTTCTATCTGTTTTATGTCCCGTTCTTTCGTTCCCTTTCACATCGCGATGTATGTTTCTTTTTCCATCGGCCTGTCCAAAAACGTCGTTTGAAAGATCGCTCTTGATTGTGTTGGAGCTAAAGAAAATGAAGAAGTGATATCCTACTAGAGAAGAACGCAAAGTTGTGTGCGTGCGTGCGTGCGTGCGTGCGTGCGTGCGTGCGTGTGTGTGTGTGTGTGTGTGTGTGTGTGTGTGTGTGTGTGTGTGTGTGTGAGTGTGAGTGAGAGAGAGAGAGAGAGAGAGAGAGAGAGAGAGAGAGAGAGAGAGAGAGAGAGAGAACGAACAAACGAACTAACGACCGAACGAACGAAAATGTTTTATTGAACATCGGCCACGGGCCACCGTTCAAGTTGAAAAAAGGGGGTGGACTGAGAGAAGGGTTGGGGTGGGGGAGGGGGGGGGGGGGGCGTGGGAGGGAGGGGGGGGCGTGGGCGGGAGGGGGGGGGGGTGGGAGGGAGGGGGGGCGTGGGGAGGGGGGCAGGTGAAGGGGACAAGGGGATGAGGAAACGGGTCGGGACATGAGCCTGCACATTACAAATTCGAAAAAAGAAATAAATATAAGATTCGAACCACTATATGATCGACTCCTCGGAAACTTCCTATTCGATCAATAGAAATGATAGTAAACCCTGAATGCATTTGCAATTGTGACAGAAAAAAATATCTTACTATCTTCATGTTTTCATGTACTATCATTTAAGCAGTCAGGCTCTGTCTCATTCGAATTGACAGAGAAATATAAATTTTGAAAGTGGAAGGGTAATTTGATACTGATGTGCCTGAAGAAGAGAGGACATTGGTAAATGAAGAAGATTAGATATAAGTGCTGCACGAAGATCTGAATACAGTGTGCAACTGTATATCAAATGACATTCACTTCTATTATATTTATACGATAAGGATAATTTTTGTCATAAGAATTATCACTGAACCATTGAAGATTATTGTTCAAAGGTAGAACATTAAGTCTAGCATGAGACAGAGCAACCCTAAGACAATATACATCAATGTTCAAAGATATATTTATCGTTCAAAAATAGATTTTAACGATTTGTAACACGCGTACCTTTCCCTGTCTCTTATAGATCCTGCCCATTCTTGAGTAAACATATCAACTAGTCTTTGCCTAAAAATTGCGAAGAATCCACGAACATTACCCACGCCCTGTTGTGGCCACACAAAGTTAAAACCCAGTCTTGCATAACAATTCTCTTATTTTTGTCACCCAGCATTTCTTTACGTTTTGATCTAGAGTTAACTGCATTTCGTATGCTTGACGAGGAAGCCTTTGTTGGTCCATTCTAAGCGGCTTAAACCAATATCTCATTGCACATATATAGGAGTGACATATAACGGATATCTTCCCAGTTCTCCATTTACCATTTTGTTTGGTGTCTTACTTGGGACACCCAAGAAACGTTTGCATGCAATCAAATGAATCTTTTCTAGGCATTCCAAACGGTTAAGGCCCCTAACTTCAGATGAATATAATAAGATTAGTTTAATTTTGGCATCAAAAAACTGAAAGTAGGTCTGATAACAAATATCCTTATTTTTCTGGCAAGCCCTTACTAGATTAAACATAACCTTTTCCCCCTTGGCAACCAAATGTTTCAGTGCCGATCCTCGGGCTAATTATAGTGAAAAAAATGAAACCCAGATAACAATATTTGTTTACTACTTCTAATTTAATATTGCCAAATAACCATTGTTTCACTTTTACCCAGAAAACCCCCTTTTCTAAAGACCATGACCTTAGTTTTGTCCGTGTTAACTTTCATTTTCATATCGGTGCAACATGTCTGAAGTACATTTCGCTGGTTTTGCAGACAAACAAGAGTAGATGCTAATACAACAATGTCATCTGCAAACAGCATAATAAACGGCTCCATCATGCCAGGTACCAATTGAATGCCATGTCTACCTTTTTCAGATAAGTGATTCGCTAACTGGTTAATAAACATTTCAAATAGCGTTGGGACTCAACACACACCCTTGTCTGACTCCAATTGGGCAGTAAAAGAAGTCTGAATATTCAAAATTCGATCTTATACAAGATACTAATGAGTCATACATTGCTTTTAAAGAACAGAAGAATTTCCCTTTAATACCTTGGTTTCTAATACACTGTAATAACTTATCGTGTCTTACGGAATCAAAACCTTTTTCTGAAGTCTACAAAAGCAACATAAGCTTTTACCACGCTAAAGACAAGCATTTTTGAACCATAGAATAGAGACAGTAGATTTGGTCTATTGTAGAATAGTTTTTCCTAAAACCAGCTTGACTTTCATAGATCCTGAGTTCATCATCATTCTTCTCTTCTACTGCATCAGGTTCAATATCATGATAGATTCTGCAAGAAATTTGAGACACAGTAATCACAGGGGTTGAAGTGACTTCTGACTCGCTTGCAATGCCACCCTGCACGTCTTTGTCGTTGACGATTGGCACTGGGAATTCCACCTCATTTCCCCTTACGTCACTGAGATTCTCACTGATGTCCTGTCTTCTGTCGGGACTGTTTAGGTCACCATTCAGTGTATTGTCCTTGTCCGTATGTCGTGAGTCCCTGTAAACGTCAGGCTGGTGAGCCACTTGTCTGTGATGAATATATTGACTATGTGCTTCTTCGGAGTACCTCACTCTGGGAAACATTTGCTGCTGACCGTAGTTCCTGGATCGTCTATCGTGGAAGGCTTCTGAATCTTCATCTGTCGGCAGTCTCCGCTGGGCTGCCTGGCTGTAAGATGACCAGCCTGGAGCAACTGGTCTGGCGTAACGGCCGACACGGTCAGCTGAAGACCTCTCATTGCCGCCCTCTCCTCTGTACCCTCTTCCTCTGTACCGCTGTCTTGTTGTCCTCACCATCTTTTCTGGGAGCAGGAGGATGTCTATCTGGCACCCCCACCAGTAGCAGTTGACTGCTGTCTGCTGTCCTCTCACCTCGTCCAGTCTTGTAGCGCTCGTTCCTTGAGTGGTGCAGTTGTGGCCACTCCTCACCCTGCAGTAAATGTCGGTCGTCCCCCGTGAAGACTGTAGGTTGTAGAAAGAGGCTGTGAGAAGACGGAAATCGACTATGCGAAGGCTGTCTATCTTTCACATGAAGTCGAGCATTATAAAAATAGGCCATTTCGCCCTGGTCTCTGTGGAAATCTATCATCTGCCTCTGCCTGTGGTGAGGTCCTCAGCCACTCTGATGCTGTTAAGCCGCATTGCAACACGCAACTCTCGGTCACTGAGGATGGACATCCTGTCTCCCCAACGACAGAACTGCACCAACAGTGGGCAGGGAGCGCCGTTCTGGCGTGGACTGCCTATTCTATAGGCACGTTCAATGTCAGATGCATGCCACACAACATGGCCGGAATGAAAGTTCAGAATGTCCGTCACGAGTTTCTCACTGGACAGATCATCCCTCTGTCGTTAGATTGCGTTTCTTGGTTTCTATTTCTAAAGCTTCCACTTTTTCTTCGAGACGTTCTAACATGTTGACACTGTCTTCCTGATGTTCAATGATTTGTTCAGCATTGTTGTCCGCAAATTTCTTCACCTTACTATTTCTGAGTTTAGGCGGCGAAGAAGTTCTTCTTGCATGAGGAATTTCCACTATTAGTTTGTGCATATTAACTGAATGGAGTTGGAAGCCATTCATCAACTGAGCAAGTCTTCAGTCAACCAGTTGCAAAACGTTATTTTCTTCAGGTCCGGCGTTCAGCTCGACATCTTTACCTCAACAACAGAAGGACAGAGCACAACCAGTACGCCAGCCCACACGACATGCACAGCGGCTTGCATGTGAGCATCGTGTTCACTGACTTTGTTGACGACCGCACGAAAAGAGAGAGAGAGAGAGAGAGAGAGAGAGAGAGAGAGAGCTCAGAACTGAGCAAACTTGTATTCGATCAAGGACTGTTTAAGGCGAGCCTATTCTTTAAGTTTGTCCTTGCTAAGCTAAATTATGCACACACACACACACACACACACACACACACACACACACACACAGAGAGAGAGAGAGAGAGAGAGAGAGAGAGAGAGAGAGAGAGAGTGCTAGCTTACCGGTCATTCATCGCACAGCCGTTGGTGAGGATGAAACAGGTCAATGTACAACACACTTCAGTGAAAAAAAACATTACCAGCTTCCCTCATCTGACTCCCTCTCACGGGATATACTGCTTTCCTCCCCGTTAGAACAGAGTGTCTACCATTGTGCTTTTGAAGAGGTGAAAAGCGTTCAATTTAATGTCTTCCTAGCTAGAGCAGCTCAAGGACCGACTGTTCCCATACCAGGGTATGTAGACTGGGGCGTACTCTAGTGCTCCTGTTAAAGACTATGTCTGAAACGAGCAGCGTCGTTGTAACAT
>JADBJO010001361.1:157500-177500 GCA_016801955.1 Conus betulinus | reverse complement strand
CTTCTGTGATATACCAAATACCAAAGTGTGGGTGTATCTCATAGATCTAAAAAGACAAACTCTACTCTAGTCTTGAACTTCCATTTAAACGAAGCTTGACGCCACCATGATGTACATAGATCATTCGTTAGGGACCACTTTTAGTTTGATAAATTCACAGTATTTCAAAGCAAATGCCCTCTGATCAATTGAAAACAGGAGATTTAGCAAGATTTAGCCAGAACTCAGTTTATGAAAAGCAAACTATCACTAGCAACCAGTTTGAATGAAAATTGAGGATTTGTTCCGGATAATACCTCACAAATGTTGCTAAATGATTGAAAAATTTACAGTATTTCAGAAAAAATGTTCTCTGATGAACAAAACCAGGAGATTCAGCGAGTAACTCAACACATAAAAAAGCAAAATACTACCAGTAACCTGTTTGAACGAAGAGTTGTTCACAATGCTATCTCACAAATGTTGTTAAACATGCATGGAAAGCTGTAAAGATGCGTCTCAGAGAAATAACCCGACTAACCATCAGCACAAGCCAGGACAGTACTGCTTTTCTTGTTTGAAAGCATTCATTCCAGTTGGCCAAGACCTCGTCCCTAGAATCCCAACATCCTTGTCAGAGTCTATGGGACCGAATGACCACAAAACACACCTCAAGGTCCCCTGTCTGAAAGTTGGGCTCCTCACCAACCCACCTCAAGGTCCCCTGTCTGAAAGTTGGGCGCCTCACCAACACACCTCAAGGTCCCCTGTCTGAAAGTTGGGCTCCTCACCAATACACCTCAAGGTCCCCTGTCTGAAAGTTGGGCTCCTCACCAACACACCTCAAGGTCCCCTGTCTGAAAGTTGGGCGCCTCACCAACACACCTCAAGGTCCCCTGTCTGAAAGTTGGGCTCCTCACCAACACACACCTCAAGGTCCCCTGTCTGAAAGTTGGGCTCCTCACCAACACACCTCAAGGTCCCCTGTCTGAAAGCTGGGCTCCTCACCAACACACCTCAAGGTCCCCTGTCTGAAAGCTGGGCTCCCTCAGGGCGTGTCTGTACACTTTGTAGCTGCACAGGAGCCAGAGATCCTGAGAGTGGCATAAAATACAACAGGCAAACAGGGAGCATCTTGGATATGAAAAATGGGGGAGAGAGAGAGAGAGAGAGAGAGAGAGAGAGAGAGAGAGAGAGAGAGAGAGAGAGAGAGAGAGAGAGAGAACAAGCGAGCGAGCGAAGCGAGAGAGAGAGAGAGAGAGAGAGAGAGAGAGAGAGAGAGAGAGAGAGAGGGTGGGGGGGGGGGGAGGAGAGACAGAGAGGGGAGAGAGAGATAAAGGTGCTACTGCTTACTAATACAGCTACTGCTACTACTACTGCGACTGTTGCTGTTGTTATTGCTGCTGCTACTGCTGCTGCTGCTGCTGCTGCTACTGCTACTACTACTACTACTACTACTACTACTACTACTACTACTACCGACGACCACCACCACCACCACCACCACCACCACCACCACCACACCACCAGTATTACTACTCCATAATCACAGCTATTTTCAGTAATGCTGCTGTTGCTGCTTTTTCTGCTGCTACTGACGCTGCTGCTGCGACAAGAAGAAGAAGAAAGAAGAAGAACAACAACAACAACAACAACAACAACAACAACTACTACTACTACTACCACTACCATTACCATTACTACTACGAGTGCTATAACTGCTTCTGTTGCTGCTGCTGCTGCTGCTGCTGCTGCTGTAGTTATTGCTGTAGATGTTGTCCATGCTATTGTTGATCTTGCCGCTGCTCGCAAGGAAGATGTTGTATGACTTCGCTGCCCATGCGAGTAATCGATACTACAGGGAGTCACAGGCTGGTCTGGAGCCCCGCTTGCATGAGCCGGGAATAATAAACGTGCCACGATCCCTGCTGCACGCAAACGGGACAGAGCATAGAATGGGCAGAGTGTAGACAGGGCACAGCACAGAATGGGCAGAGTGCAGACAGGGCACAGCACAGAATGGGCGGAGTGCAGACAGGGCACAGAATGGGCAGAGTGCAGACAGGGCACAGTACAGAATGGGCAGAGTACAGACAGGGCACAGAATGAGTAGAGTGCAGACAGGGCACAGAATGAGCAGAGTGCAGACAGGGCACAGCTTAGAATGGGCAGAGTGCAGACAGGGCACAGAATGGGCAGAGTGCAGACAGGGCACAGCACAGAATGAGTAGAGTGCAGACAGGGCACAGAATGGACAGAGTGCAGACAGGGCACAGAATGGACAGAGTGCAGACAGGGCACAGCACAGAATGAGTAGAGTGCAGACAGGGCACAGAATGGACAGAGTGCAGACAGGGCACAGAATGGGCAGAGTGTAGACAGGGCACAGCACAGAATGAGTAGAGTGCAGACAGGGCACAGAATGGACAGAGTGCAGACAGGGCACAGAATGGACAGAGTGCAGACAGGGCACAGCACAGAATGGGCAGAGTGCAGACAGGGCACAGAATGGACAGAGTGCAGACAGGGCACAGAATGGGCAGAGTACAGACAGGCCACAGCACAGAATGGGCAGAGTGTAGACAGGGCACAGCACAGAATGGGCAGAGTACAGACAGGGCACAGAATGGGCAGAGTGCAGACAGGGCACAGAATGGGCAGAGTGCAGACAGGTCACAGAATTGGCAGAGTACAGACAGGGCACAGAATGGGCAGAGAGTACAGACAGGGCACAGAATTGGCACAGAGTACAGACAGGGCACAGAATTGGCAGAATACAGACAGGGCACAGCACAGAATGGGCAGAGTACAGACAGGGCACAGCACAGAATGGGCAGAGTGCAGACAGGGCACAGAATGGGCACAGTGCATACAGGGCACAGAATGGGCAGAGTGCAGACAGGGCACAGAATGGGCAGAGTGCAGACAGGGCACAGAACAGAATGGGCAGAGTGCAGACAGGGCACAGAATGGGCAGAGTGCATACAGGGCACAGAATGGGCAGAGTGCAGACTGCGCACAGAATGGGCAGAGTGCAGACATGGGAACAGAATGGGCAGAGTGCAGACAGGACACAGCACAGAATAAGCAGAGTGCAGACAGGGCACAGAATGGGCAGAGTGCAGACAGGGCACAGAATGGGCAGAGTGCAGACATGGGAACAGAATGGGCATAGTGCAGACAGGACACAGCACAGAATGGGCAGAGTGCAGACAGGGCACAGAATGGGCAGAGTGCAGACAGGGCACAGCACAGAATGGGCAGAGTGCAGACAGGGCACAGCACAGAATGGGCAGAGTGTAGACAGGGCACAGAATGGGCAGAGTGCAGACAGGGCACAGCTTAGAATGGGCAGAGTGCAGACAGGGCACAGAATGGGCAGAGTGCAGACAGGGCACAGCACAGAATGAGTAGAGTGCAGACAGGGCACAGAATGGACAGAGTGCAGACAGGGCACAGAATGGACAGAGTGCAGACAGGGCACAGCACAGAATGAGTAGAGTGCAGACAGGGCACAGAATGGACAGAGTGCAGACAGGGCACAGAATGGGCAGAGTGTAGACAGGGCACAGCACAGAATGAGTAGAGTGCAGACAGGGCACAGAATGGGACAGAGTGCAGACAGGGCACAGAATGGACAGAGTGCAGACAGGGCACAGCACAGAATGGGCAGAGTGCAGACAGGGCACAGAATGGACAGAGTGCAGACAGGGCACAGAATGGGCAGAGTACAGACAGGCCACAGCACAGAATGGGCAGAGTGTAGACAGGGCACAGCACAGAATGGGCAGAGTACAGACAGACAGCACAGAATGGGCAGAGTGCAGACAGGGCACAGAATGGGCAGAGTGCAGACAGGTCACAGAATTGGCAGAGTACAGACAGGGCACAGAATGGGCAGAGTACAGACAGGCACAGAATTGGCAGAGTACAGACAGGGCACAGAATTGGCAGAATACAGACAGGGCACAGCACAGAATGGGCAGAGTACAGACAGGGCACAGCACAGAATGGGCAGAGTGCAGACAGGGCACAGAATGGGCACAGTGCATACAGGGCACAGAATGGGCAGAGTGCAGACAGGGCACAGAATGGGCAGAGTGCAGACAGGGCACAGAATGGGCAGAGTGCAGACAGGGCACAGAATGGGCAGAGTGCATACAGGGCACAGAATGGGCAGAGTGCAGACTGCGCACAGAATGGGCAGAGTGCAGACATGGGAACAGAATGGGCAGAGTGCAGACAGGACACAGCACAGAATAAGCAGAGTGCAGACAGGGCACAGAATGGGCAGAGTGCAGACAGGGCACAGAATGGGCAGAGTGCAGACATGGGAACAGAATGGGCATAGTGCAGACAGGACACAGCACAGAATGGGCAGAGTGTGCAGACAGGGCACAGAATGGGCAGAGTGCAGACAGGGCACAGCACAGAATGGGCAGAGTGCAGACAGGGCACAGCACAGAATGGGCAGAGGTGTAGACAGGGCACAGAATGGGCAGAGTGCAGACAGGGCACAGAATGGGCAGAGTGCAGACAGGGCACAGAATGGGCAGAGTGCAGACAGGGCACAGCACAGAATGGGCAGAGTGTAGACAGGACACAACACAGAATGGGCGGAGTGCAGACAGGGCACAGAATGGGCAGAGTGCAGACAGGGCACAGAATGGGCAGAGTGCAGACAGGGCACAGCACAGAATGGGCAGAGTGCAGACAGGGCACAGAATGGGCAGAGTGCAGACAGGGCACAGAATGGGCAGAGTGCAGACAGGGCACAGCACAGAATGGGCAGAGTGCAGACAGGGCACAGAATGGGCAGAGTGCAGACAGGGCATAGCACAGAATGGGCAGAGTACAGACAGGGCACACAGCACAGAATGGGCAGAGTGCAGACAGGGCATAGAATGGGCTGAGTGCAGACAGGGCACAGTACAGAATGGGCAGAGTGTAGACAGGGCACAGCACAGAATGGGCAGAGTGCAGACAGGGCACAGCACAGAATGGGCAGAGTGCAGACAGGGCACAGAATGGGCAGAGTGCAGACAGGACACAGAATGGGCAGAGTGCAGACAGGGCACAGAATGGGCAGAGTGCAGACAGGGCACAGAATGGGCAGAGTGCAGACAGGGCACAGAATGGGCAGAGTGCAGACAGGCACAGCACAGAATGGGCAGAGTGCAGACAGGGCACAGCACAGAATGGGCAGAGTGCAGACAGGGCACAGAATGGGCAGAGTGCAGACATGGGAACAGAATGGGCAGAGTGCAGACAGGACACAGCACAGAATGGGCAGAGTGCAGACAGGGCACAGAATGGGCAGAGTGCAGACAGGGCACAGCACAGAATGGGCAGAGTGCAGACAGGGCACAGCACAGAATGGGCAGAGTGTAGACAGGGCACAGAATGGGCAGAGTGCAGACAGGGCACAGAATGGGCAGAGTGCAGACAGGGCACAGAATGGGCAGAGTGCAGACAGGGCACAGCACAGAATGGGCGAGTGTAGACAGGACACAACACAGAATGGGCGGAGTGCAGACAGGCACAGAATGGGCAGAGTGCAGACAGGGCACAGAATGGGCAGAGTGCAGACAGGGCACAGCACAGAATGGGCAGAGTGCAGACAGGGCACAGAATGGGCAGAGTGCAGACAGGGCACAGAATGGGCAGAGTGCAGACAGGGCACAGCACAGAATGGGCAGAGTGCAGACAGGGCACAGAATGGGCAGAGTGCAGACAGGGCATAGCACAGAATGGGCAGAGTACAGACAGGGCACAGCACAGAATGGGCAGAGTGCAGACAGGGCATAGAATGGGCTGAGTGCAGACAGGGCACAGTACAGAATGGGCAGAGTGTAGACAGGGCACAGCACAGAATGGGCAGAGTGCAGACAGGGCACAGCACAGAATGGGCAGAGTGCAGACAGGGCACAGAATGGGCAGAGTGCAGACAGGACACAGAATGGGCAGAGTGCAGACAGGGCACAGAATGGGCAGAGTGCAGACAGGGCACAGAATGGGCAGAGTGCAGACAGGGCACAGAATGGGCAGAGTGCAGACAGGGCACAGCACAGAATGGGCAGAGTGCAGACAGGGCACAGCACAGAATGGGCAGAGTGCAGACAGGGCACAGAATGGGCAGAGTGCAGACAGGACACAGCACAGAATGGGCAGAGTACAGACGGCACAGAATGGGCAGAGTGCAGACAGGACACAGAATTGGCAGAGTACAGACAGGGCACAGCACGGAATGGGGATAGCACAGACAGGGCACAGCACAGAATGGGCATAGTGCAGACAGTGCACAGAATGGGCAGAGTACAGACAGGACACAGAATGGGCAGAGTGCAGACAGGGCACAGCACGGAATGGGGATAGCGCAGACAGGGCACAGCACAGAATGGGCATAGTGCAGACAGGGCACAACACAGAATGGGCAGAGTGCAGACAGGGCACAGCACGACATGGGCATAGTGCAGACAGGGCACAGCACAGAATGGGTAGAGTGCAGACAGGGCACAGAATGGGCAGAGTACAGACAGGGCACAGCACAGAATGGGCAGAGTGTAGACAGGGCACAGCACAGAATGGGCAGAGTGTAGACAGGGCACAGAATGGGCAGAGTACAGACAGGGCACAGCACAGAATGGGCAGAGTGCAGACAGGGCACAGCACAGAATGGGCAGAGTGCAGACAGGGCACAGAATGGGCACAGTGCATACAGGGCACAGAATGGGCAGAGTGCAGACAGGGCACAGAATGGGCAGAGTGTAGACAGGGCACAGAATGGGCAGAGTGTAGACAGGGCACAGAATGGGCAGAGTGCAGACAGGGCACAGAATGGGCAGAGTGTAGACTGGGCACAGAATGGGCAGAGTGTAGACAGGGCACAGAATGGGCAGAGTACAGACAGGGCACAGAATGGGCAGAGTGCAGACAGGTCACGGAATGGGCAGAGTGCAGACATGGGAACAGAATGGGCAGAGTGCAGACAGGACACAGCACAGAATGGGCAGAGTGCAGACAGGGCACAGAATGGGCAGAGTGCAGACAGGGCACAGAATGGGCAGAGTGCAGACATGGGAACAGAATGGGCATAGTGCAGACAGGACACAGCACAGAATGGGCAGAGTGCAGACAGGGCACAGAATGGGCAGAGTGCAGACAAGGCACAGCACAGAATGGGCAGAGTGCAGACAGGGCACAGCACAGAATGGGCAGAGTGTAGACAGGGCACAGAATGGGCAGAGTGCAGACAGGGCACAGAATGGGCAGAGTGCAGACAGGGCACAGAATGGGCAGAGTGCAGACAGGGCACAGCACAGAATGGGCAGAGTTTAGACAGGACACACAACACAGAATGGGCGGAGTGCAGACAGGGCACAGAATGGGCAGAGTGCAGACAGGGCACAGAATGGGCAGAGTGCAGACAGGGCACAGCACAGAATGGGCAGAGTGCAGACAGGGCACAGAATGGGCAGAGTGCAGACAGGGCACAGAATGGGCAGAGTGCAGACAGGGCACAGCACAGAATGGGCAGAGTGCAGACAGGGCACAGAATGGGCAGAATGCAGACAGGGCACAGCACAGAATGGGCAGAGTACAGACAGGGCACTGCACAGAATGGGCAGAGTGCAGACAGGGCACAGAATAGGCAGAGTGCAGACAGGGCACAGTACAGAATGGGCAGAGTGCAGACAGGGCACAGCACAGAATGGGCAGAGTGCAGACAGGGCACAGCACAGAATGGGCAGAGTGCAGACAGGGCACAGAATGGGCAGAGTGCAGACAGGACACAGAATGGCAGAGTGCAGACAGGGCACAGAATGGGCAGAGTGCAGACAGGGCACAGAATGGGCAGAGTGCAGACAGGGCACAGAATGGGCAGAGTGCAGACAGGGCACAGCACAGAATGGGCAGAGTGCAGACAGGGCACAGCACAGAATGGGCAGAGTGCAGACAGGGCACAGAATGGGCAGAGTTTAGACAGGACACAACACAGAATGGGCGGAGTGCAGACAGGGCACAGAATGGGCAGAGTGCAGACAGGGCACAGAATGGGCAGAGTGCAGACAGGGCACAGCACAGAATGGGCAGAGTGCAGACAGGGCACAGAATGGGCAGAGTGCAGACAGGGCACAGAATGGGCAGAGTGCAGACAGGGCACAGCACAGAATGGGCAGAGTGCAGACAGGGCACAGAATGGGCAGAATGCAGACAGGGCACAGCACAGAATGGGCAGAGTACAGACAGGGCACTGCACAGAATGGGCAGAGTGCAGACAGGGCACAGAATAGGCAGAGTGCAGACAGGGCACAGTACAGAATGGGCAGAGTGCAGACAGGGCACAGCACAGAATGGGCAGAGTGCAGACAGGGCACAGCACAGAATGGGCAGAGTGCAGACAGGGCACAGAATGGGCAGAGTGCAGACAGGACACACAGAATGGGCAGAGTGCAGACAGGGCACAGAATGGGCAGAGTGCAGACAGGGCACAGAATGGGCAGAGTGCAGACAGGGCACAGAATGGGCAGAGTGCAGACAGGGCACAGCACAGAATGGGCAGAGTGCAGACAGGGCACAGCACAGAATGGGCAGAGTGTCAGACAGGGCACAGAATGGGCAGAGTACAGACAGGGCACAGCACAGAATGGGCAGAGTGCAGACGGCACAGAATGGGCAGAGTGCAGACAGGACACAGAATGGGCAGAGTACAGACAGGGCACAGCACGGAATGGGGATAGCGCAGACAGGGCACAGCACAGAATGGGCATAGTGCAGACAGGGCACAACACAGAATGGGCAGAGTGCAGACAGGGCACAGCACGACATGGGCATAGTGCAGACAGGGCACAGCACAGAATGGGTAGAGTGCAGACAGGGCACAGAATGGGCAGAGTACAGACAGGGCACAGCACAGAATGGGCAGAGTGTAGACAGGGCACAGCACAGAATGGGCAGAGTGTAGACAGGGCACAGAATGGGCAGAGTACAGACAGGGCACAGCACAGAATGGCAGAGTGCAGACAGGGCACAGCACAGAATGGGCAGAGTGCAGACAGGGCACAGAATGGGCAGAGTGCAGACAGGGCACAGAATGGGCAGAGTGCAGACAGGGCACAGAATGGGCAGAGTGTAGACAGGGCACAGCACAGAATGGGCAGAGTGTAGACAGGGCACAGAATGGGCAGAGTACAGACAGGGCACAGCACAGAATGGCAGAGTGTAGACAGGGGCACAGAATGGGCACAGTGCAGACAGGGCACAGCACAGAATGGGCAGAGTACAGACAGGGCACATAATGGGCAGAGTACAGACAGGGCACAGAATGGGCAGAGTACAGACAGGGCACAAAATGGGCAGAGTACAGACAGGGCACAGAATGGGCAGAGTACAGACAGGGCACACAATGGGCAGAGTGTAGACAGGGCACAAAAATGGGCAGAGTGTAGACAGGGCACAGATAATCTAATGCTTTCACTATCGAATACATATATATGGATTCGAGAACAAATCGAAATTCTAGGATGCAAGCACAGATTTATGCACGAAATTATGTTGACACCTACATGCACACATGTGCACCATATAGATATTCTGGCAGTAACATACGCATGCGCAAATCTCTCTCTCTCTCCTCTCTCTCTCTCTCTCTCTCTCTCTCTCTCTCTCTCTCTCTCTCTCTGTTTGCCTGTCTGTTTCTCTCTGCCCCTGTCTGTCTCTTCGTCTGTATGTCTGGCTCTCTTTCTCTCTGTCTTTCTCTCTCTCTCTCCCTACTTGTGTGTGTGTGTGTGTGTGTGTGTGTGTGTGTGTGTGTGTGTGTGTGTGTGTGTGTGTGTGTGTGAGAGAGAGAGAGAGAGAGAGAGAGAGAGAGAGAGACAGACAGACACAGACAGACAGACAGGCACTGAGACATAGAGAGAGAGACAGAAACAGAGAGACACAGTGAGAGATTTTACAAAGAAGACAATGTCCACGCAACCTCACGCTTCTTGCGCCTTCAAAGCATACTATGAAGCGGCCGTATATGACTGCTTCCATAAGCACGCTCGAGGCGCGGACAGATACATCAGGCTATTGACAAAGTCATTAAGGAGAACGTGCACCAGAACTGTAACTCAATACAGCAGAGTCACGTTACCGCTTTTTGCGTGACGCGGTGGGAGATGTATCAGCTGCTAACAAACCCTGTGACTGATGTTCAAGTTTGGAAAGTTCAGACCATGAACATTTTAACAAGTACAGGGAAAAAGCGAAAAAAAAATTGTGATCATGCCATTCGCTCGCACGCTCGTTTAAAATATTCAGAGCACATTACTATTTGTCTGTGAGAGCCTTCGGCTAACAGAAAGTTAAACCTAATTCCTAAAAAGCGCGGATCGTAATAAAGCCCATCTTTAGAGGTGAACGCAATAAACCAACATCTAGAGCAGACCAGGGCAGACTCATCTTCCGAGTAGGGCCTGAGGAATCAGGCTTTACTGCAGAACACCATACCTCAGCCGTTATCAGAAACTGGGCCCCAAATTCCTGGTTTCAAATCTGTTTATTCGTGAAAAAGCATATGTCGACGGAAAATAGAAATTATTTGTAGGCCACAAGCTTTTCGAAATAGGAAGGACTTTTTTTAAAGGCTGTGCTTTGGCCCACCTAGACATAAAAATCGTGCAGCATGCATGGCGTGTTTAAAGAGACAGCACAGGGTCATTATTCTGGTGCAGTTGAATAAGTATCGTGCAGGATACATGAATAGAGTCATAATAGATAACACAGAGCAACTGATTTAGGGGCAGCTGAATCAGAGGAAAATTGGTCGACTGCGTCGTATGGACAGGAGGCGTTTGGCGAGGGCGCATGTTTTCTAGCATTTTTTGTTGGTGGTCATTTAACAGTTTTGGTTGTTGTTTAATGAATGACTCGGGAGGTGTCAAAAGTGACTGTAAATTGAAGGCCATGACTGGCCTGTTTTAGGCTCGGCAAACCTCTGGGAACTTTTTTTCCCTGGATACTATAGGGGCGTGTAGTCTACATTTGCTTTAGAAAGGCACAGGCACACTTCGTGGTTTGTTTAATTCAACGAGAAGTGACACAGATTAAGTATAGTTTGTGGCTGGCTCAGGTCGAAACTGGGAAAGAAAACTCTATAGGTCACATACCAGGGAACTGTGTTTGTAAATGGGCTGTTTTGTGAGTCACTGTTAATGGAAACAAATTGAGAAAAAAGTAATATATGTCAACGAAAACTTGTAATTCTAATGAATTTGAAATATGTCTATGTATTTTGGTGAAATCAAAGCAGAAAGAGTTTTATGTACATAATACAAAATTTTCGTTTTCAAGTTTCAAAATGGAGTGACTGAGGGCGGAAAATGGGAGCACCATTTGGAAAAGAGAGGGGGTTAGTTTACCGCCAAGGACACAGACAGAGTACAAGACTAGACACAATGCATTTCGACCTCTTGGGTCTTCTTCAGGCGAAAAACAGATAACATTTAGGACAGTGACAACGACAAAACAAGGAACCACTAAGCTTCCCCTGTTCGCACCACGATCAAAAATGGCCGCCAGACGCAAACAAGGGGATCATGGGAGAGGAAGTAGTGAGGAGAGGGGGAGGGGGGAATAAAGAAGGGGAGGGCGTGTGAAACGATGGTACATAAATAAAGTACACAATTATTTTTTTTTTGTAACAATAGAAATAAATAAATACAATGAAATAAATGAATAGATAGATAAATAAATAATTAAAAAACATTAAAGAAAAATAGAAAATGATCAATAAAAATAATAAATACATACATGAATAAATAAGTAAAAAATTAAATACATAAATAAATAAAAACAAAATAAAATAAACAAAAATAAAAACAGAACAAAATAAAACAAAATAAGCCGCAACATTGTATACGCTATCCACTGCCCACCCTCCGTTTAGCTGTGTGGCAAGATCTATATATGTATATATAGTTGAAAGATCCCGCGCAGTGGAGACACGCATCTCTGAACACCTGGCTGACATCTGCCACCACCGACCCAAAACCCGTTGCTCTACATTTTAACCACCCCTAACACAACATCAACCATGTGAAAGTCTTGGCACTCTGGCAATCACAGAGTGACAGCTTTGAACGTACTGCACAAGATCCCATCTCATTGCCAAACTTGGTACCACTACAGCCCCAAGGCATCAACATCCAACAGTTAACACAAATATACATACCCCACCACTTCCACACCAATCAAACCATCCAGCATAATAAACCACACTCCACAGCACAGCGTGATAAACCACACTCCACAGCACCGCGTAATAAACCACACTCCACAGCTTAGCAGCTCTCAGAGTTCACAGCAGAACACAATAAACCACCTTCAGAGGAAACACTAAAGCAGCTCTCAGAGTTTAGCACAATAAACCTGTTCTCAGAACTGAACACAATAAACCTTCCTTCACAGCAGGAGACAATAAACTAGCCCTCAGAGCAGATCCCAATAATCCAGCCCTCAGAGCAGAATAAAATAAACCAGCCGTCAGAGCAGAACCCATATAAACCAGCCCTCGCAGCAGAACCCAATAAACCAGCCCTCAGAGCAGAACCCAAAAAAACCACCCTCAGAGCAAAACCCAATAAATCAGCCCTCAGAGCAGAACCCAATAAATGAGCCCTCAGAGCAGAAAACCAATAAACCAACCCTCAGAACAGAACAAAATAAACCAGACTTCAGAGCAGAACAAAGTAAACCAGCCCTCACACAGAAGGACACAATAAACCAGCCTTCATTCCTTTCTTTTTTCCTAGCCTAGGACTTCGAGGTTTTTCACTGGTGAAATATTTGCACATAACACCTGTTTCTCTTTTCAACTGTAAATAAGGAAGCTACAGTTTGTGTTGGGACTCTGTGAATTCAACAGCACCGCGCCTGTCTTACCCGTTTCCACCAGCATACAATGGAGAAAACCATGCCTCTGCTCCCTCGCTCCACTGTTCCCCGTATACACGCACACAGACACACACACCACACACACACACACACACACACACACACACACACACACACACACACACACACACACACACACACACACACACACACACACACACACACACACACACACACACACTCACACACACACACACACACACACACACACACACACACACACACACACACGCACGCACGCACGCACGCACGCACGCGCGCACACACACACACACACACACACACACACACATACACACACAATCACACACACACACCCACACACACACACACACACACACACACACACACACACACACACACAACTCACAAACACACACAAACACATACTAACCTGATCAAACTTAATACTTTAGACCCTTTCTCTAACCCAAACCCTAAGTAAACCTAACCGAACCCACATTTAACCCTAACCTTACGGTAGACACAAAGTTGGCGGGCTGGTGACCCACTAGATGCCCCCTATCAGTGTTGGCCCTTAGGCAGAGCAGTACGGGGCGGAACGCCAGACTGGGGAATGGAGGCATGGCCCGCAATGAAGTACTCCCCTACCAAGGATCAAATGGTCCCGTTCCGTTCAGTTCAGTGGTTATTTTATGGTCTGTTCATCAGCAATGATATTAGACGATATTAAAAGGCAACAGAGAGCACCGAACATGTCAGACCTACTGTCTGTGGTCATTTGATCTCTCCTCTGTCCTTCACATGTTAGAATCAAAACTCTCTACTCAAAATACTGAAGAATTGAACAGTAAAAACCACCAACAACAAATATGCATATTGCAAATTTTCGGTTTATTTGTAAAACCTTTGTCAAGCATAAAAAAACAAGGGCCCAAAATACTGAAGAAATTACTTTTTACAAAATGAATAGTAGTTTCAAAGTGCGGTGACTGAAGGGGAATTCAAGTAAATATTAAAAAATAATTGTTAGTGGTTCCACACGACAATATGGACAAACAAATTACAAGAAAAAAAAAAAAACCACTTGTCTTGTAATCTGTTTGTCCATAGGGTCTTGCGGAATGACTAACAATTCTTATCAAAATTTAATAAATACAAAATTCGCAACAATCTGGCCAACTCTGACT
Organism: Conus betulinus; assembly: GCA_016801955.1. Classification (NCBI taxonomy): domain Eukaryota; kingdom Metazoa; phylum Mollusca; class Gastropoda; order Neogastropoda; family Conidae; genus Conus; species Conus betulinus. The sequence goes on along the minus strand of JADBJO010001361.1, from coordinate 163,431 downwards.
GAACAATAACATGAGCGATGTCTGTAATACAAGTGTCATTAAAATATGGACAATGCTTTCAATATGTGCAGTATTTATTTCTATCTCCCTGTTAAAATTGGACAGCCTAGAAGTATATGGACAGAAAATTTTCCCTCACATATACATCGGGAGATAATTTTTATGTTCCATGTGTTTAATCAAAGTTTATTGATTATCTGTGCTATGTATCTTGGGCAGGAAGGCAATTCATGTGACTTCATAGAATAACATGGGATTTCACGTCCGTGCACGTTCTGTTTTCTGTAGCACTCAGAAGCGCTCCTCAGTTAAATGTGCTTCTCCAACCCCACCCCCATCCCCACCACCTCCCCCAACCCCCAAACCTCCCCCCCATCCCCGAAGGAATCGGGAGGATGACACAACACAACGTCTCCAGAACTACCAATGTGTGAAGGCGTGGTGAAAATGCCGTTTACAGTTTTATGTTTGACGCCAGCGGGATTTGAACTCGCGATGTCTGACTAAGAGCTGGGTACTGTTCAACTGGGATGATCAGCCTTGTGTGGGTGGAAAGGTCTGATCTTATTTCATGCAGAGACAGAGGAATGCATTGAACACCGTACACATGTCACCATGTGTGTGTGTGTGTGTGTGTGTGTGGACACATATACACAGTAAACTCATAAACAGATCCAGATGGGCAGATATACACAGCAGTATTTCCCACAGTCTCTGTTCTCCACCACCCCCCCCCCCCCCCCCCCCCCCCCCTCTGTGTTTTGTTCCCACTGGCTAAACATCTCCCGGCCAGCCTGCAGCACATCAACATGGCGCTGTCATCTTGTTTATACCACCGCAGGGCACGTGCACCCCGTGCCCTCTCTTACCAGCCTTCACCTGTCCATCAGCCCTCTTTAGCTCTATCACATGTTCCCTCAAGCCCCCCCCCCCCCCCCTCCTCTCTCTCCTCTCTCTCTCTCTCTAGCCCGTTTTCGACCTTCCGATGATGCGTCGAAAGGCTTACTGGAAGGCGGACGTATGGCGTTTTGTTTGCTTGTTTGTTTACGCGCGCCTGAGTGTGTGTGTGTGTGTGTGTGTGTGTGTGTGTGTGTGTGTGTGTGTGTGTGCGTGCCGTGCGTGCGCGAGTGATTTTAAGAAACGTTGACGACGATGCACCCTTAGCCAGGAAGATCTCTTCGTGTTCACCTTCTCAAAAAATTATTTCCGTTATTTACTGTCTGTACAGTCAGAATCTACAACCCGCTTCCAAGTTTCCTTCCCATACTCCTTTCCATCTTGTCCCTAACCCCCCCCCCCCCCCCCCCACCTTCCTTGGTGACGAAACAGGGTGTATGCAAATGGACAAATCTTGAAGAAAAAAAAATGTCCCTTGCAGATTAAAGGACCAGAAGGCAAAAACGTATAAACTACACTTAATCTTTCTTTGGCAATTTTAGAAAAAAAAAAAAAAGAAAAGAATGAATGAGAAGATCGTCACTTGTGTGTCAAGTCCTTTAGACCTTTGGGACCAGTAGATGACACCATCCCGACCCCCCCCACCCCTCCTCCCTCCCCCCCCTACCCTGCATTAGCTGGAGGAAGTGAAGGAGATGTGGTTCACTCTGGTACGTAAGGGTAGTAACGAGGGATCCGCTTGTACGAACTCCTGACACAAAACAGGACACGTGGTCTTCTTCAAGCAAGTTGATTGGCTGTCAGTGCAGGTGGGTAAACAAACCACCCAGGGCGCGTCTTTCCACCATCATCATCGATCCTCTGGATCGGAAAGAACGTGTCATGAAAGACCTCCGGCAAGAGGCCGTTCATCTGACACTCTACGATCAGTGCCGGCTCTGCATTCCTTAGTCAAAAAGCAGGGAGTGTGCATGGTGTGAGTGTGGGGAGTGGTCAATGTGCCTGACCAAGGACGGTGAGGTGTGTGTTACTGTGTGGTGCTGTGCCGCCGGCTCTGTCTTTCTGTGGGTCCTTCCCTCACCTCCTTCTTTTCTTCCTTTCCTTCCACACTTTCATAATCCCTTGCTCGTCCAGCTTCACTTAGTAGTCTATGTCTATGTCTGTCGGTCCGTCTGTCTGTGTCTCAATCTGTGCTTGTCTGTCTGTCTGTCTATCTGTCTGTCTGTCTGTCTGTCTGTCTCTCTCTCTCTCTCTCTCTCTCTCTCTCTCTCTCTCTCTCTCTCTCTCTCTCTCTCTCTCTCGTCCCCCCTCTCCCTGACCTCCTCTCCTCCCTCCCCTCCCCTTTCTCTATCTCTCTCCCTATATACATCTCTCTCTGTCTTTCCCCCTCTTTCTCTGTCTCACTTCCCCGCTTTCTTTCTCCGCCCCCCCCCCCCTCCACTCCACTCTTTCTCTCTCTCTCTCTCTCTCTCTCTCTCTCTCTCTCTCAATATATATATATATATATATATATATATATATATATATATATATGTGTGTGTGTGTGTGTGTGTGTGTGTGTGTGTGTGTGTGTGTGTTTAAAAATTATGATTAAAAATGGAGATTAATCATACTTTTAAACTTATTTTCGCTCCCTTTTTGGTTGAGCATTTTTAGAGTTTTACCGGCTCTCTAATTTTATTTGTGATAGATATATATATATATATATATATATATATATATATATATATATATATATATATATATATATCTCTATCTATCTTCTCTCTCTGTCTCTCCCTCTCTCTCTCTCTGTCTTTGTCTTTCTCTTTCTTCCCCCCCCCCCCCTCTCTCTCTCTCTCTCTCTCTCTCCCCGACATCAGCAGACATTAACACGTTGTAGACTGCCGTGTCCATATGATGCCCAGCGTAGGCTACCGCTCACCCCTTACCCCACCCCCTTGCTCACCTCACTCACCTCACCTCACCTACCCTCATTGCCTCCATCCCTGCCCACTCGACAGCCACTGCAACCGCTCCAACCTTTCTGTGAAGTTCACAAAAATAGATCCGCGCTTCCAGAAAAAATTGATCCACCTCTGCGCAGAATCAAAGGGACCTCTCCTCTCCTCTCTCTCTCTCTCTCTCTCCTCTCCGCCCTCCTCTCTCTCTCTCTCTCCCCTCTCTCCTCTCTCTCCCTCTCTCTCACCTCTCCTCTCTCTCTCTCCTCTCTCTCTCTCTCTCTGAACTAAGGAAGTTACCGGTTTCCTCTTGTACTTCACCTGACCATGTAGACAGCATCCACTGTAGAGGAAATGCACAAGAAGCCTCCAGAAATGGAACTTTAATTCAAGGCGTGCATTACTCTCCACGCCCCTCCCTCCCTCCCCCCCCTCTCTCTCTCTCGGAAGTCCCTCATTCCCCTCCTCTCTGTCTCTCTTCTCTCTTCTCATCTCTCTCTCTGATCTGATTGAGACATCAACTCGTACTACTACGTAGCTTCACGAACACACGTGTGCATGTCGTTAACAGATAAAAAATAACCAATGACAAAAGCGAGATCGAGAGATAGAGAGGAGAGAGATGATAGATAGGAGAGAGACAGACAGACAGACAGACGCCAGATAAAAGACAGAACAGACAAGGAGACTCATGAACATTTAGAGATACGAGACAGGATGACGATGGCCAGAGAGATAATAGTCATATGACATATACAGAACACACCGACACACAGAACACACGAAGGGTCACCGACATGCACACAAACACACTGACAGTGCACCCCCGAACAAAGAACCACCAACAGTAAACAATTCAGCACGAAAGACATCAAAATACAGAGAAAGAGAGAGAGAGAGATAGAGGAGAGAGAGTGACAAAGAGGCGGAGGTACACTTGGATAGACAGAGAGAGAGAAGAGAGAGGAGAGAGAGGAGAGAGAGAGAGAGAGAGAGAGTGGAGAAAGGAGAAAGTGAGGAAGAGGGAGGGGGGTAGGAACACTTGCTGTATGCATACTGTTAAAACCTAATTGATACTTTGATATCATGTGCACGATAATTCATGAAGTAGATGTGAAGTTAACAGATGTTGACCAAAAAACAAAAAAACAAAAAAACCAGCAAATAGGTTTTTTTTTCACCTTGAGTGAAGTGCCAGTGAACATTACCAGTCCCAGGTATTACTCAGGTCTTCTTGTGTGTTTTTTTTCACGGAGACATGATGATGATGAAGAGAAGAAGAAGAAGAAAGAAGAAGAAGAACAAGAACAACAACAACAACAACAACAAAAAACAACAACAAGAAAAAGAAGAAGAAGAAGAACAAAAGCAACAAGAACACGACAGCGAACAAGAAAAAAGACGAACAAGAACAATATAGAGAGAGAGAGAGAGAGAGAGAGAGAGAGAGAGAGAGAGAGAGAGAGAGAGAGAGAGAGGAGAGAGAGTAAGTAAAGGAGAGGGGGGGGGGGGGTTTAGAAACATTCGCTGTATGCATACTGTTAAACCTGATTGATACTTTGATATCATGTGAACGATAATTCAGTATGAATGAATGAAGTAGATGTGCAATTAACAGATGTTGAAAAAAAATACAGCAAATAGTCAGTTTTTTCACCTTGAGTAAACTGCCAGTGAACATTACCAGCCCCAGGCATTATTCAGGTCTTCTTATGGTTTTTTTTTTCACGGAGACATGAAGAAGAAGAAGAAGAAGAAGAAGAAGAGAAGAAGAAGAAGAAGAAAACAACAAGAAGAAAGAAGAAGAAGAGCAGAAGAAGAAGAAAGAAGAAGAAGAAGAAGAAGAACAACAACAACAACAACATAGCAACAAGAACAAGACGAACAAGAACAAGAGAGAGAGACAGAGAGCAGAGAGAGAGAGAGAGAGAGAGAGAGAGAGCCTGTATTTCCAAGGTTAGCAGATAAGCAAGAGAGAGAGAGGGAGGGGGTGAACCTTTATTCCCAAGGGTAGCAGATAAGCAAGAATGAGAGAGAGAGAGAGAGAGAGAGAGAGAGAGAGAGAGAGAGAGAGAGAGAGAGAGAGAGAGAGAGCGAGAGAGAGCGGATACCTGCCGTGTGCAGAGTGTGAAACATGATACAGTCTGTGTTATCATATGCATGATATTTTGTGAAATATACCTGTGAAGGTAAACAGATGGTGATACACAATTCGGTCATGTTTTTATCCCCGTCTCCACTGACGCGGCGCATAGCTGATTGACTGTGACTGTGAAAGCCAGGGGGCCAGACATTGTACATTGTAGATCTGATCTTAATCTTTTGTTTTATCTGGAGAGAGAGAGAGAGAGAGAGAGAGAGAGAGAGAGAGAGAGAGAGAGAGAGAGAGAGAGAGGCAGACATACTGACAGACAGACAAGAGACGGAGAGACAGACATTGGGAATAAGACAGTTTAATGGGGGAAAAAACTTCACGAGGAAAGAAAATATCAACAGAAACGTTGAAACAAGCACAGCACGAAGGAGGTTAATGAAAACTGCAATTAAAGGAAAATATCACAGAAACGTTGAAACAAGCACAGTGAAGGAGGTATGAAAACTCAATTAAAGGAAAATTACACAAATACAAAAGTGTTATTCACAAGAACTCAAATATACAAATCTCTCTCTCTCTCTCTCTCTCTCTCTCTCTCTCTCTCTCTCTCTCTCTCTCTCTCCTCTCTCTCTCACACCCACACACCCACACACACACACACACACACACACACACACACACACACACACACTCACCAAAACGAATTTAAGTTATCGGATTCTTATTTGCAGGGGAATGCAAAACACATCAATCATAAAAATCCCCTCTTTATTCCCAAAAGCTGAACTATGCAAGTCAATAAAACAGGCAAATAAATGGATACATGCACCCATGACTTTTTCAGGACCCCAGATTTTCAGCCAACTGCAGAATGTACGGAATGCTGAAACAACAAAAAGACCCTTTGGAAAAGGAAACAGGAGAGGAAAACACACTGCTTCAAGTGGAGTTGTAGACAGTCACGGGGGAAAAAAAAACCACAGGAAAGCAAAATAATTC
>JADBJO010001361.1:137500-140000 GCA_016801955.1 Conus betulinus | reverse complement strand
GGTAAGGCTGAACCTACACACAGGCAGATGGAGCATGATAACAGGCGCGCCATCCCCATACAGCCTTGCACGATTTCACACATACCGATTTTCCCCCCGTCCACCACCACCACCACACCACCACCACCACCGCCTCCTCCACCCCCGGTGTGTGTGTGTGTGTGCGCACGTGCGTGCGCGCGCGCGTGCGCGCGCGTGTGTGTGTGTGTGTGTGTGTGTGTGTGTGTGTGTGTGTGTGTGTGTGTGTGTGTGTGTGATGGGATAACAACAAATGTAATGAATATAAAGAACATTTAGCAAATTACAGTGATGATGAAATTGTAACTTTATTTGAACAAGGCACAATATCAATCAGTGAAATGAATAAGCGGTTTTCGTCAATTCTTGTTGATTCAGCGAAGGATACATTTGGTACTTACAATAATAGATATTCAATGAGGCAGAATCAAAGCTGGTTTAATAAGGAGTGTAAGGTTTCTCGAAGCCAGTACTTTAAAGCAAAACATAAAGTTAAATGTTCAAATACTGTGCCTAATCTAAATAATCTTGCTGCTAAAAGCAAAGAATATAAACATGTTTTGAGACGATCTGAAAGAAGAGCAACGAGAAAATGGCATAGAGAATTGCGAGCTTTAAAAACTAGAAATCCAAGGGATTATTGGAGGAAAATCAAAGACAAAATAGCTTCATCGTGTCCTATACCTCTTGAAGACCTTACAAAATCATTTCCAGTCCCTTAATCAAAATACTGGATGTAATGATATCATTTTTGGTAATGAAGTATCTGAAGGAAATATCAATCTAGACATTTTAAATGATTCAATTACTGAGGATGAACTTGAAAAGAGTCATTAAACGTTTAAAGAATAATAAAGCAGCAGGAGCTGATTTAGTAAGGAATGAATATATAAAGAATAGTGTTCCTTATATGACAAAGTTTATTGTTTATTGTTTAATCGTGTTTGGGATTCTGGTATTATACCAGAAGATTGGTGACAGGGTTAATTGTACCACTCTATAAAGGCAAAGGAGATCAACAAGACTGCAATAACTACAGAGAGATAACACTGTTGAGTTGTGTAGGCAAATTATTCACGTCAATTCTAAATAGCAGATTTACTTATTTTGTTGAAATAAATGGACTTATTTCAGAAAATCAAGTAGGTTTTAGACGCATGCATTCAACGTTTGACCATGCTTTTGTTCTTAAGTCATTGATTGACATGTTTGCAATCAACAATGGAAAATTATACTATGCTTTTATTGATTACAGGAATGCATTTTATTCTATTTGGAGGAATGCTTTATGGCACAAACTGATGAGTCAAGGCATATATGGGAAAATACTGCAAGTTGTAATCAATATGTATGATCAAATAAAATCGTGCATTTTTTCTAAATGGTCAAAAATCAGAGTTCTTTGGCAGTTTTAGGGGAGTTCGTCAAGGAGAAAACCTTTCACCCCCTTATTGTTTTCATTATTTTTGAATGATCTACAACAGTTCCTTATTGACAATAACTGTTCTACTCTAGAATGTGATTTAAATGCAAGAGTTGAAACTTGAACAGTTTATGCAATTGCTTGTATTGTTATATGCTGATGATACAATTTTATTGGCAAATTCTAAATCAGCTTTGCAAAAAGAACTTAATGCCCTTACATATATATTGCACGCAATGGCAATTAGAAGTAAATCCAAAGAAAACAAAAATAGTTGTCTTTCATGGTCGAAATAGTATGCGTGAAATTTTTTTTCTTTGGGAATGAAAAAATAGAGGTTCTTAATTCAATGAAATACTTAGGCATCGAGTTCAGCAGAACAGGTTCTTTTTACACAAAGCAAAAAAAAAAAAAATTGCATATAATCAGGCTCTTAAGGTAATGTTTTCATTATTACAAACTGCAAGGAAGCAGAAATTGCCAATTGATGCTTGCATACAATTATTTTATTCTATAGTTGTACCTGTGTTGTTGTATGGTTGTGAAATTTGGGGCTATGAAAATGTTGATATATATAGAAAAAGTTACAGTTACGTTTTTTTAAAGTATTTATTTAGATTAAATAAAACTACAATGACTTCAATGATTTATGGTGAAACCGGAATCTATCCTTTACCTGTACTACTGATTAAAGTGAGAATGATAAGGTTCTGGGCTAACTTAGTTGTTCCTGATTCTAAGAGGTATTCAAACAAAGTATATAATATCTTACATGAACTATATACAAAAGGAATTTTCGTTTCACCATGGCTTAGTTAAGTTAAAAGCATTTTATTTGAAACTGGTTTTGATTGTGTTTGGGAATCTCATTCATTCACAAACAGAAGTAACTTATGTAATGTGTTAAAAAGGTGTTGCAAAATAATTATGCTCGTGATTGGCGCAGTTCTCTAGTAAACAGCAACAAGTGTGTATTCTATAAAAGTGTAAAGACTGTCTTTGGAAAAGAACATTATATTTCTACCTTACCAGATATTTATGTTATATCTTTATTTAAAT
>JADBJO010001361.1:105000-107500 GCA_016801955.1 Conus betulinus | reverse complement strand
AGACACGTATTGTCTGTGAGTTTCTTGCTCTCCACACACCCTTTTGAATAGCTTGGCCAAGGTTGCTGCGGCTTCTCCTATCCACCGGTTGATCTCTAAGTCGAGTGACAGGCTGGTAGAGATGGTCGACCCAAGGTACGTGAAGTCCCTCTGTCACTTCCAGGGTGTAGTCGTTGATGCTGATAGAGGGTGCGTGGCTTCATCCTGTGCGCTGACGTTGGTCTCCTTCAAATCGATCGTGAGTCCAAATTCTTTGCATGCATCAGCGAACCTGTCCACGAGTCTCTGTAGGGCCTCTTCAGTCTGTGAGGCAAGCGCTGCATCGTCAGCAAAGAGCATCTCTCTGATGAGGATCTGGGACACCTTGGTTTTGGCTCTCAAGCGGGCGAGGTTGAACAGCTTTCCATCAGAGCGTGCGTGCAGGTAGATTCCATCTTGCAAGGAGCTGAAGGCGCACTTCAGAAGCATGGAGAAAATGATGCCGAAAAGTGTCGGTGCGAGCACACAGCCCTGTTTTACTCCGCTTGTGGTGGAGAAGGGTTCTGAGCAGGACCAGTCGTACATAACTGTGCTCTTCATGTCCTCGTGGAAGGAAAACCACCATGCTGCTCAGCTGAGGAGGACAGCCGATCTTCTTCAGGAGACGGAAGAGGCCTATTCTGCTGACAAGGTCGAAAGCCTTCGTTAGATCGATGAATGCCAGATACAGTGGCTTGCCCTGCTCTCCACACTTCTCCTGAAGCTGGTGCACTGAGAAAATCATGTCAGTAGTTGACCGGCCTGCCCTAAAGCCGCACTGGGACTCTGGGTACAATCGCGCAGCCAGTGTCTGGAGCTTGGTGAGGAGAATGCGAGCGAATACCTTCCCGACTATGTTCAGAAGGGATATCCCTCTGCAGTTTGTTGCAGTCGCTGCGGTCGCCTTTATTCATATAGAGAGTCACAATGGAGGCATCACGCATGTCTTGGGGGACTGCACCTTCCCTCCAGCACAAACAAAGCAGGTCGCACAGGGACTGCAGCAGCGCTGACTTCCCACACTTGATCATTTCAGGTGGAATGGCGTCACTTCCTGGTGCTTTTCCACTGGGGAGCATGTCGATGGCTTTGCTGAGTTCCTCAAGCGTGGACACCTGGTCCAGTTCTTCCATCACAGGCAAGTCATCGATGGCATCAAGGCTGATAGCTTCTCGTTGCCTGGACAGTGTTCACTGCTGAGCGTCTCGTGACCACAAGGTCCAGTTGGTGCCAGCGATGAGACCTTGGGTGTTTCCAGGACACTTTGTGTTGGGGCTTGGACTTGAAGAAGGTGTTGTTGACGCAAAGGCAGTGGTATGAGCACAGCTCCAGCAACCTCTTTCCATTATTGTTCAATGGCAGGGGCACGGATACTGGATGCTGGGGCGTCCATGCACCCAGGGTCTTCGCGCTCCCAGTCTGTCCAGCGCTCCTAGACACTTCGTGGGTTTAGCATCAGACTTGTTCCTTGTCCTAGATGAGTGGCCTGCCAAGGCTGCCGGGTCCCATCCACCCGGGTTTTGGAATAAGAGATTTCCTTCTCCTTGGCAGATTCGCAACCAGGGTTGCAGGCTCAGCCCGCCTGCCCAGCTACACTGCCGGGTCGCGCCAAGACACAGCAAGCTCTGTGGAAACAGGGATGCCACGGGAGAGGCGTTGTTGTGGGCACTGTAATGTTGGAGAGGCCACTGCAATGGCCTTACAGCCTAGCGAACTAGACAGTGGCTACGCGGAATCACTACACTTGGAAAGGAGTGGAGATCGTGAGGTCTGGTGCCGAACGTCCCGCTCACTAGAGGAAAGTGATGTGCAAGTCGATCACCTCTACTACTACTACTACTACTACTACTACTACTACTACTACTACTACTACTACTACTACTATACTTCTTCTTCTCCTACTCCTCCTCCTCCTACTACTTGTCTCTTTCATCCCCCCTGTTCCTCCTCCTCCTACTCCTTTTCTTCTTGTTGTTGTTGTTCTTCTTCTTTATTTTGTTTTGTTCTTCACTCCGATGGCATGATGGTTACCAGTGATATAAACATTATTTGTGAGAATATAAAGCAACAAAAAAAACTGTTTCGGTTTTGCAGTCTTTAACACACACAGACAACATACCCTTTGGGAAGGACAATATGAACACAACCAATGCACACACATGACAGAGGGGTGCAAAGACGCTAAAATCAAAGACATGTTGAGGAACAGAGTGTAAAATGGTACGATTCTGCCCAACCTTTGAGAACAGAGAGTTGTAGTGGTTAACCCTCGAACGCGGGATAGAATCGCAGTAAGGGGCAACCTAGCTGATAGGCTGGAATGCCAGTTAAGAGGCTGGTCACTCAGCAGACAATTTGCCTAGAGCTGGTCTGGGCAGACTGGTTTTGGAGAGGCAGCCATTGGACTTCAGCCACATCGTAATTGGTGTCGCCTTTCCTGAGGAGCTCTTGAGCCTCTCTTTGACCATGGCTGGTCTGGATG
>JADBJO010001361.1:97500-100000 GCA_016801955.1 Conus betulinus | reverse complement strand
TGACGATCAGTAAGAAAAGATCTAATGAAGTCTAAGGCCTGGTTCAATAGCTTAAAGTGTGTAAGTTTTTTCATGAGAGGGAATGGCTTATAACATCAAAGGCTTTAGCAAAGTCAACAAAAGAATTCCAGTAAATTCGTTATTATTTATACTTGATAGGCAATAATCACTAAGCTGTATAAGAGACGTATGCAGGAGTGATTTTTCTAAATCCTGACTGATTTTTGTGAATCAAATCATAATGCATAAAGTGAGAACGTAATGGTTTTTTGAATATGTCTTTCATGTGGTTTTGACAAAAGGGGTAGTACTGAAATAGGTCTATAGTTAGAGGGATTGGTGGTGGAGTCGCCATTTTGTACAAAGGTATGACTTTGGCTTGTTTGAATATAAGAGGAAATTGATTTTATCAATGCACAAGTTGTAAATATGGGTGAGTGTATCAGCGATAGCAATTGAGGCAATTTTAAGTATCGTTCCATCAATTCCGTCTCTAAATCTCTTGTTCCTGATTGTTTTAAACATATTAGCCCATAAAACACTTCATTTAGTGAAATTGACGGTATATTGAAAGTTGAGGAGATGTTTTTTAGAACAGCAGTATCAGTATTCTTCCATCAATTCCGTCTAAACCTCTTGTTCCTGATTGTGTTAAACATACTAGCCCCCATGAAACACTTCAATTAATGAAATTGACGGTATAGTGAAAGTTGAGGAGATGTTTTTAGAACAGCAGTATTGTTTAAATTCATGTAGATCATTTTGATGTGTTTCATGATTTACTTTCATGCCCTTGGCAACATTTGCAAAATGAAAGTTCAAATCTCCCGGTGAAATATCCTTTCTTGGATTCTTAACTTTAGAGTTCGATTAACCATTAGTTAAAAGATAAATAGCCTTCCAAATCGATTTTGAATTCTGAGAAGAGAATAGCAAATATTGAAAATATTTTTTCTTGGCTTTTCGTTTCATGGAATTCATTTTGTTTTCTTTGTTTTCTAAACTTTTCTTTGTGCTATGACTTGAGTAAAATAATGATCTCTTTTTATGTATTTCATTGTCTATTTCCTTCGTCAACCACGTGGGGTTTCATAGTATGTTTTACTCGTTTTCTAACAAAGGGAGCATGGTTATCATATATCGAATTCAAGTTGTATACCCAGTAACTGACTGCTTCGTCAGTGTTTCTTATCTGATAAACATAATCCTAGCCCGAGGAAAGTAAATAATCAAGAAAGGCATTTTTTGTCAAAATGTGTGAAAGATCTGTAAAAGATTTTCTCATGTCCTAGCTTAGGAATTTTGCTCCTTTCTTCATCCATGTAAAACAAACAGGTCAATAATCACTGCAAACGATTTGAACAGAACATACTTCCACAATATTTGCTCTTGAGGTGACGTAAACATGATCAATTAAAGTTTCCGAGTGTTTCAGTAATGCGTGTTCGTCGATCGATGGTTTGGTCTTATCCATACATTGAATAACTACAACTCCATTTTGTTCCAGGTATTGTTAGATCAATGTTAAAGTCACCCAAAAGAATGAGTTCTGTGGATGCTAAGATCGCAGAATCCATCATCAAATTAAACTTACACCAGTCAATCGTTTTGGCTGGGTTTCTGTACAGAAATCCTACAATAATCGGTTTACAATGTTTAAGGCATATTTCTGTCCAAACAGATTCAATGCCATAATTCTCTAAATGTGACAATCTTTTAAATCTTACTGAATTTACACATTATAAAAGTAATCCTGTTGATGTTGGTGCAACTGGATCAAGTCGGATTATATCATAATTTGGCATGTACACATAATCCGGTATCTGGTATTATATCCGTTAATCTAGATCCAGCTATACAAAAGACATGAAAGTTATTTCCATTGTTATGTAAAATTCTAACAATATCATCGGTCTTATTTCTAGCACTGTTAATATCTAGATATCCAACACGAAGCCCCTCGTGTGAGGACCATGTATTTAACGTAGAAGGTATTATATTACCACTTTAACATTCAGTATGCAAACCACAGGCCTATACACAAGAGTATTTCTTATTACAAAGTGATAGATAGCTAAATATACGCAATATAGCCATAAACTGTGAACTTTTGAATGAAAAACCAAGACTGATTATGTCTGTTAACTATCATCAAAGCACTTTATCAATATGAGACAAATTTACAAACTTACATCAAGGAAAATAACATGAAACGTTTTATTAAGAACACGTTGTTAACAAGGTTTATAGGCCACACAATCAATCTTTACAGCCATAAAGAACGAATACAAATGATTAATGAAAATGGTAAATCGAAAATGCGAATAAACAAGGAGACAATAATGATATATGCATACAATCAGAATTGAGTATCAATTATTTTTGTGACAACAGTGACTTCCATCAAAGCCAGCAGAAGCAACATTCGGGTGATAGCGCGCACGCACACACACACACACACACACACACACACACACACACACACACACACACACACACA
>JADBJO010001361.1:85000-90000 GCA_016801955.1 Conus betulinus | reverse complement strand
GGCCATTGGTGTTTACCGATAATTATGTTTTTAGTCTTTTTGGCTCTGATAATGAAGCCAATGTTGCCTGCAGCTAACAGCAGATCCTGAAATCCTCAGTATGACCGGGGGTCAAAGGATTCAAATTCATTTTTTCAATGCATTGCTTTTCTACACTGTCATGCCATCAGTCAGAGCCGTCCGGCGCTGAGAGTGCTATCGTAGGTGTAGTGAAATAGAAGCATTGTTACAGAGGGGAGTGGTATCAATACTCCGCGCATGTAAAGGGAGAAGTTCCCTTCGTCTGTGTCTACCAAAATCAAGAAGTTCACATAGACTGATTTTAGACTTGAAAAAAAAATAAGACAGGTTCAAAGTAGAAATCTGTACGCTACTTATTTAGATGAGTTTTAACTTGGCATCAACGGAGCCGAAGGATGGGTATTACTCAGACCCAGTCCATAAACAGTTTAGACAATTTCTCCGATTTCAGTGTAATGCAAAGACATTAATTAAATATAACATGTTTTTAAATGGGCTGGCTTTAGCACCACGACAATTCACAAAACCTATGAACCCCATCTCAATGGATACAGGGATACACCTCATCATGTTTTCTTCATGATTCATATCGGGATTCGGGATGAAAAAAAACCGAAATGCATGTAAACATCAGAGACAACCCACTGTAAAACACAGGCTTCCTTGCTCATTCAGATACATCTGTCCTGGAATCAATATAGACCACTAGATCTCTTGTACAGACCTCTGTGAACTCAGGATCTGCAACAGGAATTCTCAGTGCAGTTACAGCCAACAGTCCTGTTAAAACTGTTAAAAGCACGTAACACCACACTCAGCAGCAAAGGTTATAGGAAAAATTGTGGCATGCTTATGTTCAGTCAACTGTGGTCCGTTGCACATTGCGATTTACAGAATGAGAAAAAAAGAGGTTTCTATAGCCAGTTATGGACATTATGATCAGCAAATGGCAACCACTGTGAGCAAGAACACAGATGATGGTGTGACAGTGGGCATGATGCACACAGTGGCACTGGCGGCAGTGAACCTGATCCTGTGATCACATCTGGCGTCAGCTGGACAGGGTAACAGTGTGTGTGAGAGACTCCGAAATCTGAAGGCCAGTGGCAACCCCATGAGAAACAAGTTCACAATAATTATTTTGAGCTGAAGACTTCTTCTTACACATTTATTGTGCGCTTCTGTACATCAGACCGACTGACCAAATGTTGAGTCACAGTATCTACATTTCAACAATTTTGTTGTTAAGGAGACGGACAGAGAGATAGACAAAAGAAAGAAATAGTACACTCAAACTGCCAATACATGTTATAAAGAAATGTTCCACCTTGACACGTTAATGTTCTTTTGCTTCTTGTTTCTGTTTTATCCTGTATTAACATGCATCTTTAATGAAAAAAGGGAATCAAATTAAGTACAAGTCATTCAACGCCCATCCTGCGCGGATTCCAGAAGGTAAGTGATTCAGCGCCTATCTTGCGCCTAAGTCGAGATGAGTGATTGCTCGTTCTTTGTTTTCACTGTCCTGAATGTTGTTTATTTTGCCTGAAGAAGACCTAAGAGTTCAAAACGCGTCGTGTTTTGTCTTGTAACTTGTTTGTCCATGTTAACCGGCAGAGTTACTTAAAACTACTATTAACTTTGTTTCAGTTTCCGCTTGCAGACACCTCACCTTGAAACCAACAAGACCCACCTTCTCAACATACACCCTCAGCAATAAAGGCCCTTTGTTTAAAAACAACAGTTTACTGGCACATTAACGAGGGGTCAGGGCGGGGGATAGTGGGGGTGGTGATATGACTCAGCGACATCCATGAATGAACAGTCTCGCCTGAGTGGAGCAGTTTACGACTCTTTGGCATGAGTCGGAACCAACAACACTGGAGATGGCCACAGCCCAGCCAGCCAAGGATGGAAGAGGATGCCACGGGTCCCTTCACGGCGCGTGCAGTGCACGGGTCACATGGTGATTGATACAGATGGGATGCAGGATCTATAATCACTTTGGGAGAGTCATAT
The DNA here is from genome assembly GCA_016801955.1 of Conus betulinus. Taxonomy (NCBI): domain Eukaryota; kingdom Metazoa; phylum Mollusca; class Gastropoda; order Neogastropoda; family Conidae; genus Conus; species Conus betulinus. Next base: position 87,960 of record JADBJO010001361.1, on the reverse strand, counting down.
ATGACCTTCATGCCACCTCTCCCAACCTCTACACCACAACTGTCCCGATCTGCTTGGAGAGAGAGAGAGAGAGAGAGAGAGAGAGAGAGAGAGAGAGAGAGAGAGAGAGAGAGAGAGAGAGAGAACTGACTGATGGACTAATCTTTAATACGCAAGGATGAACATTTTAGGCCAAGACCTAGTCCTGTCATCTGTCTTTGTCATGCATGCTTTGTTTCAACACTTATCATTCATACTGACACTCTAACATAGCAACACCCTAAAGTAGTTATACAATGCCAGCAGACTATTCATAAACGTAATAATGAGATGGTGGGTAGTCAAACAACAGTACCAAGAAAACAAAAACACACAATGACAGAGAGAGAGAGAGAGAGAGAGAGAGAGAGAGAGAGAGAGAGAGAGGGGGGGGGGGGGGAATCCTACCAACCGGCAGCCAATAGCTTACTTTTCCAAGATGGAATGAAACATCCTGTGTAAGTACACTCGGTTTTGTTTTGTTTTGTCTTGCTTTTCTTATTGACTTGTTTTGTAAATTTTTACGTATGTCTTTCTTTACGTATGTGCTCGCTCTCGGAACCTAGATTTAAATTCACACATCCGAAAGACGTCGGGTGGATAGCAATCCGCTAAGCTACGGTCTCCAGAGAGAGACTACCTGCTATCCTTTCTGACTTAAGTGCCAGTTGAACCTTGGACCCTTGGGTCGATAGGATACTCCTCTGTCCGCCACATCAGCTAGGCCTGAGTGGTGTACACTGAAAAAGAGACCCAAAGTGGAGCACCTGATCAGATCATAAATCATTGAGACATGTGAGGGAGGGAGTGGGGGTGGTGGGGGGGGGGGGGAGGCACTTCTTACTCCCTGGCCAGATATGGCTGCACGCCAAAGAATAATGCGCGAGGCCCTTGCTTAAGGAGTCGAGTATTTATACACTGGCGCAATTAGATTAAGAAAAATTTTAATTGTGTCTGAAAGTTGATTTTCCTTCCTTTTCTTACATATGGCCATCAAGGTACAAACCGGGTGGTTCCAAGCAGACAGATTAAAATCCAAAGAAGGGGACTGTTTGAGAAGGACCACCTGGCGCAAAGACAGGGATCACGGCTGGATGCGAAGGCAAAAAACGATAAGCAAACCACAAATAAGAAACGAACAGAAAGCGAAATCAGTGGTTGGAGTTGTTCTCTTTATCCATTTTGTTTTGGTATCAAAATAGGAATATGCGTATCTTTCTTTGCTTTCTTTTCCTTAGAGAGTTTGGTATTTCAGGGGCTGATCATCCAGCATGTACATTATGGACAATAAGTCTATATGCATTGTGCAGAGAGGTGTGTGCATGCGTTTCCTCTTCTCCATCTCATTCTGATCTTCTTGCCCCTTCCCATCCCTTTCCCATGGACACACACGCTCCTCTCTCCTCCCCTCCAGTCTTCCACACACACAGAAACTTCTTTCCCTCTCACTTTCTTGAAAAACTGTAACATCTTATGGACTTTTCAGCAGCCCAGCAAAAATAATTGGTAGAAACAACAGTAAGTTGTAGGTCAGGGCGGAATGGTGTGGGTGTGTGGGTAGAAGTGGTGTTCTGTTAAACGTTTTATTCTCTATATGATTTCAGAATAACATGCTTGTATGTTTCTAAAAAGGTCAATTTATGTGTGATTTTTGTGTGTGTACAGATGATCAGAAAGTTGCAAAAAAGTCTTCAGCTCAAGACATGTTCAAATTAGAGCGCGCGAGCACTCACGAGTGCGCGGGTGTCTATATGTGTGTGTGTGTGTGTGTGTGTATGTGTGTGTGTATGTGTGTGTGTGTGTGTGTGTATTTTCGAAACCTGAATATTTCTCCTCAGTAACCGCGGAAAGTGGTAACTTGACTCCTCTGCCTTTTCGGTTTTAAGAAGAATGTTATCCCAGAAAAAGGCTGGTGTGCAATACCGTAGTACGTTTGTTAAGTTTTCAAACAAACAAGCAAAGGTGCCACCTAAAAAGCAAAAGAAACTCATGAAAGAGCAAAACAAGCTACATTTTCTTGTGAAAAGTAGAACATATAAAAAGATAACATCTTAAGACACAAATGCTGAGGGCCAGTTCTTGGAATGAATCCACAAGGGACTAAATTACAATAATCTAATAAATTCCAAGGATAAGTAACCGAGCACCATTCCAGCAAACTTACAGAGCAGCTTGGTGTTGCAATGACTGCAAGAAATACTTCAATTATAAACAAAGCTTGCTCTTGTGCCTTAGATTGAAGTGGTGAGACTCTTGTCCTGTCTTTTTTCGTTCACTTCGGGATGAATCCAAGAATGTTCAGTGCTTCGAACTGACTTATCATCATGAAAAAGTTACTTTTCAGGGGGTACTTCAAATCAAAATAAAAAAAAAATGAAAAGCAGTTACTGCACTCTGAATACACTCTTTGTAGCCTGTACTTATCATGATCATACTGTGTTCAGAAACGTCAGTGAACAGTTGTTGGCAAGTGCAGCAGCCAGTGTAATTTGAATGCAGGCAAACAATGCAAATGGACTGTTACATGCTATCACAGAGCCAATAGCAGATGCTTTCAAAGAACTCACAGACTCAACCTAAGTCTGTGGATCCTGTGTGAACTATCCAAATGAGCTGGAAAGTGATCGCAGTTATCCCACATGGGCATTATTTCTTCATAACAGTAAAAAAAAAAAACATTGTACAGGCTGCACACCAAACATTATCGCGCCAAGGCCTCGCTTACGGAGTCGAGTATTTCGAGGGTTGACTGCCAGAACCCAGTATCTCTCTTGTATATATCTATGTATATATGAGATACTGGGTTCTGGCAGTCAACTCTCGATTTATAGATCGGCGCAATCAGATTGTTTTGATAATTTAAATCGTGTGTAGCAGTTGATTCTCATGTTTTTCTTTCATATGGCCATCGAGGCACAAGCCAAATGGTTCATGCAGACATA
>JADBJO010001361.1:77500-80000 GCA_016801955.1 Conus betulinus | reverse complement strand
AGATTTAAAGAACAAAGCTTACAAAACAGAATATTTTGAGTTTTCAAAGACGTTTTCTTCTGTTTGTGTGTCTGTTTGTTTGTTTCTTTGAAAGAGGATGAGAGAAGATACAACCTGATGATTTTTTTTTTTAAAGGAATTGAATATCTGTATACTCTAGAATGATTTTGAACATACGCATCCTGGAATATTGTAAAACTAGTTGTTGTAGACAGGAGGCTTGAGTACCCGTTTTAGGTATTGTAGGGCCAAATCACTTGACACTTGGTGCATTGGTACAGCACTGTGGAAACTCCAGCTATGGAACTCTAGCTGTTTTCGCAGTGACAGCATATTCAACACAGTGTTCTTGATAAGGAGGAATCAAATGGAACTGTCCCAGCTCTTCTTCTGTTGATGGGATTTCATTTCCTATGATGATATTGTGCACACTCTCCACACGCAGAGGCCCCATTAACATGGAGATTCAGCTTTGGAACACAAAAATCCAGCGTCTGTGTCTGTCCAACGCTGTAATAGTTCGATCGTGAAAACTCCCTACACGGTCTGTTAAGAAGGAAATCGACATCAGACTTCCAGTTCAGTAACTCATTCGCAATCATTCCCAGCTCACGGTGCGCGTGCGATTTGTGTGTTTGTGACCATCTACAGCCTCTGTTTAGTACCTTAGCCTAGGGGGAGAGAGAGAGAGAGAGACTACAAAGAAGCTAAAGGCAGATCGTCACAAAGACGACAATGATACAAGTACAGAGAAACCAATGAACAAGAGGCAGACAAAGGGAAAAGGGGAGAAAAAAAAATCGAGCAGAGAGACAAATAAACTAACTTAGATATTTTACACAGAACGATTTACAAGCACTGAGATTCCATTTCTTTTTACCTAATGGTCCTCACCATTCTGTTATCGCCTTTTAAGGAGTACAGAAGCTCCATGGTGCATTCTATGTCATGTACCACTCAAAATAAAACATATTCTTTGAGTGTTGGGACTTGCATGACATGAGACAAACTGTTACTGCAGACTCCATAAAAACCTTGTTCAGAGATGCTCCACCTGATGTGGTCTTTGAATTTCTGAAAGACAAACATTTTTCACATGATCTGAGATTTTACAGTGGAAAGATTTTAAACAGAATTTCGAGTGGGTTTTTTTTTTTTTTTCTTCAGAAGATGTATTTTAAAGGGTTGTGTGAATGAGTGACCTGTGAGTTGACTTCAACGCGGTGACAGCCCTGATATGGCCCTTTGCGGTCGGCAAAGGGTTATAAGCACATTACCTTACCTTACCTTACCTTACCTTACCTTACCTTACCTTACCTTACCTTAACTTACCTTGCTCGCTAAGAACGGGCGTATAATGCTCGTTTTACATCTGCTGCAGTCACGTAGAGATGACTCATTAAACCTCATCCATCAACCGTAAAACGCCGACACGTCCACAAAAGCCTGATACATAGGGAAAGCCAGACAGATCAGGAGATTAAGCCAGGAGAGAAACGGTGTGCTGACTTTCATAATCCGATGGGCTTTGGATTGGTTGGGTTAGCTATTGTTGTCTCAACTGATTGTCATGCTCATTATTGTAACAGACACGGGCGATTCACACACACAGAGAGAGAGAGAGAGAGAGAGAGAGAGAGAGAGAGAGAGAGAGAGAGAGAGAGAGAGAGAGAGAGAGAGAGAGAGAGAGAGAGAGAAGCTAAAGTCGATGTCTTCAAAGATGTGTGCGTATGTTGAATCCTTTCCCACTCACGTTAGTGCTTGCATCATATCTATTCAAAAAGGCATAGAGTTGTTTCTTGGTTTCTCTGTTCGTTTTTGGTTTTGTTTTTTTTGTTTTTTTTTTTCGTTTTTTCGTTTTTTAATAAAAAATATACTGGGGAATTCATCCTTAAACAAAGTAAGGCAAACAATCAAGGCCTGAACAAGCCACTTGGAAGCAGCAAGCAAAATACTGATGGGAAAGGAGCGTGTGGATGTGGGCTGGAAGAATGAGGGAGGCGGGTAAGGGGGAGGGGGAGGGGATATGGGAGGAGAGAACGGGGTTGAGAGTGGGATTTGTCCTCGAGCCTTCTCAATATTTTCATACACACACACACACACACACACACACACACACACACACACACACACACACACACACACACACACACTTGCGCGCCCGGTGCGCGCACTCACACACACACACACACACACACACACACACACACACACACACACACACACACACACACACACACACACACACACACACACACACACACACGCGCACAGACACACACACACACACACACACACACACACACACACACACACACACACACACGCACGCGCGTGTGCGCGCACACTTACACACACACACACACACAGACACACACACACACACACACACACACACACACACACACACACACACACACACACACATTTGCCGAATAAGATGTTGAAGACAGACTTGAGCGGGATCATCGCCATTTTCTGTCCAGTTGCTTTACAGTCA
>JADBJO010001361.1:42500-67500 GCA_016801955.1 Conus betulinus | reverse complement strand
TCAGTAGGGGGCTTAGTAGGTGGTGTCCTGCGTATGTTAGATCAGAACAGGCGCCACTGAACACCACTGAAGTGACTCGGCAGCAGTGCAGTGTCTCCTCCGGTGGGTTGCCTCTTGACGACTTGACATTGACTGCTCCCTGTGGATTGCCGTGCCGGGGCTGTGGCGGGGCCGACCGGGCCGTGGCTGTGGACAGGGTGTCGGAATGAGCGGCGTGGGTGCACTGCCTCTGAGTGGCGCAGAGGGAGCTCAAGGTCCCATAATGATCAGGATAGGGCAGCATATTGTGTAAACAGAACAGCCTATAAGAGTTAAACAAAAGAAAAAAAAATGCCTTTGAAGACTAGTATAATCACTTTAATCATGTATTTCATAGTGTTGCAAATGAAATGCTCTAGGCAATGTTGATTGGTAGCGATCGATTTGAATGTGTCTCCGACGCTGACTTTGATATTGATACTGACCCTCTAAACGAGAAAATATCTAACAATGAAAAAAGTGCAATCAAAGCATTGAAGAGACAAAAAAGCAAGTGGACCGGATGGTATGCCAGGAGAATTTTACAAAATACAGTGTTGATATTATTGTACCTTCTTTTTATTAGATTTTTCAGCCATATTTTTGACAATGGCCTGTATCCAGATGAATGGTCCTTGTCAATCCTACACCCTGTATTTAAAAAAAAAAAACGGGATATGAATATACCTGACAACTACAGTGGAAACTCACTGCTGAATGTATGTAACAAATTGTATAGTTTTGTGATAAATAAAAGAATTACCAAATGGATCGATGCTAACAAATAATCGGTGAAGAACAAGCTGGATTTAGAGCAAAGCATAGTACCTCTGATCATACTTTTTACGCTCATGGCACTGATTCAGAAACAGCTTGTAAGACACAGAAATTATATGTTGCTTTTATCGATTTTTGTAAAGCATTTGATATAGTTCATAGAGAGAAACTATGGAAACTTTAATTAAGTAACAATGGTATTAAAGGAAACATTGCCTGGGCAATAGAAAGCAAGTACGCTGTTGTGTTTAAGACTCGTGTTCGGGCATGTGGTGATCTATCTGTAATTTTCTTCTGCGCGCATGACCTTAAGCAAGGTGAGGTATGCTCTCCTGTCCTGTTTTCCTTGTTCATTCATTAACTAACTAAAGATGTCATCAGTAATGCTGGACATGGAATTCAGCTGTATCCTGATATTGTAGATATGTTTATTCTGCCCTTTGCTGACGATGTAGCAGCATATTTCGGATAGTGTCGGAGGACTGCAGACACAACAAAGTTTATTTTACAACACGTCTAAACGCCTAGATCTCATAGTTAACCTGGACAAATCTAATATTGTTATGATATGATATGATATGAAATACGTTATGGTCTCAAAAGATGAGAAATTAAAATAACTTAAATAGTTTTTTTTACAGAAACGGTGGCTATCTTTCCATGATTGAAGAATTTGGAGAAGAAAACTTAAAAATTGTGAGCATGTACAAATATCTAGGAATATACCTAACAACAAAGCTATCTTTTCAGCCTACATTACGAGATCTTGCAGATCGCGATAAAAAGGGTATTTGTGTTATTATGAAACTTCTATGGTCCGTTGAAGAACATTCTCCAAATATATCCTTGAAAATGTTTGATTGTCAGATTCAGCCAATTTTGACGTAGGCTCAGAAATTTGGGGACTAACACAGGACCAAGAGTGCATTGAAAGAGTGCATCTGTCTGCATTGAAAAGGTTTACGGGTGTTCATCCAAAGTCTCCAAGACATTTAGTATATGGAGAAATTTGTACGTTTCCCATTTTTGTCAACACTTAAATGTGTTAAATTTTGTCTGCAGGTAGTATGTATGAATGACGATAGGTATCAAAAAGGCGTATAAAATGCTTTTGTCCCTGCAGAAGCAAAACTATCCCACCTGGGCCTGAAAAATTCGTGAAGTTATATTTTGGTGTCGTTTGGGAGGCACAGAGTGTTCGTAGCATTAATTTGTTTATGAGAGAATTTAAACAAAGATTGACTGATCGTTATAAACAGAATCGGCATGCTCCCTCACAGTCTCACGAATTTTACAGTGTTCATTTGCAATTCAAGAGCACATTCATTCTCAGCCCTTATATGTATCTTGATGAGAGATTTCGAATTGGAATGTCTCCTCCGGATTCACATTTCTTACAGTATATAGAGAACAGTGATAATGATAAATTGTGTCCGTTTTGCAGAAACACACCAGAAACTGAATTACATTTTGTTCTTGTGTGTCCGATGTACCATAAAATTAGAAACGAATTTATGCAGCCCAAGTACTTTCATAAGCCATGTATGTTTAAATTCTACCTACTTATGTCAAGTGAAAACGAAGGTATTGTTTTACGGTTATCTAATTTTGTTTACAAAGCGTTAAACTTAAGGATACAATTTATTCAATCTAAATGGTTCTTGTTGTGCTATTACTCCCATGTTATGGGCCGGAAGACTTGATATTAAAACATTTTACTCTCTCTCTCTCTCTCTCTCTCTCTCTCTCTCTCTCTCTCTCTCTCTCTCTCTCTCTCTCTCTCTCTCTCTCTCTCTCTCTCTCTCTCTAATGCGCGCATACCGACCGAACACGACTGCACTGTAGCTTTTTTTTTTTTTTTTTTCAACCTTTCAAGTTATACATGACATCGCTTTCCTTGTCTAAAACTAAGGCTCTTTTGTGATTCTGCTTGTTTTGCTTGGCTTCAATCATTTAAATTACATGCGCCTTGAAAACTATTTGAGCTGCACAGACTATGAAATTGGCGGCGAATCTTTTCCTTTCACCTCATCCTGCATGTGATCATTTCTGATTCCTTTTGGTTCACTTCATGCCAAGCAGTCAAGAATAGCACGTGGTGACCTGTATGTCTCACACATCTTGCTGATGTTGGCAGCATCACTAGTATTAAAAAACTGCTATTAGCTATTGCGCGTTCGGAATGACGTCAAACAAGCTATGTATAGTGTGTGGCTGCACACCAAAAATTAATACGCGATAGCCTTGCTTAAGGAATCGAGTATTTGAAGATGGGCACAGTTGGATTGTTTTTTTTTTTTTTTTGTGTGTGTGTGTCTGAAAGTTGATTCTTCTCATTTTCTTTAAATATAGCCATCAAAGTACAGGCCAGGTAGTTCCAGGCAGACAGATTAAAACCAAAGGAATGGGACTATTAGGCCGCTCCCAGCGAGCGCAAAGATAAGGTCAAATGGTGAGTGCAAAGGCCTGAAATGTGCGTCAACTAAAGGGAAGGTCATGTATTTGAAGAGTGTTTATTATTTCATCGGCGAAAACCCCTCACCCCCCAAACAATGGAAATAATTGATGGGAAGTTGTTCTTTTGATCAATTATCAGTTTAACAATTAAACGCTCGCTAAACTTATGGTAGGCCTAAAAAGCTTACATGAATCATATAGTGTTATTGAGAGCAAAATCCTAACTGTGGCGTGTGGCCTGCATGTCCAGCGATGATACATTCCAGTCAAACCTGTAATGTCTACGGGCACCCTGCCAAAAAGAATTTGGACCTAACACATCAAAGAGTAGTGAGCAGGAGAGAGATAAAGCCTCCATATAGACATTTGCAAGCTGTGAGGCGGAAAGTCTGGAAAGTTCCAGAAGGCACGTATGGACGGATATGGAAGTCACAGAATGTCATCCCATGCAACAGACACAGCACAAGAGACACTGAAAGAGACAGGGACATAGCGTAACAACAGCTGAGGAGACGGGCAGAGAGAAGAAAAACTGAGAATCTGAATAGCCAGACCACCCAGACGCTTAGAATGTCAAGCTCCATTGCAGGCGAAATGCACATGCAAGTCATAAACCATGGGGTTTTTTTTTTGCTGCAGCCCACATCACAACTGGATGTGATTTATGTAAGACGATCTCTCTCTCTCTCTCTCTCTCTCTCTCTCTCTCTCTCTCTCTCTCTCTCTCTCTCGCGCTCTCTCTCACACACACACACACACACACACACACACACAACACACACGCACGCACGCACGCACGCACGCACGCACGCACGCACGCACGCACACGCACACACACACACACACACACACACACACACACACACACACACACACACACACACACGGTGTGAAAGTGGGGGCGGAGAGAGGTCGTGGATAATCTGCCCATTTGGAAAATCATAAACTGCAATGTTAGTCAGGAAGTGCCCCATTACCCGCCTGTGTGTCATAAACATAAACTTGCGAATCATAAACATAAACCTGTGTGTCATAAACATGAACATGTGCCATAAGCATAAACATTGTGTCATTAACATAAACCGATGTGTCATTAGCACAGAGTGTTATTTACATAGACCTGTGTCTCATGAACAATGTTGCCCCCCTGCCTGCACCACACCCACTCTCTTGACTGGCATATCCTCCTGTTCTAAAGAGGTTTTTTTTTTTTAACTTGTAACTGGAATATCTGCAGGGAAACTAAATAGGACTGAAACTTCTACGTCACGTACTCTCATTTATCTTCTGATTTAAAATTCAAACATCAATGTTTCAGACGAAAATAGACTACTTGATTTGATATAGTACCAAAGAAAATCTCAGATAAAGTAGGGTAGCTCTTGCTCCACTGATAAGATGAATAAAAACGCCTATAACTCTAAACGAATGCTGCTTACAACAGCCAATCCCAAAGCAGAAATGACAACACAGAGCCAGTACGATCTAGGAGACTGGTTGTCGTAAGCTGCATTTATTTGGAGTTATGGGTGTCTATTGATTTCATCAGGTGACAAGAGTTACCTACTTCTTCTTTAATCTCACTATAATATGTCAGGACTAAATGGACAAAATTTCACATATTCTGTAAACCATAAGTGCATACCAATCCTTGCAATATCGCCACCAGCAATAAGTCATGGAGTTCACCACGAACAACGTTGGCATCGCAATGCGCAAACTGCTTTAGTTACAGTACTTTTCTTACTGGCACTATTGCGCAAAAACAAAAGACACCAAAAAAGAAACAAAAGGAAAAAGAAAAGAAATCTGCACTTACTGCATCGCTCGCTTGGGGACTGAGAAGCAGTGCCAGTGTTCATAATGTCAAAGCCCTCAAAAGTGATTTTTTTTTTACATCTCCAAACGTAACCTTCACCTCAGACTAAAATCATTGCTGAAATAGCATGTTCGTTCACCATTGAGCAAGATACCAACAAACACATAAATAAAAGGCCGTTGTCTGGATTGTAGGAATCTGAAAAAAAACGAGAGAGAGAGAGAGAGAGAGAGAGAGAGAGAGAGAGAGAGAGGAGCGAGAGAGAGAGAGAGAGAGAGAGAGAGAGAGAGAGAGAGAGAGAGGTTGACAGACAGCAGAGAAGGACACACACAGAATACGTAGGAAGACAGGGAGAGAGAGAGACAGACAAGTCAAGTAACAGAAAACTGAGACAGCCATATTTGCGGCAGACATAATTGTTACGAGGTATGACATGTTCAGTTTTCTAGGTGAAGAACAAACGGTTTAATAGAATATGTTATCACTACACTGCAACATAGCTCATTCAACGCTATTCCCAACACGTAATATATCATAATAGTTTATCAAGTCTTAAGAGGCTGCCAACATTAAGTAAATTTATGATACACTCAGTTCACCGCTTGCAACATTTCACTGTTGTGTACAAAATGAATTATTTCGAAGGCAGTAAGATGATCGCAGAAGCAATCAGTGACGTGATATAGATTAATGGGAGTCGACAGTTTACTTTCTTCTGGAACTTGCCCATGGGAATTCGGATCCAGGAGATAAAAAGGAGAGGGAAGTGGGAGCTTGAACTAACACACCGCCGAACCTCAAGCTGCTCAGTGTGCAGTGTTTACACTGTAGTCATGGCAAAGGGAAATGTCTCAGGACTCCTGATTTCAGCCTCTACTTCAAACAGTTTATCTAAAATCTGATATTAAAAGTACTGTTATAAATATATATATATATATATATAAGTATATATGTATATATATATATATATATATATATATTATATATATATATATATTATATATATATTTGTTTATTTATTTATTTATTTATCTAATCAATAATTTGTTATTTGGAGAGTGTTTTCATATACACACACGCACACGCACACGCACGTATTCACACACACATACACACACACACACACACACACACACACACACACACACACACACACACACACACACACACACACACACACACACACACACGCGCGCGCGCAAAGAAGGCAATCACACTACATTTATGTCATTGACATTTATACACATCTAGGCGCGAACGTATTCAAGTCAACTAATTTTCACACCATCACTCAACTACCTTACGTATGACTGTGCATAATCTAATTTTAGCTAATATATTATGTAAATAATGCAGGAATATCATATTACACAAACATATTGTACACGGAAACAGCCATACATCTAACAATCACGAAGCGAACAATATACAAATACGATGTTTTCACATCTCTAAGCTTCGCAAAGTACCAACTAATTTTACTTGCCAGCTAGGGATTCTTCATTCAAAACAAAACCCACGGAAATCGACATCAGGCAATGTTTTACAATTATTGTTGTCTGAAGAAGATCCCAACCCGTATACATTTTCTTGACGGTATGATTTCTATGTGTGGTTGTGTCTTTTTTTTTTCTTTTTTTTTTTTTTTTGTTTTTGTTTTCGTTTTCAGCGGTTTTCTTGATGACGAAGTTAGTACCGTTTTAAACGCGTTATACGATATATCTAATTTTGATATAAATTCAATACGCATCGGCCACTGGACCCTTCTTTATCACAAGTCAACCACATGACAGTTTTTAGAGGTAAGACAGCACACACTCATAAACCCATGCACACACACACACACACACACACACACACACACACACACACACACACACACACACACACACACACACACACACACACAACGCATGCACACGCAACGCAACACACACACACACACACACACACACACACACACACACACACACACACACACACACACACACACACACACAGCACACACACACACACACACACACAGCGCATGCACACATCACAACGAAAACACACACGCACACACACACACACACACAAACAAAAAACAGACACACAGAGAGAGAGAGAGAGAGAGAGAGAGAGAGAGAGAGAGAGAGAGAGAGAGAGAGAGAGAGAGTTCAGAGAAAATATGTGTATGTAAGGTGCAGGCCGGGGAGGAATATTGTTTATGACACATAGGTGTATTTTTTTTATGACACAAAAAATACACCTATGTGTCATAAACAATATTCTCTCTCTCTCTCTATCTCTCTTCTCTCTCTCTCTCTCGCTCTCTCTCTCTGAATTCCTGTGTGTGTGTGTGTCTGTGTCTGTGTGTGTGTGTGTGTGTGTTCTGTGTGTCTCTGTGTGCGTGTGTGTCTGCATGTGTGTGTGTGTGTGTGTGTGTGTGTGTGTGTGTGTGTGTGTGTGTGTGTGTGTGAACATCTTCCATACAAAACTGAATGCCAGTTAACTGACAAAGATCATGTAGAAATAGAATACTGTGACTAGTGCGATAAAAATGTAATGTGCTTTTGGGTTGAAAACGCGGATATGAAACGCCTAAGGGTATTAAAATCCTCAGAAATGAAAAAGCGCATTAAGTCAATTAATGACATTATGATAATAGATGACGAGAAGCATTTTAAATCCAAGACAGTTGTGAATAATGTCGTTCAAGAGTTCACACGAATGCTGTATGACACTGGCAAACAAAGTATTGCCTATAGAACAAAAAGGAATTGGAAGAAAAGAAAAAGAAGAATAAAAAAATGTTTGATAGGGAATGTCAGTGACAACGTCGAGAAACTAAATCTTTGTTAAACGCACTAAACAGACAGCCATTTAACAAAATACTTCACCAAAAATATTTCATTCCAAAGAAAACATAACAAAATTGTTAGAAAGAAAAGAGACCGTACAAAACCAGTTTAATAACTTTATTGAATAGAAACATCTCTGAAAATCCAAACGCAGTTTGGAAAACCTAAATGAATTACAAACCATGGAGACTCAAGAACACACATAACACCTACCAATCAGAAGATGGATGACACATATTGAAAAATTAATAGGAAAAGAAGTTGAAATAGAAAATAAAGAAGTAGTAATAGAGGAGAATCACGAGAATAAAGGTATGAAAGCAGCTCTGAGTGACGTTCATGTAGATTATGAGACATCAGATATAAAATCCTAAAAGTAAATCAAGAATTTAAAAAAAGAACAAATGTCCTGGAATAGACGTGATAAGGAATGATTTTTATAAAAACTGGGATTTCAACATTGCTACCCACATTGAAAAACATTTTAAATTTAATTTTTAAAACTGGTCAATATCCAGATTTATGGAAAAGAGCCCTTTCGGTTCCTATTTACAAAGGAGGAGACAAAACGAACCCTAGCAACTACAGGGGAATAACTTTAATTGTTCATTGAGCAACGTATTATGCCAAATACTAAATACTCGAATAAACATTTATTTGGAATCAAATAATCTTTTATCTAACATACAAGCAGGTTTTCAGAAAAAAAACCCACACAACTGCAGATCACACACACACACACACACTTACAACAGTATAGTAGACCATACATTAAAATCGCGTAACGGCACACATTATATACATGTTTGCAGTCGATTTTTGTCTTAAAGAAAGCTTTTGATAACATTTCCCACGAAGGCTGATATATAATGTTTTGTCGATTACAAAGATTTGGCATTCATTTAGATGGTTTAATAAAATTAATCAAAAACATTCGGGGTAGACAAATTAATCACAAATGCACACAAATCTTTTCAGTTGGTAAAAACAGAGCCTGCTATTCAGTATATGTACGAAGAGGAATTTTGCAAGGAAACTGCTTGAGTCCAACATTATTTAATATGTTTATAAATGATCTAACAAACAAGATTCTAACTGAGGATTCACCATCACTGGATCATTCGAGCAATACAAGAATATCTGCTTTATTGTATGCAGACGATCTTGTACTCCTTGCAACATCGAAACTTGGTTTACAATCAAAATTAGACCAATTACATTTATATTGTAAAGAGTGGGGGTTACTAATTAACATCGAAAAGACGAAAATACTAATAGTTTACAAAACAGAACCAAAAACTCGTTTATTTTTTAAATGTGGTACAATTTCATTGAAACAGCAGAACAATACAAATACCTTGGAATACTATTTCACAAATCAGGAGAACTTGACACTGCAGCGGAACATCTAAGTAACCAAGGTAACAAAGCAACATATTCCTTAAAAAGAGCGTTTAAAAATCAAAATATTCATTTTGAATTTGTTCTAAAGTTGTTTGATAGTCTTATTTCACCAATATCAATGTATGGCGCGGATGTATGGCTACCTTTTTGCTTAGAAATTAAATGATATTTCAATTTAGAAAATCTATTTAATCATTGCCTTTCGAATAGTTTACCACATGAACATACTCAACACAAGTTCTTTTAAGCAAATGGTAGGTGTGCACAAAAAAGCTGCACACTTAGCTGTAATTGGAGATCTCGGAAGTTTTCCGATTAGTTCAACAATAATCCATCAGATAATAAAGTTTTGGTATCATATTTCAGAATCTGAAGACAACTCGCTTATCAAAATCATATACACTAACATGTTAAACAACGAAGATCATCAAACACCTTGGTTTAAATTTGTGAAACAAATTCTCAGCCTAATGGGATTGAAGCATGTTTGGAATAACCAGCATACTTTTAATATTAATAAGTTGTGTTATGTGGTCAAGAATAAACTAAAAGATGAATATGTAATATTTTGGAAAAGAAAAAAAAAATCAGAAACAGAATCAAAACTAAAATTTTTGACCATATTTCTACAGATTACAGAATGGAACCATATTTAGCAAACTTTTTTCATTAGCTTCAATCAAAAACAAGCATTATGTAAATTAAGGATCTCTTGTCCGATCTTAAAATAGAAAAGGTAGATATACTCAGACACAAGAGAAAGAAGACTGTGTTTGGAATGTAATGAAGTAGAAGACGAAATCAATTTCTTAGATAAATGTACTAAATATAACGATATAAGGAGGCAGTTTTTAGAACACATCAGAGACAAATACACAATATACAAAATCCGCTGCCATCTATCTTAATATCAAATGACGTACTTATCAGCGAGATCTCAAAATATGTGTATGCTATTTCAAGTGTCGATAAGGGTAAAATGTATGACAAGGACAACTTGATATAACATGATGATAGTTGGATACAACAACAAGCATGAATATTTGTATTTCGTCATTTGGTTTCGTTTATCTTTCCTCTATTTATTTGTGTCATATAAAACCTGTTACGGTTTTCAAAGGCATTAACTATATGAATCAACTTGATATAACATGATGATAGATGGATACAAATAACAAGCTGAATCTATTTGTATTTCGTCATTTGGTTTCGTTTATCTTTCCTCTATTTATTTGTGCCATATAAAAACCTGTTACGGTTTTCAAAGGCATTAAACTATTGAATCTCCTCTCTCTCTCTCTCTCTCTCTCTCCTCTCCTCTCTCTCTCTCTCTCTCTCTCTCTCTCTCTCTCAACACACACACACACACACACACACACACACACACACACACACACACACACACACACATCACACACACACACACACACACACACACACACACACACACACACACACACACACACACACACACACACACACACACACACACACACACACACACACACACACACACACACACACACACACAACACACACACACACACACACACACACACGCACACACAACCATGGCCACCGGTGTGTCTTGATTTGTATGTAATCCAGACTGTTTGGAAGCGATGAAGCAGATACCCTATTACCACCATCAATCACCCAGCCTATTGTCCAGATAAAAACGGCAAGGGTGGAAGCAACCTCAAACCCTCTACGCTGGGCCTAAACTGCTTGTGTGTGTGTGTGTGTGTGTGTGTGTGTGTGTGTGTGTGTGTGTGTGTGTGAGAGAGAGTGAGAGAGAGTGTGTGTGTGTGTGTGAGAGCAGAGTGCGAGCGTGAGAGAGACGAGAGAGAGAGAGAGAGATGGAGAGTGTGTGTGTGCACGCGTGCATGCATGCGTGCGTGCGTGCGTGCGCGGCATACGTGTGTTCGTGCGTGCATGCATGCGTGTGTGTGTGTGTGTGTGTGTGTGTGTGTGTGTGTGTGTGTGTGTGTGTGTGTGTGTGTGTGTGTGTGTAAGGTCGCGTGCACGCTATGACATTCCGAGTGATAGGTTAAAAACGCCTGTAGAGAATTGCAGTTTAAATCAGTAATCCTATTTATCCACACATGCTATTTTTTTGCAGCAGTAATAGTAGTAATAGCAGCAGCAACAGCAGCAGCAGCAGCAACAGTAGCAGCAGTAGCAGCAGTAGCAGTAGTAGTAGTTGTAGCAGTGATAGCAATGGTGATGGTGAGAGCAGCAACCGCAGCGGTAGTGATGTAGGTGATGGTGGTGGTGTTAGTAGTGGTAGTAGTAGTAGTAGTAGTAGTAGTAGTAGTAGTAGTAGTAGTAGTAGTAGTATAGTAGTATCATAGTAGTATCATCCTCATTGTCATCATCATCAAAATCATCATCATCATTATCATATTCATTATGATTATAATAACTTTTTCAAATTAATGTTGTTAACATTGTTCTTCTTCTCCTCTGGCGCTGTGGGCCTTGAAGCCAGGACAAAACGGGAGGCCATCTTCAGTCTGCTCAGCCCTGAGCAGCGCCCTTGTACCGCGGTGGCCGTGGGTCCTGTCCGCTGACACAGTCCCTGGAGGCCTCTAGCCGTGAAGATTCTGCTGCATGGTGGGTTCTGAAGGGCAGGACCAGAGAGGCTTCAGCACCAGATGAGATGGAAACGGCTGTACCCACGGGGAGTCCAGGCAGGCCTGTTCTGTCCACAGTCGGAGTATGTATGATGACCTGTACCTGCATGGTCAAAGTTTGGCTGTGGAGTCCTGGAAAGAGATTCGATGATTGCTTTACCGTTATTGTAGTTACTGTTATTTGTTATCGTTCGTGTTTTCTCTGTGAAAAACACAGTGAAAGAAAATGCGAGAATGAGAGAGAGAGAGAGGAGAGAGAGAGAGAGAGAGAGAGAGAGAGAGAGAGAGGGAGGGTGTGAGAGAGAGACAGAGACAGAGACTGTTCCATATGAATTTGCATTCAGAAAAAAGGCTTGCCCGTACATGCATGCAAAAGGGCACACACACACACACACACACACACACACACACACACACACACACACACACACACACACACACACACACACACACACACACACACACACACACACACACACACACACACACACACACACACACACACACATATATATACACACGCACGCACGCACGCACGCACACACCACCGTGCCACACCACACCATAAAGACCAAATACACACACGACGCATGCAAGCAGGCATGCACGCATGCACCACACACGAACGCATGCAACCAGGCATGCACGCATGCACACATGCACACACACACACACACACACACACACACACACACACACACACACACACACACCACACACACACACACACACACACACACACATCGTCGTCGTCGTCGTCGTCGTCGTCGTCATTATGATTATCAACACTATGCCAGAAGTATCTTGCTGTGAAACCGTATGTTCACTGATGAGAATAGTTCATGAAATAGCAAAGGAAACAACGACCAGACCTAATCAAAATCAGTTTTGAATATACACTGCTCGAAAGCCTGTCCATGCACGCAGTGGAACATCTGCGAACTTCTATATATATCCAATCCCATCCATCCTTCTGTCTGTTTGTCTGTTAATCTGTCTGATTCTCTCTCTCCCTCCCTCTCTTCCCTCTCTCTCTCTCTCTCTCTCTCTCTCTCTCTCTCTCTCTCTCTCTCTCTCTCTCTCTCTCTCTCTCTCTCTCTCTCTCTCTCTCTCTCTCTCTCTCTGATGACAAGCAGCAACCAAAAAAGCTTGGCATGTGCTTCAATCGGTGGGAAAAAAAAAAACGTGCATATACGTTTGACGACAGTGGTCTTGAAGCTTCCCACAGACGCATGCTTGACTTAATGTGTTGGAGGAAACTCAGCCGCTGTCAGTGACTGAGGCATAAAAAAAAGTCCTCACCTGACTCCACGCAGCCTTCAGACCATGCTCTTACGTCGTAAATTAGGACGTGACCGGTTCACTGAACAAACTAAGAGAGAGAGAGAGAGAGGAGAGGAGAGGAGAGAGAGAGAGGAGAGAGAGGGGAGAGAGAGAGAGATGAGAGAGAGAGAGAGAGAGAGAGAGAGAGAGAGAGAGAGTGTGTGTCAGGTATTGGTGGAGAAGCATGGTTTATTACGCGCATGTGTTGTTGTTGTTGTACTCACAGAAGCGTCTTTTTCCTTTTCCCCCTTTTAAAGTGTTATTGTGCTTTTTGCTGTTCTAATGAGTGCCAGACCAAGGAGGATAATCTCTTGGGCGTCTCAATTTTTGTTTGATATCTGTAACAGTTTGCCAACAATGAACCTCAAAACACCAATTGATTTCATGTTTTCAAACACACACACACACACACACACACACACACACACACACACACACACACACACACACACACACACACACACACACCACAGCTTAGTATTGAAACATTTATTCCATGTCAATCAATCAAAGAAATCAATATAGAGGCGACAGAATTTAAGATTCTCTCTCTCTCTCTCTCTCTCTCTCTCTCTCTCTCTCTCTCTCTCTCTCTCTCTCTCTCTCTCTCTCTCTCTCTCTCTCTCTCTCTCTCTGTAGGGTGTACTGCCAGTTTGCAAAAGGTAGACAGGTTGTGGCAGAGGCTCCCATTCATAAATGGAATCCTACGTTCTGTTTGTACCATTTGGATCTTTATTTTGTGTATGCAATATTATGCCGGCAGCGCCTTTATTATTTCAAACAGTGTGTGGAAATTGTGCGAGCTCTTTTTTCTTTCTTTCATGTATCGACGGCACTGTGAGAAAGGCAGAACATCTCTGTCGAACATTGAAAATTCGGATGAAGTAGGGCGGTGTTGCAACAGGTTTGCTCTTCTCTCTGTTTTTTTTTCCACGAACTATAACTGCAACGATGTGGTGCCATTGAACTGAATCCTGGACCTACTCCCTGCACCAAGGCAGGCACACTGCGACAAACTAGGCTAAAGAATGCCAGCGAGACATCAGCCTCTTTCAACCAACCCCTCCTATACTCCTACCTGACCTGAACCAACTCTTAAAGATTTGATGTCATGTATGCAAGATCTGACCTGAAAGTTCAATGGATTAAAAACTGACTATGATGGAATGAAAAGAGGACATGAAAGAACTAAAAGGGACGTGTCCAGGCCTGCATGAACGTGTGTCTCTTTAAGACGCGAAATGTCTTAACTCAAACGAGAGAAAAAAAATGACAGAGTGAGTGGGAAGGACTTAACTTAAGCATTAAAGACTGATGATTTAGTAGGGCAGTCAAAGAGGAACACATATCAAAATCCATGGCATACATAGATAGGAAAATGAGACTAGGCAGGGCTGTGAGGGGCTGGTTCAGGATCTCATCACTGACAAACTCGAGCTGTTTAATGACATTCAGTTTGACAGGCTTCACTGGCTGAACAGAAAACCAGACTCCCCCATCAATGGCCGCTGTACCTTCTACAAGGAGAAAGAGCGACTACTAGGTGCCAGAGTTAAGTTGCATGAATCAAGTGTGTTGGTGAAGACTTTACCCAGCGGGCAGGGGCAATCAGGAAAAATGTTCATTCCTCATTTGAAGGTTTCAAAAAAAAAAAAAATCCGACACCAAGAGGGTATCTATGATTTTGACCATCTTATAACCGATCGGCAAAAGCCTACTTAGATCAGACAGACAAACTCAAACACGTCGTTTGGGCAATCGGTCAGCCTCACCATAAAAATGTAACTCCGTTGAAAATGCAAAAAAATAATGCCGATGAAATTGTAAACATGGGAGGGGGAACTCAAGTTAGTCCGACACCGCCGTCGTGTAAATTGTTTGAGATGTTCAAGTACAGGTCGAGCTTGGTAGGTAACACAGAGGCGTCGGGTGGCGGGTACAGAGGTGTCGGGTGGCGGGTGATTGTGGCAATGTTCACGCTGGTAATGCAAGCGTCAGTAAACATGTGAACAGAATACAGGCAGATGAAATGAATCCGTTTGATAAACATGACA
The DNA here is from genome assembly GCA_016801955.1 of Conus betulinus. NCBI lineage: Eukaryota > Metazoa > Mollusca > Gastropoda > Neogastropoda > Conidae > Conus > Conus betulinus. The sequence continues at coordinate 52,169 of JADBJO010001361.1, read as the reverse complement.
ATAGTTACATCGCTTGTGATTCAATCAAACTCCGTTCTGACACTGTTTCATGGCTGCTTTGCCTAACGAAGTAGATGTTTCTTTAGTGAACGACAGCTCTACGCCGTTCTTTTTAACTGGTTGTTCCAAAACCACTGGAAGCAATTCTGAGTATCTTTTTATCACCTAGAAAGTGAGAAAGGTCAAGATCGTGTTAAAGGTGATGACAATGTAAACAGTCCAGGTGTGAATGGAAAACCTATCCTGTTTTACACTGGAACATTAGTGGTTTGCTTTCAAAACTTGTTGAATATTTTGTGTTCTATGTTTTTGTTCTCGATGTTATACGTTTTGTAGAAAGATTTATGGATGACAGGTAACAGTGTGAATGACTGTTTCGTAGCATCCTGTGATTTGATTGCTGTTATCCATCTGTTTCCTACATTTCATGTTGCTGAACGAATTGATTGTTACCATTTACCTTTGGAGTTTCACACTGGTTCTCTTCAAAGCAATAAAAGCAAGAAATGCAAAAGCAAAACAAACAAAAACAAGCGCTATTTACTGAAAATTCCAGTCGCAAGATGGTCATGCTGATTTATTGATGATCAAATGAATAGCAAAGACAAACTGTCATTCACTGGACGGCTATCACTCTTATTGACGAGGATGTTAATACCGCTCTTGGTACTTTTAATGAAGGCATTATGAAACGAGCTAAGTACATGAAAAAACGTATTAGAATGGATGTGAATATAAAGATTATGACTAGTTTGATAAAAAAAAAAAAAATCGCTAGATAAAGAAGGTAACAAAAACATGTCTCTAGCACGATGAAAAAGATAATAATAATAAAAATGATCGAGAGAAAGGAAAAAAGAAAACAACAGTTTTCGGCTGTATAAACTGGTAAAATTGATAAATGGCCAGCAAGAATTTGTAAGTGCTTGCGTAGAATCATCTGTGAAAAAGATGCACCCATCCAATATTATAATTATCGACAACTGTGTTTCTCATTTTCATAAGCCTCTTATTACCACCTTTTCTTGCATAGAACATTCAAATCATTATGGATCTGTGAAAGGTATCCTTAAATTGATATGGACAGACATACTGAATGGTAACAAACTTTACATTCGGGTTCACAGACATAGTAACACGTCGGGACCAATATAATTAGGCACCAACTAATTCTGTGACGTGCCATTTGTGCAGAGATGCAAAAGAAGATGAAGAAATTTTGTTTTGCTGTCCTTGTCTCTGTGACTCTCGACAAGAATACACTCAACATTATGCAAATCCATGTCTATTCAATGTGGACTTACTGATGGCAAACAGTAACAAAAATGTACGGAAGAGTGTATGCATGTGTCCATATCAAGCATTTGAAAGGCGCGCGACTGCAGTTAAAGGATGGGAATGTTAATATTTAATCATATGTTTGGTGTACGTTATAGCATAGAAATCAGTCATTAAGTTGATGCATCTTTTTTTTTACCTTTTTTTTCGTCCTTCATGTGTCATTGTATATACACCCCCTCTGTGTGATCAGACATGCGCGCGCGCATGCGTGCGTGCACACACACACACACACACACACACACACACACACACACACACACACACACACACACATACATATGCGCATGCGCACAAACACACGCATACCCCCTCTCCCCCCCCCCCCCCCCACACACACACACACACCAACGCACGCACGCATGTACACACTTGCACATGTCTACTTTTTACAGTGACTTGTGATGTGAAACTGTAAAGCTGCAATACTAGTATTCCTCAACTATCAGTACGTAGACACGTGCGCATGTTTGGAAGATGTGTGGTAGCATGTGGGATAAATATTGTCCTGTGAAAGAAGAAGTGCTCCGAACGCGCTGACGGGGACGTTGGCTATATTTACGTCCAAGACATCAGATTCGGTGTGAAAAACTTTGTGAGTTTGTTAGAACCGTCAGGTATCTCAGCAATGGAAATGGAAATCTAAAATGGAGAGGAAAACATCTCGAGGACATGTTTTGGGTGTCGGTAATGATGTTAAACACCTGACACCAGACTGTGAGGGGTTTGTGATAGCAGCATGGTTCACTGGCTGTGAGGGCTGCCAAGACTTGACGCGGGAAGAGCACTGAGTCGAAATATTCTCTGGGTCAAGAGCGCTGTCTATGTCTGCTCTATGTTGGTTTTGGAGTGGGTCTTTTGTATAGAAGACAGATTACCACCATCACTAAGAAACCAGTATAAGGCAAAAGAAAAACAAGATAATCTCGTCAGTTAAATTCCTTTGTATGGAGAGTTCCTAATAAATAAGTTATTACTGAACATTGCTTGACTTTACCCATGATTTGTGTATAGAATATTGCCCATTCTCTTCTTCGTAACTTCATTTAGATAGTGCAGTGGGAGATTGATGGATATGAACCTGTTACATTTGTATGTTGTTTACTTCATGATTATTGGTTGTATGGTGGCTTGTGCATGCGTTACCTTTTAAATGATACAACATTATTGACTTACTTGAATAATATATCACCTGGACATTGATGATGTACACAAAAATAATATATCACCTGGACATTGATGATGTACACAAAAAAAAATGTGAATCACCTGGACATTGATGATGTACAGAGAAATGTGAATCAACTGGACATTGATGATGTACACAGAAATGTGAATCACCTGGACATTCATGATGCACACAGAAATGTGAATCACCTGGACATTGATGATGTACACAGAAATGTGAATCACCTGGACATTGATGATGTACACAGTATTGTGAATCACCTGGGCATTGATGATGTACACAGTAATGTGAATCACCTGGACATTGATGATGTACACAGCATTGTGAATCACCTGGACATTGATGATGTACACAGTAATGTGAATCACCTGGACATGATGATGCACACAGTAATGTGAATCACTTGGACATTGATGATGTACACAGTAATGTGAATCACCTGGACATTGATGATGCACACAGTAATGTGAATCACCTGGACATTGATGATGTACACAGAAATGTGAATCACCTGGATATTGATGATGCACATAGAAATGTGAATCACCTGGACATTGATGATGTACACAGTAATGTGAATCACCTGGGATTGATGATGCACACAGAAATGTGAATCACCTGGACATTGATGATGCACACAGTAATGTGAATCACCTGGACATTGATGATGTACACAGTAATGTGAATCACCTGGACATTGATGATGCACACAGTAATGTGAATCACCTGGACATTGATGATGTACACAGTAATGTGAATCACCTGGACATTCATGATGTACACAGTAATGTGAATCACCTGGACATTGATGGTGTACACAGAAATGTGAGGAAGCTGAGTGATGGGGGAAGAATGAGTTCATTTAATATAATCAAAGCTAAACCCGTGTGAATATCACTTAAACAAAGTGTGTGTGTGTGTGTGTGTGTGTGTGTGCGTGCGTGCGGATTCGGTGAGCGATGCTCGGGGAGGACGGACGTGTTTCAACTGCTGCTCTGACTGCAAGCGAATATGACTGCATCAACGTAGTGTGAACTCAGTGACATGAGGCTTTGGTGATAAAAATCATGTGTAGTTTTTGCGTTGTTTTATTCAATAACGCGCGCGCGCGCGCGCGCGTGTGTGTGTGTGTGTGTGTATGCATGTGTATGTCCATGTGCTGTGTGTGTGCACGTGTGTGTATATGTGTGTGTGTGTGTGTGTGTGTGTGTGTGTGTGTGTGCGCCCGCGCGCGCGCGCGCGCGTGTGTGTGTGTGTGTGTGCACATTCGTGCTTATTTGCATATGTGTGTGTGCATGCGTGCGTGCGTGCGTGCGTGTGTGTGTGTGTGTGTGTGTGTGTGTGTGTGTGTGTGTGTGTGTGTGTGTGTGTGTGTGCACGTACGTTTGTATGTGTGTGTATGTGTGTGTGTGTGTGTGTGTGTGTGTGTGTGTGTGTGTGTGTGTGTGTGTGTGTGTGTCCGCGCGCGCGCGCGAGCAGAAGAAAAGGATAAATGAGACAGTAATGGAGGGAGCACTAGTAAGACTTGGAAGTTTTTTTGTTTTTTTTTTTTCATTCTGTCAATGTACGTTTGCCACATTAGGACTTTCTTCATCAGATGAAACAGGTTGTGTCCTCGGATAGGACCATGACTCAGGTCTTAACTTCTTTTGTGTAGTTTCAGTAGCGTATCCCTGTGGGACATTACTCTGCCAAGTTCTCAAACCATTCGACATACATGCCTGTTCATCCCGTCACTATATTATTTTTTTTCTTAACTGTGTATAGAAACACGGTCTCCTCTCTCTGTTGAAGATGTTTCATGTCGATTGTGATGATGTCATGCTAAATCACACAAAGTAGGGAGCTGCTGTCATTGAACTGAAAATGTTATAAAGCAACACAAAATAGCATCATGAGGTGGTAAAACATTTAAAAAAAATGTGGAACACGACAACTTTAGGAATTGAAATTTTGCTAGAGACGGATGCACGAGCATATCTTTTTGTTAATATATACATTCAAATAGCAATGATACTGGTATATTTTAAACACCTAAGCGTGGTTAAGCTTCAACAATCGGACCTTGTGAGTCTGTTTCGTTCTTTTATATCGCTTCTACTTGTTCTTCTCTCTCTGCGAATTCCCCCCCCCCCCCCCCCCTTTTTTTTTTTTAGATACAACAACAACAACACAAACACAACAACAACAACACAACAACAACAGCAACCAGAATGATAACAACAACAACGACAACAAGAATAACAATTATGATAATGATGATAATAATATACACATAATAATGATGATGATGATCATAATAATAATAATAATAATAATAGCAACATAGCAATATATAACCGAGAAGAAGGAGAAGAAGAAAAAAAAAGAAAAAGAAAAAGAAGAAGAAGAAGAAAATAATGGTAACAATAACAGTAACAATTATAATGATAATGATAATGATGACGATGATGATAATAATGATGATGATGATGATGATGATGAGATGATGATGATGATGATGATGATGTTGTTGATGATAATGATGATGATGATGATGATGATGATGATGACGGCCCGACGACAACAATATTCCTCCTCCTCCTCCTCCTCCTCCTGCTACTACTGCTACTAAGAAGAAGAAGAAGAAGAAGAAGAAGAAGAAGAAGAAGAAGAAGAAGAAGAAGAAAAAGAAGAAGAAGAAGAGAAGAAGAAGATGAAGAAGATGATGATGATGATGATGATGATGATGATGATGATGATGATGTTTAATACACGAGCAGCGTATAAGTTTAATCATTTAATCAACGCGAGTGTGATTACTTGTAACTCGATGAGCTGTTGCCATTCAGATTTCACTGACTATGAAGCAGTGCAGCTATTTGTGCAGGAAATAGTCTGTGGGATCACTTCCATCCCTAAGGGTTCATGCGGTCAATAGACTGGTGCCGGGGGATCTGAGAATGGGGGGCCTGTGTTATTGCTGGCAAACAAACTGCTGAACACCCATACAGAAATCCTGATTGATCGGGGAACAACTTTAAATGTGTGTGTGTGTGTGTGTGTGTGTGTGTGTGTGTGTGTGTGTGTGTGTGTGTGTGTGTGTGTGAGAGAGAGAGAGAGAATTACTGTGTGTGTGTGTGTGTGTGTGTGTGTGTGTGTGTGTGTGTGTGTGTGTGAGAGAGAGAGAGAGAGAGAGAGAGAGAGAGAGAGAGAGAGAGAGAGAGAGAGAGAGAGAGAGAGAGAGAGAGAGAGTCAAGTCAAGTCAAGTCAAAAAATAAGTCTTATCTTGAGAGGGTTAAAAGAATAAGCTTTCCATTTTCTTTTACATCCTGCCCACATAAACAAGTAAGAAACTAATACAACATTTAACCACAAGCTCGAAAAACATTTGTAAAGGCACGCAGTTTATATCATGCAAATACATAACTCTCATATGAAATATGAAACAAGTGCGTGTGGTGTGTGTGTGTGTGTGTGTGTGTGTGTGTGTGTGTGTGTATGTGTGTGTGTGTGTGTGTGTGTGTGTGTGTGTGTGTGTGTGTGTGTGTGTGTATGTGTAAGTGAGCATGAGCTAAGGCATCCTATCTGCGCGCAGAGACGGGCCCAGTCGTTCATTCCAGCGTCCTTTCCTTCAGCCTCCCTCTTTCAAAGCTAGGTCGTTAACAGAAAAAAAACCATCAGACAGCTGAACACAGTGCTGAGCACGAAGGAAACGAAGCAAGCAAGAAGAGAGAGAGAGAGAGAGGGGGGGGGGGGAGAGAGGGAGAGAGAGAGAGAGAGAGAGAGAGAGAGAGAGAGAGAGAGAGAGAGAGCGCGAGTGTGTGTTGTGTGTGTATGTGTGTGTGTGTGTGTGTGTGTGTGTGTGTGTGTGTGTGTGTGTGTGTGTGTGTGTGTGTGTGTGTGTGTGTGTGTGTGTGTGTGTGTGTGTGTGTGTGTGTGTGTGTGTGTGTGTGAGAGAGAGAGAGAGAGAGAGAGAGAGAGAGAGAGAGAGAGAGAGAGAGAGAGAGAGAGATTGGTTGTGGTACGTGGCTGTGGCCTTTTTTTGTGCTAAAGTAATGCTACTTAATGGGAGGTGTATTAATCTAGTTGTAAGATATAGCCACCTATAGACCACCGTGCGTTCGTCTTGGGTTATTCCGTAAAATAGTCGCCCATGGTTTGTGTTCAACGTTTGCTGTTTTCTGGCATGCGATAGCCTCATTAAGACTTCTCGGCGATTTACTGATGGGACTCGTGAGTGTTCTATTTGACTAGCAATGTCTACCATACAGCGGTATATACGCGCAAATATCTATCTATTGAAATTCGACGATCTGTAAATAAGTAAGGCCAATATGTTCAAATTCCTTGCTCTACTTTCTTCGAAACTTGCTTGACAAGTAAATGCGCTATGTGTTTGATCAAACCAAGTGCTTGCAGATGTACAGACGGCATACTGGAAAGGTATACCCAGCTTGTTCTTGTCATCGTCGTCGTCGCCGCCGTCGTTATTATTATTATTGTTGTTGGTAGTGGTGATGATGTTGTTTGATATTTCATTGTCTGAACGCGCCTAGTTTCACTTCTCCAGCAGCACAGCTGATCCTGTCCCATCACACACAGCGACACCAGCGCTGTCCTGTCGCAGCCTCAGCCCTGCAGTCCACCCAGAGCAATGACTAACAGGTCACCGCAAGGCAGCCCACCAGAGGAGACACTGTACTCCTGTGCCTGTTCTGATCCAACCTACGATAGACTTCATCTTCTTACCCCGCCCCCCCCCCCTCCTACCCCTGTTAACACACACACACACACACACACACACACACACACACACACACACACACACACACACACATACACAGGCACACACGCACGCACGTACGCACGCACGCACGCACGCACGCATGCACAAGATTCAAGGTTCAAGATTTAATTATCCTGTCACCCCTTTGAGGGTATGGAGGACATAAACCAAAAAAAAACCCAATGTAATCCACTTCAACATGACACAACATGACTAAGCAAAATGCAGGAAGCGTTTTATGTGTATTAAAGACGTAATGGCATAATCACTAAAACATAGAGTAGGCTGTTCATCATAACTTACACCATTTTGCTGAATTTTAAATATTTACTCAACTTAAACAGAACATTTTTGCCAGCCGAGAGTAGTCTGCACAGGTTGTAAACAGATTTCACACTCGTATATTTTCTGGGAGTAAAACGTACTCGTAACTCTTCATACTTTGGGCATTCCATAATGAAATGAAATTCGTCTCCAACAACTTGTTTACAATCTTTACAGAAGCGTTCCTCGCGGGCAAGACCAAGTCTTCTTCCTACTTCAATCATGAGTTTGTGATTATACACATCGGAATTAAATTAAGGGAATATATATATATATATATATAGATAGATAGAGATAGATAGATAGATAGATAGATAGATAGATAGATAGATAGATAGATAGATAGATAGATCAGGTAATTGTTCAATGTAAGTTTCACGTTTGAAATCTGTTTTATAATTTCTATAGAATAGACATTTATTACTTGAATGTAACACCTATTTCCACGAACGTACATAGTTATCTTTCATAGATAAAGAAATGTTTCTACATAACAATCTTTCATTAGAAAACTGCTGTGTTTCCGAAATACAATCATAGCCTGTTTCTACAAAAATGCTTTGTATACACTTTATCCACCCAGACATATAAATACCATTTTTATACAAATCATATAAAACACAATATATTTTACTCGAATATTTATCCGTTTGAGTTGCTAGTGAGATCCAGAATCGGATCATTCGGGTTTTAATTTGCACAGACAACGGATAAATCCCAAGTTCCTCATATAATAACTCTGTCATGGTACTGCGATTAAGTTGGAGTAAATGCTTTAAGAACTTAAGTTGCAAGCTTTCAATGATTCTGATATCTTCATAAACCCATATTTCACAGCCATATAATAGCACAGGTACAACCATCTTTTCAAATAGATCTAAAACAATATTCACGGGTAATTTTTCAGTATATTTCTCTCCTGATTTTTCAGTATATTTCTCTCGTTTCCGATACAGAAGCAGCGTTCTTTTGCAGTAAGGGATTTGTTGTGCCACACTAAAGGGATCCTCTACAACACATCTCGTGTGGAGCAAGGCTCACCCAAAGGACACTTAATGTCTGTTTTCATATCTCCGTGAGAACAAAGAATTTGGTCAAACAAGAGATTGTTGTGTAAAACAACAGGCATTCAGGGATTTGATATTGTGAGGTGCGCCTTCTACGCTGAAACTGGTAAGGATTACCTTAGCTCACACTCTGACATTTAAACGGCAGTCTTTTGTGGCTGGCATACTTTTCAAGCGCTGAGACCAGGAACGCATACACGTGAACATGTTCTGCTATTTGCTCCTGCATTCTGTGTGTACTTATCTGAAGAATGGGTCACAATTAGCAACTAATTACTGGTTTAAGAGAGAGAGAGAGAGAGAGAGAGAGAGAGAGAGAGAGAGAGAGAGACAGACAGACAGACAGACAGACAGACAGATAGACATACAGGATGATGTGAATGTGAAGGGAAGGGGATGCAGATCAGTACACAGGGGAGAGAGAATGTCGTGGAGGGTGTGAGGATGCGCTGGACACAAAGACAGACACAAAGTATCCCCCGCATACCAAGTTGTTACTTTTTTCCTGCCTGCCATCATCACGTCACGTCATGACTCCATATTGGCTTCAAGCACGTGGCATTTCTGCAGCCTCACGTCTTCCTCTGTGTGTGTTGGGAAAAACATGCTATTTCAGTGCGGTGCTGGCTGTAAGCCACGGCTGTTCCCTCACCCTCCCACCCCCGCCTCGACCTACTCTCTCTCCTCCCCCCCCCCCTCTCCACCTCCATCCATCTCCTGCTCTGCTTATTTGTTCATGCCCCAGGAGGTGATGTCCCAAGCTCTAAAGGGAGTTTGTGGTTTATTGCTGAACCCAAGTCACGCAAAGATACTTAAGCTTTTGCTGTGGGATATCATAGCTGTGGGTAAGTTTTGGAAGTGGCAATCTGACATGATGCAAAGTACACCTTGCCAGTGGAAGCGCCTTGCGACATTTGTCAATGTATATTTTGATGTTTTGTCATAGTCTTTTTTGCTTCGCATATAAATCCCCCAAATACAAG
>JADBJO010001361.1:27500-35000 GCA_016801955.1 Conus betulinus | reverse complement strand
CCATATGCCATATGCCATATGTCACAGCATGATTTTAAACAGTTCAATTGATTTGGTAAACCTACGGGTGTCGTCGAAATTAAAACCACATCGACTGCAAAAAGTAGAATAAACAGTTCTATAATATCTGGCATCAAATGAACTCCATGCCTTCCTCTTTCAGACATGTACTCTGCTACCTGATTTATGAAAACTGAAAATAAGGTAGGGTTTAATACACAACCTTGTCGGACACCAATTGGACATTAAAAAATCCAAAATAATCAAAGTTAGCTCTGACACACGATAGCAGGGAAGAATACATGACATGTAACGAACTAAACTCTTTCCTCAGATACCTTGATTCCTCAAACATGTAAGAAGCTTGTCGTGTCGCACAAAATCAAATGCCTTTTGAAAGTCGACATAATCAACATATAATGTCTGGCCTTTTTTTTTTTTTTTTTTTTTTTGCTCATACATTTTTGAACATTGAATGAAGATTGAAAATCTGATCCACACTAGAGTAATTCTCACAAAATGCTGCTTGACTCTCTGAAATCATGTTATTTTCTTCCAACTATTTGTATAACATTGCATTTGATATTGAGGAGTAGCATTTACTGATTGTACCAATAAGTGAAACACCTCTATAATTATTTGCTTGATTTCTAACTCATTTTTTATGAATGGGTATTATGATGATTGCTTTAGCCCAGTCTTTTGAATACACACCTTTACTACACAAGACATTGAACTTGGTGACGTTATGCGCTCCTGCTTTCAGCATATCGGCGGACACACCATCAATCCCACATGGTTTAACCCGGCTTCAGTTTAGAAATGGCTCTTTCTACTTCATCCTCCCTGATACCCTCATTAAGAATATGGTCAGAATCCTCTGTGATATCTAGCTCGATAACATAACTTTCATAAGCCTCAGTTTCATAACTTCTAAACACATTTTTTAAAGTGACTACGCCATTCATTAATATCAATGTTATCGTTTTTTATATATATATTTCTTTGCTCTCCGTGGCCCATGTTTCTTAACTCTTTCCAAAACACGAAGCAATTCTTCTTAATGTTGTTTTCAAGCTGTTCAGTCTTTTCGCGTTTAAAAGCTCTTGACTGTCTTTTTAGCATGTGTTTGTAATTCTTTCTGGATCGCACGTATTCCTTCCTTTCTTCCATATGTTCCGTGTTGGTCTACATATCTTGAGCTTTTAAAGAGTTTTTTTTTTTTTTTTAGCTTGAGCACATTCCTCATCAAACCATCTAATGGCCTTCACGTTTTTGTGAATATAGCATTTTTTATGCGTACAGTACCTTCCAGATTTTAAACACTCTACAAAAGCAGCGAGAGTATTATTTACATTACACTCTATTTTAGCTGTTACCTCATGTAATTTTCTTTGAATTTCACAACTATTTAACTCTTTTATGTATTCATGTTCTTTGTCCTATTTATCAAAGAATTTGCTGTGTTTCTGTTTCCTTGTGCTGGCATCATTTTCAATTGAGGAATCATGGATGGTAACGTTCAATGTAACAGGCAAATGATCTGATTCGATCACATTTTCAAAAGTAAGATAGCATTTAGCATTTTGATGGAAAATGATCATCAGACACACAACACACACACACACACACAACACACAACAATGCATAATGAAATAATCTACACACTGGCTCCCGAGCTAGAGATGTACTTGAAACTATTATCGAAAGAGGCTTCAAAATGATCCATTGACAATAATACAATCATATACATTGCACATGTCAGTCCATTGTTCTCCGAACATGTAACAATATCATCTTGCGACTTTCTTGCAGACCCAGAGGGTACGCGTACAGACATATCTTCGAATTCGCCTGCAACTTGGGAGTAATTCTGACAAGCACTTCTGGAAGACAAGTCAGCATTCAGTAAAACAAAGAATCATCGAACTCATTGTGCAGGTGTGATAAGGATCCTTCCAAACACTCTATACCATATCCAGATTGGGAAGGTTGCCAAAATGCTGAATCTATCGGAAGAATGTAACAGATATTTACATTATATCTTAAGAAGTTCTGAAAAGTGATTTGTTTATCTTTATGGTTTACCGCAATCATGCTTTCAGTATCAAGGATTATTTGCTCAACTTATGTCTCGTATCTTTTATGAACCAATGCCATTACACCTCCGGAATACCTGCCATGATGGGATCATGTCTTTGCCTTTGACACAAATATACAGTAATCACGAAAGTTGCTTGTACATTCCATTGGTTAGCATTGCTTTGCATGAGGTCAGGGCATGTTCCACTGCGGCAGAGAGTTGTCCGATTTCCCCTCGTTCACTTGATTACAGTACAGCAATATGACGTCATATGTACAATACTATTGACAATCGTCATTTCAAAATCGACCCAAAGCCTTAAAAAATTGTGCTTGAACCATTTTTGTGTCATCACCATTTTCGTTGAGAGTCTGTTTTCAGATATTGCAAGTTTGTTGTTAATGGCTTAACCAAGTGCGCACAGATGCAGAAATGACATTATGCGGTAGAATACCAGTGTCTTTTCTTTTCTTTTTATTAACTTCATTTTTTCATTTCTTTCTTTCTTTCTTTTGTTTAATTTATTAGTTTTGCTGTCTCGTTGGCTCAGACGCCTTAATTTCATCTCTCCCACGCTACTCACTCCTGCTTCACCAAACACAACCCTGCCCTGTGCTGTCTTGTCGCAGCCCCAGTGTTGTAGTCTACCAGGAGTAATAAATGTCTGGTCATTGTTAGGCAACCCACCAGATGAGACACTGCACTGCTGTGTATTCACTTCGGTAGTAATGCTCCTGTTTTAATCAAATATACACCATACACCAATTACATAGTTTCATAATAACAGGCAGGCTTTCCCCTTCGTTTTCTAATATAGAAAGCATTCTCTAGCAGCAGTAATGGATTCGAAGGCAGCGCGAGAGGAAGTTTGCATTACACCTCTCGAGTGTAATTAGGTCTATTCATTGACACTTAGTGTTTGCTTCCAGATCTCCATGACAACAAGGAATTTGCTAGGACAAGGGATTGTTGTCCAAATAAACAGGCGTTTGGGGATTTTTGATGCTGCACGGTGCGCCTTCTGTGCTAGCGCCCGTAAGTATTACGTTACCTGACAGTCTGCCATGTAAACACTCGTCTGTTTTGTTTCGCGTACATTTCAAGACAACCAACGTTGAGACCGAGAACACCCCAAAGTGAGCACGATTTCAAGTTTCTTCCGGCATTCTTTGCCTTCCTATTTTGATAATCAGTGTAACTCCTAGAAAACTAATTACCAGTCAGGAGAGAGAGACTCAGAGACAGAGACAGAGAGACAGAGATAGAGAGAGAAAGAGAGAGAAGAGACAGAGAGAAAGAGAGAGAGAGAGAGAGAGAGAGAGACAGACAGACAGACAGACAGACAGAGAGAGAGAGGGAGAGGTTGGGATGGAGGAGGGGATGTAATGTATTACAGACAGACACCAAGATGAACACAGGAAAACGCCCCTTCACGGAAAATTCTTATTGCATTCGTGCCTATTACCAACCAAAAATAATTTTGTATTAGTGTTATGCACGTTCATTCTCTTCAACCATTGGTCTGTGGGGAAAAAAGAGGATGCTATTTAAGTGAGGTGTTGGCTGTAGGCCACAGCTGTTCCTTCCCTCTCCAACCCTGCTGCGACCTTCCTCATTCTCCCCCTTTTTGGCGTCTGTATGTTTTTTTTTTTTTTTTCACGCTCAATGAGGTGGTGCTCACAACGCTGAAGAGAGTTTTCAGCTTATCTCTTCATCAAGCCATACAACAGGCAATAAAGCCTTTACATTGGGATCATCGCGCCCATGGCTTATTTATCAAAATGCCGATTTTACATGATGCAAAATGCACCTTGTCACTGGACGCTTTTTTCATGACTGGTGTTAACATATGTTTTAACATGCTATGATGTTTCTCCAAAAAGACCACACACACACACACCACACACACACACACACACACACACACACACACACACACACAGCACAGAGAGAGAGAGAGAGAGAGAGAGAGAGAGAGAGAGAGAGGAGGGGGGGGGAGGGGGGAGGGGGACGGAGGGAGAGAGAGAGAGAGAGAGAGAGAGAGAGAGAGAGAGAGAGGGGTGGAATATTATTCTCCAGAGAGGGTTAACGGTCGTATTGTTTGCGTTGTCTATCCGATTCTCCTAGGCTGTGTGTCACGGCATACAGTTTAGCACTGAATCCATCTAGTGGGTGCACATGGATCCAGGTCTCTTCTGGGTGACTTTAATGGCAAGTGTTAGAGTGCGGGTCAGTACAACACTATGTTAATCTGACAGTAAATGGTTTCAGTCAGTCAGTCAGTCAGTTAGAGTGCGGTTCGTAGTGCCACCCCATAACGGAACAACTTAAGGCAGTGTAGCCATTGTATGTCTATTGTTATTGTCTTCATGATTGCTTGCTATACATAGGCAGCTCATGTTTAGAGAATGAAAATGGTTGCTAAACATGGACATGTTAACGCCTCTCATTATTCATTCGTCAGCTCATTCAACCGTCTGTAATGATTTTCTAATAAAAACGACTCGTGTACGATTTGGGTCGTTTGTCTTTTTTTTCTATCTGGCTGTCAGCAATCCTCGTGGTCTGTCACTGACAAAGGGAAAAACATTGTTCTGAACTTAGGTTGTTTTTTTTTTCTCTTTTTCTTTTTGTTCTTGTTCGTAACCTTCAACTTTTGTGTGTGGAGAAACTTCGATGCATGACCTTTCAAATATTAGAACTTGATGTCCACAACAGGCTGACATCACCATCACCATATTACAAAGTGTTTATCCCATTAGTTTAACAAACAAAATAAACAAAAAGGTTTATTTTACTCTTTATCTCTGTCTTTGTCTCTGTCTTTCTGTCTCTGTCTGTCTGTCTGTCTGTCTGTCTGTCGGTCGTCGGTCGGTCTCTCTCTCTCTCTCTCTCTCTCTCTCTCTCTCTCTCTCTCTCTCTCTCTCTCCCATGAAACTCGATCAAGGTAAGCGATGGGGCGGTGATCAGCACTACTCACATGTCCGTTCTTGGGCCTTTCAATCATCACATTTATCTCATTTGGGGTCTGAGAAACATCTTCTGTCAATTCATTTTCAACAAACACAGTAAAAGTTCTTGTGTGGAAAACGTTAGAAAACAGACAGACAGACAGACAGACACAGACAGACAGACAGACAATTCTCTCTCTCTCTCTCTCTCTCTCTCTCTCTCTCTCTCTCTCTCGCTCGCTCGCTCGCTCTCTCTCTTACAACACATACACATACATCTCACGCTCTCTCTCTCTCTCTCTCTCTCTCTCTCTCTCTCTCTCTCTCTCTCTCTCTCTCTCTCTCACACACACACACACACACACACACACACACACACACACACACACACACACACACACACACACACACAAATACACGCACATTCTCTCTCTCTCTCTCTCTCTCTCTCTCTCTCTCTCTCTCTCTCTCTCTCTCTTTTTCTGTCTCTGTCTTTGTCTTTGTCTCTGTCTCTGTCTTTGTCTCTATCTTTGTCTCTGCATATCTTTGTCACTGCATACAATTTAGTGCTGAATACTGTGTACACGTGGAACCAGTTCTCTTCTGGGTGACTTTCATGGTAGGTGTTAGAGTGCATTTGGTGATGCCACCCTGGACGGAACAATTTAAGGTAGTGTTGTCACTGAATGCACATTATATTGCCTTCATGATTGATGGTAATACACAGGCAAGAACGAAAATGGTTGCTAGACATGGATATGCAAGCGCATCTCATCACTATTTATTTGATTAATTCATTCCTCTGCTCATTCGTACGTCTGTGAAGATCCGCTGAAGTAACCCAGCTTTCTTTCTGGCTGTATGTCAACGTCGTGGTCTGTCTGATTGTTATATCTACTTCAGAGGGCTGTCTGTATGTTTGTTTGCCCAGTTGACTGTCCGTCTGACTGTCTGTTTGCCATCATTTCTGTCTCTCTGTCTGACAGTCCGTTCATGTTGCATCAACGCAGTTTGCATCTAGCAGGACAGAGACCTTCACTACCTACCATTGTAGTATTGAACGGCCTTTAATTTGGTATGTAATCAGGATTCAGACATCTGATAACTCATGGTTTTGTAGGTACTGACTCTACCGACAACTCGGTGACAGTTGGTAAAGATTCACTAAGTGTTTCAGAACTTTTCCTGTGGATAGACGATGAAAGCAACTGGACTGAAACGGCACCCATGTAGGAGATGATAATTTTCAGCTGAAGTGTGGCACTTTGACTGCAACAGGCCACTGGTAGACTGGCTGCAAAATGTAGACTGGATTGCTTGCTCAAATAAAGAACAGGCAGCTAAAAGCAGTGAATGATGGTGTGGGCGACGTACCTGCATGCCCTGTCCGATTGTCCCATGAATTGCAATTGAATGATGGAGTTCTGTGTGGCTAATTCATTCAGTTCGACTGGCTGCAGTTCTTTCACAAACTGAATGATGTATTCCGTTTTAAAGTGTTTGCTGTCAGATCATGTGACTGCAGGGACATGACAGGGACTAATGTATAACGCAAACAGTCCCTCGGAAACGCCGTTTCATGTCTAAGCCTCGTTACCTCTTTTGCCCCACAGACCTGCTTGTTTCTGGGTATTGTAACAGACACAACAAATACAATTCTGCAAAGAAACTTCAGATAAAACAGAGTGAAAGGTACACACTGTCTTTGTGCTTTCACAGCAATCGTGATTTCTATCCGTTTTCAGTGAATGAATTCGAATGCAAGAATAGATTGTTGATGGGTGAGAGAGAGAGAGAGAGAGAGAGAGAGAGAGAGAGAGAGAGAGAGAGAGAGAGAGAGAGAGAGAGAGAGAGAGAGAGAGAGAGAGAGAGAGAGATGTGTGTGTCATGTATACACTAGTACAGAGCTTTTCAGTTTGATGTCTGAAATATCTACATGTTGCACAATTGTGAATCATGTAACTAACTTAAACCACGTCTCTGGCCAAGGCACAATGCGCACACACCGTTTCACAACCAAGTATTGGGCACACAGCAAATCTACTTATAGAACAGGGAGTACTTTAGAATGGGATAGTGTGGCTGTGTGTGTGTGTGTGTGTGTGTGTGTGTGTGTGTGTGTGTGTGTGTGTGTGTGTGTGTGTGTGTGTGTGTGTGTGCGCGTGTGTGCGTGCGTGTGTGTGTGTGTGTGCGCGCGCGCGCGTGTCTGCGCATGCATGAGTGCGTGCGTGCGTGCGTGCGTGCGTGCGTGCGTGCGTGCGTGCGTGCGTGTGTGTGTGTGTGTGTGTGTGTGTGTGTGTGTGTGTGTGTGTGTGTGTGTGTGTGTGTGTGTGTGTGTGTGTGTGTGTGTCCGTCTGTGGTCAAAATGTGTTTCACTCGCTCCAGACAAAACTACTGGGCCGATCTTTGTGAACATTTGAAAGTATATTCATTACGTAACACGGATGATGCCCGATGTTTTAGTTT
>JADBJO010001361.1:5000-22500 GCA_016801955.1 Conus betulinus | reverse complement strand
GTTGTAACCAGTCTTAATTATCCATTTTCTTCGGTCATAATTTATCTTCTTTTGCGAATCATACTTATCTATTTTTATCAATTATAATTATCTGCTTTCATGGAGACCACTATACCTGGCTGAAAAGCACGAATACTAGCCCATATGGAGCAACGTTAACAGTTACAATTACTTTTGCATATAAAATATGGTAATTATCATGGTTATTGTGAGGACTGAATCTGTTATGAAGAAAAGGGTAACAAATGACCATGCACGCAAGACGACTGAGTGAGAGGTGCAATTTGCAGCAGTCCGATGATGAATTCAAACAAGAATTCTGCAACAAACTGTTTTAAAGGTTATCGAAGAATGATCCCTTCAGGAACATACACACACATACATACGCACGAGCGCTCGCATGCACCCCCCTCCTCTCTTTCTCTCTCTCTCTCTACACACACACACACACACACACACACACACACACACACACACACACACACACACACACACACATGCGCGCGCGCACGCGCGCACGCACACACACACGCACGCACGCACGCACGCACGCACGCAAGCACGTACGCACACACACACACACACACACACACACACACACACACACACACACACACACACACACACACACACACACCCGATACTTTTCACTGACGTCGAGGCATCATTCAACGATTCCAAGATCAGTTGTGAGTGCTCAGTGTAGCGCACTCAGACCTCACTATCTTCTATGGTGACAAGAACCCAAGCTCAGCTTCTGCTGAAATTGTGGAATAAGGTTTGTTTCAGAACAGTGGAGGCAGCAATTACTGCATCACTGAAAGATGGATGAGCGTCAGTTGATAGTGTCAGAGGCCCTAAACCTGCCAGTGACAGTGAGAAAGACGAGCTCACGCCCCAGCCCCAGCCTCAGCTAGATGGGACACTGTTGGGATCCTTTGTACATTCCACACTGGAAAGTGTAGTGTAGAAAGAGCTGCCAAAGACGTGGAGTGGACAGCAGGGACCGATCAGAAAAGTGACAGACGTCAAAGATGTTGGAAAACGATCTCTCTCTCTCTCTCTCTCTCTCTCTCTCTCTCTCTCTCTCTCTCTCTCTCTCTCTCTCTCTCTCTCTCTTTTCCGAATATGAGTGTGCATGTGTGTGTGTATGTGTGTATTCTCTCAGACAGAGAGAGAGAGAGTGAGAGAGAGAGAGAGAAAGAGAGAGAGAGAGAGTGTGTGTGTGTGCGCATGCGCGCGCGCGCGCGCGCGCGCGCGCGTGTGTGTGTGTGTGTGTGTGTGTGTGTGTGTGTGTGTGTGTGTGTGTGTGTGTGTGTTCTCATTTTCCACTGAAAAACAGGTACTGTGCTTGCTGAAATTAATATTGACGGAAGAGTGTTCTCAGATCCCAAATGAAAAATCTGTTATGATTAAAAGACCATTGAACGGACATGTGAGTAGTGCTGGTCACCATGGCCGCATCCTGTTGTTCCTCATTGATCGAGTTTGACGAGAGAGAGAGAGAGAGAGAGAGAGAGAGAGAGAGAGAGAGAGAGAGAGAGAGAGAGAGAGAGAGAGTTACATCAACCACTGCGTGTTTAGTTATTTCTTTTGCTGCACTGGCGGTATAAATACTTAATAAGATGGCTATGCCATACTGTTGTCGCATCAAGTTTCAATGTTACAAAGGTCACACATCGAAGTTTTATCCACACGAAAAAAAGGCTGTAAAAAACAAAACTAGTTCAGAACACTGTTTCCTCATTGCCACTGACAGACCATGAAGTTGGCTTACAGCCAGGTAGAAAAGTAAGTAGACAATCAAATCCTATACAAGTCGTTTGATTACGGAATCTTCCCAGACGGACAAACTGAGCTGATGAATTGTGTTGACAGTTTCAAGTCTAACATCCATTTCCGTCCCATAAACAAAGATGCTTATCTATTACGCTCAACCATGAAAATAATGAAAAAAAATGTGCTTACAATGATAACACTGCCTAGAGTTGTTCCGTTAAAGGTGGCGCCATTAGGTAAATTTCTGACACCTTGAAAGTCACCAAGAACAGAACTGGATTCATGTGTATACAGTGGACAGATTCAACGCTAAATGGCATGCACAACACATTAGAATCAGACTAGAAACGCAAAAACAATACAATTTAGCTCTGATTTGTTTGCATGTTAGTGTGTGTGTGCATGTGTGTGTGTGTGTGTGTGTGTGTGTGTGTGTGTGTGTGTGGTGTGTGTGTGTGTGTGTGTGTGTGTGTGTGTGTGTGTGTGTGTGTGTGTGTGTGTGTGTGTGTGTGTGTGTGTGTGTGTGTGTGTGTGTGTGTGTGTGTGTGTGTGTGTGTGAGTGTTTTCGTACTGCAGGAATGGGCAAGCAGGCTAAATATGCGTGAGTGTGTATGTGAGTGTGAGTGAGTGGGTGTGTGTGTATATGTGTACGCGTGTAAATCTCTCTCTCTCTCTCTCTCTCTCTCTCTCTCTCTCTCTCTCTCTCTCTCTCTCTCTCTCTCTCTCTCTCTCTCTCTCTGCATGTGTGTGTGTGTGTGTGTGTGTGTGTGTGTGTGTGTGTGTGTGTGTGTGTGTGGTGTGTGTGTGTGTGTGTGTGTGTGTGTGTGTGTGTGTGTGTGTGTGTGTGTGTGTGGTGTGCGTGTGCGTGTGCGTGTGTTTAAGTCTGTAGCATGCTGGAAAATCACGTGGTGTGAAACAGCAAACTAAATACATATGTTCACTAACCTTGGCCAAAGAGAGAAGCTGTTAACTCCCTCAGAGCTGGAGGCATCACCTCATTGAGCGTGAACGAAAAATAAAACAGACTTCGAAGATGGAAGATCGTGGGGGGGGCTGTCGGGGTAGGGTTGGGAGAGGGAAGAAACAGCTGTGGGCTACAGCCAGTACTGCACTCAGACAGGATCCTTTTTCCACTGTGACAGGCATGGCTGCAGAGGCACAACGTGTTAAACCTTATTTACATTCATATTTTGATGATAGTGGTCAGTAATAGGATGGCAGTTAGCATGAAAGAACTTTGCGTCCGTCTTTCTGAGTCTTTGTAATACAGCCGCATCTCCTCCCAGTCCCATCCCCCACACCACCCCCTCTCTCTCTCTCTCTCTCTCTCTCTCTCTCTCTCTCTCTCTCTCTCTCTCTCTCTCTCTCTCTCTCTCTCTCTCACACGAAACTCACTCACTCTTCTCCGCAGCACTTCCTTATCAACCTCCTCTCACTCTTCTGATCACAACCAGTTATCTAAGTGTTTCACTCATTCTTCAAATCAGAACACATGGAATGCAGAAAGGAACGGGAGAGCATGCTCACACAGCGGTGTTCTCCATTTCAACGTTGGCTGTCTGGAAAAGTACGCCAAGCAAAACAGACTGTCGTTCACATGCCAGACTCTCAGGTAATGCAGCACTAGGAACTGTAGCAGAGAAGGCGCACCTCACAGTATCAAATCCTCAAACGCCTGTTTATTTACACAACAACCCCTTGTACTAGCAAATTCTTGTTGTCATGGAGATCTGGAAGCAAACACCAAAGTGTCAAGAAACAGGCCTAATTCAGTTCGAAAGACGTAAATGCCAGCTTCCTCTACAGCTGCCACCACGCCCAGTACTCCAAGAGAATGCTTTCACTGTAGAGCATCAAGGGGGAAAACCCTATCCGCTAACAGGAGGCTAGATAATCCATGTCTTGCATATAACTGAGCAGTACAGGAACCACTAACATCTCCAGTAAACAGCAGCAGTCCATTGTCTCAACTGGTGGGCTGCATCTTTATAATATGTTAGTGACATCATCTTAATGACATCCCGTTAGTGAAATCATCTTAATGACACCATGTTAGTGACATCATCTTAATGACATCATGTTAGCGACATCATCTTAATGACATCACGTTAGTGACATCATCGTAATGACACCATGTTAGTCGCTCCCGGTGGACTATAGTGCTGGGTCACAACAGCACAGGGTATAGCTGTGTGCGTTGGAGGAGGACGACGAGATAGAAAAAAAGAAATCAATACACAAGCAAATAAATAAAAAACTAAGCACAAAAATATAAGTAAGAAAATAAACAGTAAATAAATAGACTGATAAATGAATAAGAAATTAAAATGAAAAAAGAAAAAATGAATTAAAAAGGATTACGATATCATTGCATTAGCTGTGAACGGTTGGTGCAGTCGTTACCTACAACACTGCAATGACTGAAACGAGTTTCAAACGAAAATTTAATGACGCAAAAATTACTCAAGTGCATTTTTAAGGCTCTGGGTTAATTCAGTGAGAAATAACAAATTGCAGGAGGCATGTACATGTGACCAGATATTTGTGAAAGATGGGAAGTCAGATTACTCCACCCTACCACAAACACAGTGGAACATAGCCTGACCTCATGTGAAACCAAGGCAGGAATACATAGAAGCACAACCAAGTGCTTAGAAAGTTTCTGCATGTGAATAGTACTGACAGATCTTCTGAAATGAAACAATCGAATTACTCCCGCTGCTGTTGCTGTCGCTGCTGCTGCTGCTGCTGCTGCTGCTACTACTACTACTACTACTACTACTACTACTACTACTACTACTACTACTATTACTGTTGCTGCTGCTAATACTACTAATACCACCACTACTACCGCTGCTACTGCGGCTGCTACTACTAGTGCTATAACTACTACCACTACTACTACGACGACGATGACGACAATGACGACTACTACTACTACTACTACTACTACTACTACTACTACTACTACTACTACAACAACAATGTCAATGGTAGCTCAGTCATGAAAGACGAGAAGGGGAAGGGGAACAGACTTGCGCAACATATGACGAAGCCCATCACTCATACACGTTGCTGACGGCCAGGGAGTGTTGCTGATAAGCCAGCCATGGCATAACGCACCAATATCTGTTAATAGAACTTAAGCCTGTTCCAGCAAAGATTTCACCGAAAAAAAAAATCCTGACGATCGGATTGAAATGATAATGATACTAACAACACTCCTACCACAAATATTCTCCTTTAAGAAACTATAAAATAAAGGTCCGAAAGGTAAGTGTGGGATGAAGCAGAGCTCAGAAAGGAAATACCAAGCTATTTAGATAAATGATTAAACTGAACAGAAAGAGAAGCGTAGCAGGCAATGGTAGGGGTGGAGGTGAGAGGGATGGAGTGAGATTGGTGTTTGCGTGTAATGAAGTTTGTGGAACACAGGGAGACGTTAAGATGGTAACAACGTGGTGCACTGGTGGAAAGTGTGTGTGTGTGTGTGTGTGTGTGTGTGTGTGTGTGTGTGTGTGTGTGTGTGTGTGTGTGTGTGTGTGTGTGTGTGTGTGTGTGCGTGTGTGTGTGCGTGTGCGTGTGTGCGTGTCTTGTGTGTGTGTGTGTGTGTGTGTGTGTGTGTGTGTGTGCGTGTGTGTGTGTGTGTGTGTGTGTGTGTGTGTGTGTGTGTGTGTGTGTGTGTGTGTGTGTGTGTGTGTGTGTTTGAGTACTGCCCGAATGGGCGAGCTTAGATATGCGTGCCCGTAAGGGTACCCAGTGTGGTGATGAGATAAGATAGGTGTATGGTGCGTTCCAGTTTCGTGCGGCGATGCCAAAGAGCCATGACGTTGACATGGTTGATGGTTTAAATATGGGATGATTGAAACTGCAGAGCAGCTGGGCTGGCTCTGTGTGAAGGATGTCGGCCAGATGCTCTGTGGTGCCAGTGGCATGTACGTAGGCTGCTGCACCTATACCGTTCCACAAAGTACAGCTGAATTTAGCATCCAGAAACCCGTAAGGACGATCACGTCATGCGGGATGATACAACAATACAAAGTGATACTGCCTCATTCCAGCCAAGACTGAGTTCAAGTGAGGGTAAGTTACTCACATCAGTGAACGTGAGTTAAAACCTAGCCGAACTCAGGACACCACCACGGGGCGTGGCCAACACCTGGTTGAAACTGTCTGATGCTTCCAGACTAACAGGTGTGGCCTGCTTCAAAGGAAAGACTGTGGGAGGTTTTTCTTTGTTTTAAAATGCTTTCAACCCACAAAAGAAAACAGTGCGAATGCATCTCTCTCTCTCTCTCTCTCTCTCTCTCTCTCTCTCTCTCTCTCTCTCTCTCTCTCTCTCTCTCTCTCTCTCTCTCTCTCATGACTCTCTCTATTCATCTTAAACAAGGCTGAAATCTTTTTATACAGGGGCAGATTAATTAGAAAAAAAAATCAAGGTTTCACCACAATAGCATGCTCAAGAAGATAGACAGATGGATAAATAGATAGATAGATGGATGGATGGATAGATAGATATGTAGGTAATTAGGTAGATAGATACACACAGACAGATAGAGAAAGATAGACAGACAGCCAGACTGACAGAGACAATCAAACAGATAGATAGATAGATAGATAGATAGATAGATAGATAGATAGATAGATAGATAGATAGATAGATAAACAGGTAGAAAGAAAGAAGAGAGAGAGACAGAGAGAGACAGAGACAGAGACAGAGAGAGAGAGAGATTTAAAAAAAATGGACAAAAAGATAGACTAGAAAAATAGACGGATAAAGATATATGGACACATTGGTAGATAGATAGATAGATAGATAGATAGATAGATAGATAGATAGATAGATAGATAGATAGATAGATAGATAGATAGACACATAGATAGATACATAGATAGAAAGAAATTAACACACACAGAAAAATACACAAAGAGATAGATAGATAGATAGATAGATAGATAGATAGATAGATAGATAGGTAGATAGACAGGTAGATGGGTGGGTGGATGGGTGGATGGAAATGAGAACTTGGAACTCAGAAAATATTTATTTGATCAACGATGGATGGATTGATAGATAGATGTAGACAGACATACAGATAAATAGATACCGACAGACATACAGATAGGTAGATATATAGTCATAGGTATTCATTAAAGCTGCCACTTCAAGATGTCTTAGTGCTAGACAGAAAATGTCAAGTACAAGGCGATAGGAAATCCCAGCGTGACACAATTACACAAAGTTAACATGTTTTCTTTAACCTGTATTCCTTTTCCATTACAGTATTTAAACAACATAAGGTAACACGAATGTTAAGGAGCTTAGTATCAGCGCTTGCATTTCGCGGTATGTTAGGGTGTCGTTCCGGCAAATTCCCCTCGAATACGATGATCCCGAATCGAACACTTGAGTACTTATCACATGGCATGAGAAGAGGGCTGAACTGTAGATTCTTTGCCGTGCCGGGACATCGCCTCATTGAGCGTGAACAAAATAAACAGACGCTGGAGCCAAGCGGGAAAGGGAAAGAGAGGGGGTGGAGGTAAGAGGGAAAATGTACCGCGCTGGCTTGCTACCAACACTGCAGTGGAATAACGTCTCTGTAGACTATCATAAGAAGCGTAAATAGACGAAGGATTTGTTAGGGAAAATGCAGTGTGTTTTGAATCTTTATAACATCCTATTGCTGATGATGTTAAGACAGAAAGAATTCCATACAGGTGTCAGCTCAAGGTGCTTTTTTTTATATTTCGATGTTTGTTTGTCTCCCTTTCTCATACCGACCTACTTAACTCATTCTCTCCCCTCTTCCACCCCTCCTATCATTCCCCCGTCCTCTCTGTTCCAATCAGTAACCAGTCACCTAGCTGTGATATTCATTGCCCCGATCAGATCACAGATCATGCAGGAACAGTTGGTACAACAGTCTCATGTGTAGATGTTCTTAGTTTTCAAAGTTCACTGTCTTGAAAAGTATGCCACGCAAAACAGACTGTGATGTACATGCCAGACAGTGAGATATCATAATACTGAGGGGCTCTAACAATGAAGGCTGACTACACAGCATCAAATATCCGGGGCCTGTTGTTTTAGATAACAGTGCCTTGTTCCAGTAAATTCGTTCTTGTTATGAATATCTTAAAGCACACTCAGCATCCACGGCATACGCCTAACTGTATTGAAGACGTGGAATGCGATCACCTTCAGCAATGCCTCCAAGTTCCATCACGATTTAGCACGCCTCGTAAAATGATAATAACAATAATGATATTAATGATAATTACAATAACAACAATAATAGTAATATTACAGATGATGATAATGATAATAACAATGATAGTAATAATAATGATCATGACCATGATTATAATGATAATGATAATAATGATATTAATGATAATTACAATAACAACAATAATAGTAATATTACAGATGATGATAATGATAATAACAATGATAGTAATAATAATGATCATGACCATGATTATATATGATGATAATGATATAAATAATAATAATAATGATGATGATGATGATGATGATGATGATGATGATGATGATGATGATGATGATGATGATGATGATGATGATGATAACCGTGCAAAAAGCTACAGGACCGCGAAGAAGAAATCATCAGAAGTCTTTCTGTGAGCTGGAACAATAGCAACTTCAGTCAGAATGATGACACATAGGGAGCTCGGAAGATGCGTGAGCGTCAACAACAGCAAAACTAATGTAACTGTACAAAGAAAAAATTGACAGATGTAAAATGCTGGGAAAATCATGTCTTCTCGTTGAAAAGGACTTTGCACAGCAAAGCTTTAAGTAGAGCTCTCTCTCTCTCTCTCTCTCTCTCTCTCTCTCTCTCTCTCTCTCTCTCTCTCTCTCTCAGACACAGACAGGCACAGACAGGCACAGACAGGCACAGATAGACAGACACATACACGCTTGCGCACGCCCACGAATATGTATTCAAACTCACTCATAGCAGACGCATTGAATCACAGTGAGTGGGAAGACACACAACTTGTGCTCTTGACTTTAAAGTTTGTTTATAGTCTTACTCGTATCTTCCTTTACTATAGTCACAACTAGACAGGCCAGTGTATGTCATTTCACGTAAGAATGGACGTCAGTAATGAGGTTTAGACATGACGTTGGACTTCTGATGTCAGTAACAAGGTTTAGACATGACGTTGGACTTCTGACGTGATTAACGAGGTTTAGACATGATGTTGGACTTCTGACGTCAGTAACACGGTTTAGTCATGATTTTAGACTTCTGACGTCAGTAACGAGGTTTAAAACATGACGTTGGATTTTCTGAGGTGCCGTTTGCGTTAAACCCTAGTTCCTGTCAAGTTTCTGTAGCCAGAATGATTTGACAGCAAACACTTTCTCATTTACCTCCTCTCTCTCCTCCGATCAGCACCTAGTTGTATAAGTATTAGACTCTTCTTTAAATCAGGACACAAGGAATGTAGGAACGACCAGGAAAGTATGCTCGCATCAGCGAGTTCTCAGTCTGAACGCTTGCTATCTGGAAAAGTATGCTGAACCACACTCTCTGTCATTTGCATACCAGACTCAAAAGTTACGTAATACTTAACGAGCCCTATTATAGAAGGTGCACATCACAGCAGGGCTGCTTTACAATGACATCACATTAGTTACTCCTGGTGGACTAGAATGTTGGGTCAGCTTTAGAACAGTACTGGGTGTAGCTGTGTGTGATGGGGCAGGGGTAAGCAACGTAGGAAAGATGACACTTAGGCGTTCAGATGACGAGACAGTAAAAAATGAAAAAACAGAAAAAAAAAATACCACATGAATCAAGAAATAAATACATAAATAAAAATGTAATAAGCAAATGAATAAATTAAAGATAAAGAAATAGATAGATAAACAATTAAAATAGATAAATGGATGGATGGATGGATGGATGCATAGCCACACAGACAGACAGACATGCAGAAAGACAAACAGATAGATAGATAGATGCATACATACATACATACATACATACATACATACATACATACACACACAGATAGATAGAGATAGATAGATAGATAGATAGATAGATAGATAGATAGATAGATAGATAGATAGATAGATAGATAGATAGATAGATGGATGGATGGATGGATGGAGGGAGGGAGGGAGGGAGGGAGGGGGATGGAGGGCACCCTTTTTGTACCATTGCTTGAATTTTCTGTCCTCTTCCAAATATTGTAAAAGGCTTCCAAATCAAATGAAAGGTACAAGAGTTGCAGCACAAACACAACAAAATAAGAATTAAAAACGTCATTAGTCCTGTCCACATACAAGGTTTCGAAAGCCATCTGAGGTTTTACACACACACACACACACACACACACACACACACACACACACACACACACACATACACACACACGCGCGCGCGCGCACACACACACACGCACGCACGCACGCACGCATACACGCAAGCAGGCACGCATGCACGCACCCATCCCCTCCCCCCCCCCTCACACACACACACACACACACACACACACACACTTGTTTGATCTTTCTGGCTTGCTATGTGTTCAATGCGTTTTGTCCAGGCAATGTTAGAAACGTCTTTCCGATTTCAAGAATACAAATTCTCGTTCGTTTATCTTATTGAGAAAGCCTTTTTACATTCTCGAATTTCCCTGAAATCGCCTAAAGAATTGTACGGAGTTAATGCTCTGTTCTTTTTTTTTTCTAAAAGCGTATGGACGAATGTCTATGATGGAAGAGGAGGGAAAGCAGAAGGGGATGAATGGGGACCTAGCTATTTCTCGGTGGGTACAGAGGGGAAGTTCGGTGGAGTGGTAAGTTCATATCTGAGATATTGCATCTATCTATCTATCTATCTATCTATCTATCTATCTAAACGTGTCGGGGGCATGACAGGTAATGGCGGCCGGACAGTGTGACAATGGTAGACTTGTTGACATGGAGGGCCGCTATCGGCATCTTTTGTGGCAGACTGAACAATAGGTCAAAGGTCATCCGTAATAATGTTGATTTTTTTGGACAGATAAACGAGGACACAAACACAGTGAACGGCAGGTAAACCTCGGCCGATGTCCTTATTACATATATACTGTGCTGTGTTATCATTGCTCTGATTGACAGTGTTTGTAGAAACATGTACGAAGTGCTTTCAACAGAAAATGAACTGTTCAAAGAAAAAATAAACGCAAGAGGAACTGTGTCATGTGCTGTAGATGTGATGTGTGACAACACCTGTGTGTGTGTCAGTTGACACGCACGTGCAAGTGCTTGTCCTTGCCTTTTCTGCTGCACACGCCGTGTGTTCTTGCTGAGAAAAAGCTGCTCCTCAGTGGCGACGTGGAGACTAACCCTGGCCCCAACCCTGACGGACAGGTACACTCACACTCCGAAGAAGAAGATACGGTGACGAATGCTGTGGCAGGACAGCAAGACTTGATTGACAGACTGATGCAGACCATTCAACAGCAGTTTCAACAACAAACAACATTGCTCAGGAATGATCTTGGTGAGATTAAGGAGGAATTATGTCAAGTAAAACAACAATGTGAAGAAATAAACCGAAGATGTGACAGACTTGAAATGGATCACAGGCACTTGACAGAGACCGTGACTGATATTACGACAGACATACAGCACTTGTTTGTTGAGTCAGATGGCAGAAAAGAAGAGACGCGCCAGCTGACTGAAGCACTTAAGGAAATCAAGGAAGAGGTTGAGAAACTAAAAATAGACACGGACAGACTAGAAGACTTCTCTCGCAGAGATAATCTTCGCTTCTTCGGGATTTCCCAAAAGCAGCCAAGCGAGACGTTCGAAACATGTGCCGTGCAGTGGTGGAGGTTCTTAATAGTACCAATGATCAGAGGCGTTGGACAGAGGAGGATATTGAACGAGCTCACCGAATAGGCTATGCACGTGAAGGTCAGCCTAGGCCCATGATTGTGAAATTTAGAAGATGGAGGGACAAGATGTCAGTGATTACTAACAGGGACACTAGGCAACAACTGCAGGAAAAGGGGGTGAGAGTGGCTAATGATCTCACTAAAGCGCAGGCTCAAATAGTTGCACAAGCGAGAAGGGAGGGGAAAAGAGCATTCTTTAAGAAAGGTCAGTTGGTCATTGGCCCTCAATTGCCGGATCCTCGAAACATATGCCGAGGTGGTGGTAGGAAGTGGGGATGACAGCAGTGCTGTGTGATAGGTGCGAAATCAAAGGGCTGACAAGACACATGCTCAGAACATTACTGTTGTGAATGACGAAGGTGCGTCAGTCCCAAACTATCGATGTGTTGACTCTAGTCACCACGGCGACTCCCCGAGTCAAGGAAAGAAGCACATTGGCAGTGGTGGTTCTTCCCCTCCTCCTGTTCATGACACCCGGCCCACACAGAGTCAACAGCAGCGTGGCGATGGTGACGAGAGTGGAGGACACGTCTCTCGCAGCTACACAGGGAGCAGGCGACACGGGTCGGAGACAACCAGCGGGGATTCCCCGAGTTGTGTGTCACCGAGGACGCCGTGGCACTGACGCACGTGCGTCACGTGGGGCACGCATCGGGCAGGCAGGCATGCTTGCAAACCTACATGGGAAAACCGGTCAAGCAGGTCTACAGCTCCGGGTCGTGGCGGGGGGACAGGCGATGGTGTGAGCGACAGGAGCCTGCGCTCGGGCGCCGCGAGAAAGCCATAGGACAGGCCCGACCATTCATCTCAGTGGACATTTTTAAATTATAATGTTGAAAACTTGTATGGCAAACTGCATGACCTTTCTTTTCTGAATTATGTAAATAAATTTGACTTTGTTACCCTCACAGAAACTTTTCTTGACTCATCGTTTGATTATAATAATGTATTTTCTGATTATTTAAAGTTTCACGTACCAGCTAGAAAAATATCTTTTCATGGGAGGAATTCAGGAGGGAGTATTGTTGTTGGTAAGAAAGACTTTACAGAAAAGTGTGAAAGAAATAAAACTTGACTGTGACAACGCTGTGGCTGTAAGAATAGATAAAACATGTATTTGGCATTGACAGAGATGTTATACTAGTTGCTTGCTATGTTGTCCCGGAAGGAGGCCCTACATACAATGATAAAATTGATAAAAGATGGTGTCTTACTATTGGAAGAGATACTATTGCAGCATTTTGAAAAAGACATGGATACACTTTATTTTATGGTTGTAGGGGACTTAAATGCCAGAACAGGTCACGAGCAAGTTGTAAATGAAACGATGACAAACTATGCTAGCAGTATAGAGGATGTTGATATAGATGATGAAAGTTGTGTACGTCGTTCTAAAGATTCAGCTATCAATAATTTTGGCAAAACATTGTTGAACTTTTGTTTCATGTTTGATTTGAGCATTTTGAATGGTTTTTTGTAATGGTGATATCGAGGGCGAGTATACTTTTGTGTCTCCCAATGGTTGCAGCGTGATTGATTATTTCATTGTCCACAGTGATTTGTTATCAAACTTTGATTTGCGAGTTGGTGACTCTATTTATTCATGGCACTTACCAGTTGAAGTTATATGGAGAGGCAAGTGCTGTAATTTAGAGGATAAGCATTTACCACTGCAAGGTGAAGAAAAAGTTATATGGTCAGATGAAAAGGCAATTATATACAAAAATGAACTAGAATGTAATGAATTTCAAGAGAGTTTGCAGAAAGCCTGCCAATTATTACATATTGATGTGAATGAGAGTCTTGATACATTTGTCAGTGCTTTGTGTGGAGCTGCTGCCTGTATGGTTCGAGTTATTGGTAAAGGTGTCAGAAATTATAATGATTGGTTTGATATTGACTGTAAACGAAAGAAAAAAAACAGGAAGTTAAAAGATTACTGAAAAGATTTCAGAGATGCAGAATAGTTAAGGAAAAAAACAAGAAAAGAGAAGAATATGCTTTGGCTCGAAAAGAGTATGCTACACTAAGGAAATTAAGGAACAAGAGTTTGAAGAAAGCAGATTAAAGAAACTAAGAGATTCTGTTGATGATTCGAAGACATTTTGGGCATTGATAAGATCTGTCAATAAAAAACGTTTTGTTTATAACGAGATATCAGTACAAAATTGGCATGATCATTTTTGGGGCGTTTTTCATAGTTTTGATAACAATGGCGCTGAAGAAGATACAAATTTGGCGCAGGAAGATGATGAAATGGAACCATTATTTAACAATCCTATATCTAGAGAAGAAGTCGTTGCTGGTATCAATCGTTTAAAATCAGGAAAGAGCGCTGGACCAGACAAGATCATAGCAGAAATGCTGAAGCATGCAAAACTCAGCTGTAATTGATTTTCTTGTTCGTTTATTTTATTACACAACTATTTGAAAATGGTATTTTTCCTTTAGAATGGGCAAAATCGATTATCATACCAATCTATAAAAAAGGAGACACTAATAATCCGGACAACTATCGTGGAGTAGCACTTACCAGCATTTTAAGTAAAGTCTACACTCACATACTAAACAAAAGATTAACAAAATGGGCAGAAAATGAGGAAAAGATTATTGAGGAACAAGCAGGTTTTAGAACCAGTTACAGTACACACCATATATTTACACTATACTCACTGGTACAGAAATATTTATTATGCAATACGAAGCTTTATGTCGCATTTGTAGATTTCAGGAAAGCGTTTGATTCTGTAAATCGCAATGTGCTGTGGAATGTACTTCGTAAAAGTGGTGTGAATGGTAAACTGTACAGAGCCATTAGAAGTATCTACAACTCGGTGCTTGCATGTGTACGTGTGAAGTGTGAGTATTCAGATTATTTCGAGTGTCCGAATGGAGTAAAACAAGGATGTCTGTTGAGTCCGCAGTTGTTTTCTTTTTTCATTAATGAACTGGCAATGGAGTTATCTAATAAAGGTAGACATGGTATTCAGTTAATACCCGGATCAGTAGAGATATTTTTGTTACTGTTTGCTGACGATGTTATTCTTTTATCTGGAACAGTTGTAGGTTTACAAAACCAATTAAATGTATTAAAAGAAGAAGCAGATCGCTTATGTTTAACAATTAACTTAGATAAGACAAACATTGTAGTCTTCAGAAAGGGTGGACATCTATCTTCTAACGAAAAATGGTTTTATGGAAATACAAATGTTCAAGTAGTCAATTCATACAAGTATTTAGGAATGATATTTTCAACCAAATTGACGTTCAGTTACGCATGGGAAGAATCTTAAAGAAGGGTAAAAAAAAGGCGTGATTGAAATCTGAGATCCTTAAGAAAGCTGAATGTATTGATTGCGGTATATTTTGGAAAATCTTTGATGCACAGATAGAACCTTTACTTACATATGGAGCTGAAATTTGGGGGTTAGAAGAAAATCCACAGATTGAAAAAGTACACAGCTATGCTATGAAGCGTTTTCTTCAGGTGCCAATACATTCATCTAACACTCTTTTGTACGGAGAGATGGGCAGGTACCCTCTTTACATCAGATCTTTTGTGAAATGTGTTAGGTATTGGCTGAAAATATTGAAGCTTCCACAGTCACGTTTGTGCAGACAGGCTTATGACATGATGCTTTTACAAATGGAAAGAGGCAGAAATAACTGGGCTAATAATGTAAAGAAAGTGTTATCAGAACAGGGTTTTGGCATAGTGTGGATGACCCAAGGAGTAGGTAACGAACAGCAGTTTATTACAGAATTTAAGGATAGGCTCATCTGCTCTTTTAAACAGAATTGGCATTCAAATATGGAAAGCAAAGAAAAGTATCGTTGGTTCTTCTCTTTTAAGAATATTTCCATACAGAAAAGTTTCTTCATGTTATCACTGATAAATGGCATAGAATTAATTACGCAAGATTTAGGTTACGCACTTTAGGTTTCAATGCGAATAAAAAAGATGGTTCGAGTCTGGAACATCCACAGAATTTACCATGCCCTTTATGTGGATTCACCACTGACAACGAAAAACACTTTTTTTATTTCAATGTATTGCATATATAATGAAGTGCGTGTAAAATGTTCATTTTCCACTTTGGATGTTTTTGAAAGGCAAGATGTTGCTTCTTTGTTATCATCTGATGACGATAGTGTGATAAAATCAGTTGCTAGATTCATTGCAGAAGCAATGAAGATCAGACAGAAGCATTTACAATAATAGTGAATTGAAAACAGTACCTAATCCCGGAAAATATCAATTTAAACAAGTGGAGGAGTTCAGTAATATAGTCATCGAGTGTCTGAGTGAATGGTCGAATTAATCTATTACATTACATTTTCCCTTTTTGTATATACGTTGTTATTGTTGTTGTTGTAATGAGAAAGGAGTTCTCGTGTTTATTCTTTTCTACTTTTTCTTATGTTTTGCTTGTTTTGATTTGATCATTGCGAATAAATGGGTTACATTGTTTGCAATGAAAAGAGGAATGTGTTATTATTACCCTGTTACCCCCCTTGTCATAAGACCTTCTGGTAATGACAATAAAATGTCAAAGTGTCAAAGTGTCAAAGTGTCTCTCTCGGCAGTTTATTCATTCATTTTTCTTTTCTATCCATTGAGGGATAGAATGGGGGTAGGTGGTTGGGGGCTTCCAATTCCCTCATGTTATCTTTTTGGACTTGATGAACTGGGTCTGAAATAATGAATAAGTGAAAGAATAATCCCAGATTTTGCTGGAAATATTGATGGCATCGGGGGTATGAGAATAGAGAGCTATCGCCAATTGTCTGTAGAAATCTTCTAGGTATTTCAATTTGAATTAACAATGAAAGGGGAAAACTCAAATATGGCTTTATTATTCTATTTTCACATTAAACATGCTAACATACACGCGCACACACGCACGTTCACGCGCGCGCGCGCACACACACACACGCACACACACACACACACACACACACACACACACACACACACACACACAAGTATGCATGAGCGTGTGCATGCGCACACAAATACACAAACAGACACATATAAAAACATATGCACTCACACTCACATACACACAAACACACAGGCGCGCACACGCATGCACGCACCCACAGACACACACACACACACACACACACACACACACACACACACACACACACACACAGAGTTAGTGGCAAACGCGCACACGCACGAAGCTGTGACAGGCATGTGAAAGGCAATCTACAATCACTACCTCTAAAGCCAGTCCTCTCGCGCTGTTCCCATTCAGGCACAGCGAAAAAAAAAAATCACAACTCAGTTGCGAAACGCTTCACCTTAACTGTTTGGCTGGACATGGTAGAGGATGTGTCCTAATGCATTGTTAAGGGAAGGTGTTTTTGTTTCTGTCGGTGGTGTCGGTTCTCTCATACGCAAGACGCCGCCTTCTAAACTTCTCATGGATGATGAAAGTGGCTTGGTCCTGGAGCCAGCGTGTGTAAGCCACCTTTCTGTGAAAGGCGCCACAACGGTCAGTCAACGACATTGCGCATGACCTTGCTGATAGTGGCGATTTTGACAGGGAGTTACCATGGGGAAGATGTTGAATTTGAGGCCTTTAGGGAGGCACAGCATGAAGCATCACTGGACTCGAGACTTTTCATAGAAATATATTAGGATCACCATGCTGAAGATGATGCAGTGCAGGTCCATTCTCGTTTGAGACACTGCTTTAAAAGGCTGTAGTCTCCGTGGTATATCGCAGCATCAACCTGAACACCCGAAATGGACAGACACCTGCAGTGTTACATCTGA
>JADBJO010001360.1:438838-440890 GCA_016801955.1 Conus betulinus | reverse complement strand
TCTTTGAGAGATCTGTTCCTTCCTTTAGCATGTAACATGACAGCCAAACATCGATTGTGTCCAGTTGGGGTGAGCGATGTGAGTATAGTGGTTAGAGAAACTCCTCCGTTCACACCTCGCTTCCCTTGCGTAGTCGGGGCCCTTCCACGTCGAATGCAGAGTCGTTCCCCTTCGTTTTCCACCCTTACCGAGAAGCTGTCTCTCTCTTCCTTTTTTATGCGCTCTTTTGGTCCCATTGTACACCAAATGACCGGAACCCTCTTTTCCTCGTCCTGAGGTCTAGCCTCATAGAATAATCCGAACAGTGCTGTACTACGGTGTTTTTCGTATCCTCGGTCATCATCTTTTGTGCTACACCTGTCTCTTTTTGGTTTGCCTTTTCTTCGGCTGGGGTCCGCACGTTGAGAAAACATAGGGACAAACCAACACCGGCACACCCATCTCGCCTCCTCTCTCTCTCCTATCGTCGCTACTCATCTCTCAGGTCCTCTCCCCAGTTCTCCGCTCCTTCTCCTCATCTCTCTCCTCCTCTCCCCTCCTCCTCCCTCCCTCTCCATCCCTTCTCTCTCTCTCGTATCGTTCCTAAGTCCTCTGGACTCTCCTCTCTCTCTCTCTGTCGCTCTCTCGAATAATTTAAGTCAGCTGGAAGACCAGGCTCTGGCCCCGCCGCTTGCATTCTTATATGTCCCCCTCTTCATCTTCGTTTTGTTTGCTGGACATCCCTATCTACAGACTGCCGTTCTTTGAGACCACAACCCCCACACATGCACGTTTCTTATCTGTCTGACCCTACCACAATGCCGACACTTTCTTCTTGCGGGCCTTAATCCTGTCGGTCAACGTTTTCCTTTCGTGCAAGGGTCCCCTCATCTGTAACCGGCTCCTTTTCCTCGTATGACCAGCAGACCTGACCCCCGAGTGCAGAAAGGCTGCTTGCTGTTAACTTTGAAAGGCTTCTTGCACATCTGCAAAAGAAGGTTCTCTTAACTTTTGAAATAAAAGACTGTTTCCAATTAATAATAGAGTTTGATGGACTTGTGAGCGCTCACACACACACACACACACCACACACACACACACACACACACACACACACACACCCACAACACACACACACAACACACGCACAACACACGCATGCACGCACCGCAAGCGCCATGCCACGCACTCAAGCGGCCTCTCTCTCTTCTCTCTCTAGCTCTCATCTCAAGCTCTCTCTCTCTCTCTCTTCTCACACCACACACACACACACACACACGCACCACGCACACACACACACACAACACACCCACACAGACACAGACACACACACACACACACACACACACAAACACACTCATACACACGCGCGCGCGAATATGCCCAGACAGAACGGACGGGGACACACGCACACGCACATACACACATGCGCGCGCACTCACGCGCGCGCGCGCGCACACACACACACACACACACACACACAACACACACACAAACACACACCCACACACACACACAGAGACAACACAACACACACACACAGAGAAGGGTGAGAGAGAGAGAGAGAGGAGAGATGCTTGACTGATGAAGGACTTACTGACTGACTGACAGATAGACGGAGACACTCAGCCAGACAGACAGCGACAGACTGAGAGAAAGAGAAGAGTGAGACAGACAGCCAGACAGTTAGACCGGACAGACAGGGACAGAGACAGACAGACAGACAGCAATAGACGGACAAAGAGAGAGAGAGAGAGAGAGAGAGAGAGACGAATAGAGAGACGGACGGACGGACGGACGGGGAGAGAGAGAGAGAGAGAGAGAGAGAGAGAGGAGAGAGAGAGAGAGGGATTCGATTTCAGACCCGTCAAGGCCTTTTCCTCACTTATTCTCACGATCCACCTTCAAACCCTACTTCCTGCCCTTTGAGACAGGTTTCAACATTCAACCTCACCTTGGTGGACGTCCACCCGAACCCTCGGTCACCGGGATCACCCCCACCTGTTCACCAAGTGGTGGTTCCAAGCACCTTCCCTCCTAAACGTTCCCCCTCTTTCCACTTTAGACTGGGGT
>JADBJO010001360.1:431338-433838 GCA_016801955.1 Conus betulinus | reverse complement strand
GTTTTCCACCACATGTCCGGACGAGCTCGGTCTGACAGGATCTTCCTTTGTTTGTATCCAGCCGTCCAAAGCTCGATGATGTCTGGAGCTCTTGTTTACCGTTTGTTTGACGTTTGTAAAAGACACCTTCCTGTTAAACTGAAATTTACTACATATGCACGCGCGTGCATACAGACAGATAGACAGACAAACACACACACACACACACACACACACACACACACACACACACCCCACATACCCACACCACACACACCACACACACCACACACACACACCACACACACACACACACACACACACACACACACACACACACACACACGCGCGCGCACTTTCTGTCAGAGAGAGTGAGAGTGTGAGAGAGAGATAAAGTTCTGACCGTTTTCTCCGTTCTACATGCTATGTTCACTTCTTGCGCGACATTTTTGGTTAATGAATAGCTTCCGTTTAGCTTTCTGTACTATGGGTCAGCAGACAGGTTGCCATATAAGTGCTTCCTGATTCACCGTTTCCTGTCTGGATGTAGTCAAACGCTGTCTGGTTGAGCTAGCCTTTGTTTCTGAGTTCTCTAGGCTTTGTGCTGTTCACTCTTTTTGAGAGTCACCAAGGTGCAGCGCGATGTTATTTCGTTGTCGTTCCGTGAAGCACTTTGCTTGTGATTACCGCTCATAGTATTAGACAGTTTTCCGTGGCTGCGATTTCTTTCTGGATACCGCTGGTAATATCCAACAATATTTCGTTGCTGAGATTTCTTGCGCATCCGGCAAGCTAGTATCAAAGCTGATTCAGTGTAGACCCTGTGCAGAGAAGAGACAACCCAGCCAGATTCGGTGCGAGGTAATATTCAGGTTGAGCGTCGACACTTAACCAAGGTGGATAGGGATAACCCCAACAGTGTGGGCTGAGGCCGGTGCGAGGGAGTAGGGGATGGAAGGGACGAGAGTGCTGCTAGAGGGTTTATGGAACACTCCACCACTACCAGTTCTCCCTTTCGTATTCCGCCCATCATTTATCATTCTTATGTTGTTCTCCCATCCATCAATAATTCTATAAAACCCCTTTCCTCCTTCAGAGCATCATTCATCTGTTTCACGTTGTCTTATCCTCACATCCACTGATGTTCGTTCTCCTTTTCTTCACTCGTCCATCATTCATCCTTCTCGCATTTCCCAGTTACCGTTCCATCTCTCGGTCATCATTCTCAGTCTTCTTTTCTCATCATGTTTTTCATTTACTATTGTCATGTTCTGCCCCCGTCCTACGCTCAGCGTTTTTAGCTTTTCTTCGTCTCATCGTGACAACCATTCATTAATCAACGCGTTCCTGTCTTCTCATCTGGTATCATTCAGTGCTGATGATTGTGCCCACTATTTCTCTGTCGCTATCATGTTTTCATTAAGGCGATCATTCACACGTCTTCTCGTCCCTCCGCTTTCCTCGTCCGTCTTCTGTTCATCAGTGTCGCACCACCCTTCCGTCTATTATTCATCTTTCATCTTGCCCTCCAGTCCAACATTAGTCATTCTCGCAGTCTCCTCCCGTCCAGCATTCACCATTCTCGCGTCTCCTCCCCCAGTACCCCCAGTCCAATGTCCATTATTCTGGCCTTTTTCTCCAGCCTAACATTTCTCATTTTCACATTTCCTCCGATTCAACATTTACTGTTTGCTCTAACCAGAATTGTACCATTTTCGGATTTTCGTCATTCTGAAATACCTGAATCCAAAAATGTGCACAACCTGTGGAAAAATGAAAGAAATGAAGAATAATCATAAGCTTCCCTTGGATCCAATTAGATTAGGAAGCATCGTCATAAGATCTTTCCACAAGACACAAGCGTTTGTAAGGCATTCTTAAAGAACAATTTATCGTGGAGCCTCACTTTTGACATTGAATGCTGAAGAGAGAAAGGATGAGACTATATCTAATTACCAAAGACAATTTCTTTTAGTAAATACCAGGAATTTACAGAACACTTGACGTCTTTCTTTTGGTGTGAAAGTATTGCTGTTAAGAATGCCAGAAGATCGTAAGTCTCCAGAAAAAAATAAAATATACTCCTAGTATATCAGATTGATGCACTTAAGATAATTAGCACGAAGACAGAAAATAGGGTAGCAAGCTTTTACTCCATGAAGTCCAATCAATTTAAAAGCATCCTGAGAGCAAGCGGTGAAGTGCCAGTGAGCTGCTTACCACTGGGCTTCCAGTGAGGACACGCACATGTGTGTGTGTGTGTGTGCGCGCGCGCGCGCGCGCGCGCGCGTGTGTAATACAAACGTTTTGGGTGCGCGCGCATGGTTGAAAATGTTTATGCGTGTGTGCTCGTGCGCACATGGTTGTATAGGTATATGTGCGGGCGTGCGCGCACACGTGCGTGCGTGCGTGCATGTGTGAGTGTGTGTGTGTGTGTGTGTGTGTGTGTGTGTGTGTGTGTGTGTGTGTGTGCGTGTGTTTGAGAGACAGATTGTGTGTGAGATAATGTATGTGTGTGTGT
>JADBJO010001360.1:398838-423838 GCA_016801955.1 Conus betulinus | reverse complement strand
TTTTATTGGGGCAGAGGGAGCGGGGATGAATGGCGTGACATGGGTGTTTTTATTGGGGCAGAGGATGCGGGGATGAATGGCGTGACTTTGGCGTTTTATTGGGGCAGAGATGAATGGTGTGACGTGGGTGTGTTATTGGGGCAGAGGTGAATGGTGTGACGTGGGTGTTTTATTGGGGCAGAGATGAATGGTGTGACGTGGGCGTTTATTGGGGCAGAGGGAGCGGGGATGAATGGCGTGACGTAGGTGTCTTATCGGGGCAGAGGGGACTCGCATGAAGGGAGTGGCGTGGGGGGGATGAACTGGAGAGGGTTGGGATAGAGCGGATGTAGCATGTGAAATAGATGGGAGGGGGAGGGGGGCCGTTGATGCACACATGCGGGCATGATGGGGAGGAGACAACGCGCCAGCAGAGCGTGACGTGGATGGGTGGACATGGGAGGGGGTGGGGAGGAGCGAATGAAAGATACGACGTATTGGTATGGGATCCAGGAGACATAAATACAGGGTGTGCCATGGGTACGAGGTCGCAGATGCAGGGTGTGACATGGGTGGGAGTACAGGGGGTGCAGATGCAGGGGATGACATTGGGGGGGGGGGGGGGGGGGGGGGGGTGTAGATGCAGGCAGGATGTGACATGGGTGGGGGTACAGATGCAGGATGTGACATGGGTACAGGGGGTGCAGATGCAGGCAGGGGGTGACATGGGGGGGGCACAGGGGGTGTAGATACAGGATGTGACATGGGTGGGGATACGGATGCAGGATGTGACATGGGTGGGGGTACAGGGGGTGCAGATGCAGGGTTTGACATGGGTGGGGGTGTAGATGCAGGATGTGACATGTGTGAGGGGTACACAGATGCAGGATGTGACATGGGTGGGGGTACAGGGGGGTACAGATGCAGGGTGTGGCATGCGTGGGGTGGGGGTGCAGATGCAGGATGTGACATGGGTGGGTACAGGGGGTGTAGATGCAGGATGTGAAATGGGTGGGGGTACAGATGCAGGATGTGATGGGAGGAGGGGGTATAGGGGGTGTAGATGCAGGATGTGACATGGGTGGGGGTGCATATGCAGGGTGTGACATGGGTGGGGGTACAGGGGGTGTAGATGCAGGATGTGACATGGGTGGGGGGTACAGCGAGTGTAGATGCAGGATGTGACATGGGTGGGGGGTACAGCGAGTGTAGATGCAGGATGTGACATGGGTGGAGGTACAGCGAGTGTAGATGCAGGATGTGACATGGGTGGGGGGGGTACAGCGAGTGTAGATGCAGGATGTGACATGGTGGGGGGTACAGCGAGTGTAGATGCAGGATGTGACATGGGTGGGGGGTACAGCGAGTGTAGATGCAGGATGTGACACATGGTGGAGGTACAGCGAGTGTAGATGCAGGATGTGACATGGGGTGGGGGTACAGGGGGTGTAGAGATGCAGGGTGTGACATGAATGGGTGCATAGGAAACGTAGATTTCAGGGCTTCAAATGCAGGGGGGGGCATGGATTTGATATGGCATAAGTTGAATACTGGAGGTTGACGGATGGACTCGATACTGTACAGTTCAAATCCGACAGAAAGAAGAGTGGGGGGGGGGGGGGGGGGGGGGGGGGGAGAGAGAGATAGGGGGAGAAGACAAAGACTGAGACAGACGGAGAGAGAGACAGGGAGAGGCTGGCAGACACACAATGCAGAGAGAAGGATTAAAAGGGGGAAAGAGAGAGGGAGACGGTGAGGTAGACAGAAAAAAACTGAGAGAGAGAGAGGCTCACACTTATCCATATGACTACAAAGATCATGGGAGTCGCCAGTGCTACATACACCAGGTATGCAACAGAGTTGCCTTTGAACTTGTCTCATGCTCCTAAAAAATGCATTTTCTTTTTAAAACAAAAGTGCATTGGGACTTTATAAAGTTCAACAAAAGCTAACTTATCAACAGATTCTCAGCATGTTAAACTTGACTGACAACAAGTGTTATAAGGAAAAGAATATCTACCAATGTGTCTTTCCACTTACAGGATTTGGACACCCCCCCCCCCCCCCCCCCCCCCCCCCCCCCCCCCCCCCCCCCCCCTCCCCCCCCTTCCCAGTCATTTCACTTGTTTTCAGGGACTTCCACTGATGACATCATTCACAACTTTCAAATATATGGCCTTCCCCATGGCTGACGTCACATACCAGGCCTTTTCACTCACCGGTGACCCTATCTTTGTGCCAGCTGAGTCCTCCCATATCGTCTCGTTCCTTTCATTTTGATCTGTCTGCTTGGAACAACCGGGCATGTACCTTGATGCGTATATGAAAGAAAAGAAGGTAAATCAACTTTCAGACAAAACACAAATTCTAAAAAACAATAGGATCACGGCTGATTATAAATACTCGACTCCTTAATGCGCATTGATTTTTGGTGTGCAGCCTGCACACAACTTTTCTCTGACCTGATTGAAGAAATGATGCTCACATGAAAAACTTCAATCAATTTCCAGCTAAAATGAACAGTTTACATTGGCAGATGGGGCAAAAGAGTCTCTCCGTCTGTGTACACAATAATCTGCTCAGACTGATATTAACAGCAGTTTGTGTATAATGGGAGTACAGTGAAGCCACTGCACTGATAGTTGTATCCCTTCTGGTAATTCAGCCACAACTCAAAACTTGTTGTTTTAAAAAAGCAATGTACATATGGGATGGACAGCTGCCAAATCTGTTACTATGATAAAAGCTACCCTATTTTTTTTCATTTTTTTTCCTGACCACCCCTTTTAAGACATTTTGTGACAGGAGGCAAAACATCATCCTTTTTTTTCCCCCAGATGGCACATCAACTAATGGGAAACTATGGAGCGATTTGGACATTGTCTGTCTGATTAACGTGAGTTTGATGTGTGATGGCAGGAGAACACAACAATGAGAAAAGATCAGTAAGGAAAAGCATGGGGCCCTTGAAGGGAAGCATCACTGTGCATACTGTCCCTGCTTCTCTTTCACCACGTTTCTTTTTGGCTCCCAGATTTCCACGTTGCTCTTCTTTGTTTTCTAGTATAAAAAGAAAGTGAAATTTTGGTTAAATAGCAAAACATCTTAAACTCGCCCATATGTCTCTGCTGAACAAGAATGAACACGACCTCGAGACCGACAAGGGGGACGATCATATTTAGATCAAGCTGTTACTAGCTTGCATGACTGCAGACGCGCATGGCAAATTTGGTTTAACAGACGTGCGTAAGTGCAATACACACAACTTTCATCAGACACTGATGTTTAGTGGACTGTCCATATTTTTTGCCAATCTTTTGCATGGGTACTCGGTTTGACTGTCTGAGTAACGATCTGCTGCTAAAAAAAAAAGTCTGCAGACGTCAGCAGAAGTCGGATGTCCTCGGAAGATAGGTGTGTGAAGTAGCAATAGTCAGCAGAACTACCAGTTTACACACACACGCACACAGAGGAACGCACGCACGCACGCACGCGCGCGCACGCACACACACTCACTCACTATGAATGCATGAGCGAAATAAAGCCATACCAACATACCCAATGTATTGTCAGAAATAACCTCATCGTCAACGTTTATTTTTACAGTCTGCTCTTAGCACTATTGTGACAAGTAAATCAAATGTATTAAAGAAATCAAACAGATATGTTGCTTCACAACAAGATGATCACATGGATTTTTCTGAGGGAATTTTAAAACTAGATCAGACCATACGACACTCTGTGTGTGAGTGTGTGTGTGTGTGTGTGTGTGTGTGTGTGTGTGTGTGTTCATTCTTATTGCCAACGCAAGTTCTCAGTGATTCTGCAGAAAATTTTCTTTCAAATTGTGTGTGCGTGCATGTACGTGTTTGTGTGTATGCATGTACAAGTGTTCTTATTGTTAATGCAAGATCTTACCGATCCTGCAGAGAATTTTCTCTTCTTAGGCTGTGTTTTGAAACAATACACAATACAACACTTCTGAGTTTCAGTTAAACTTAACCCTTTCATTGCCACCTGTCCCCCCAAGATGCAAGCTGTGGAAAAACCAGCTATGCAGCGGAACTACTACTTTGGGTTATTAGATTTACCAGATTGTAACTTTTGAACCATCAAACCAATCATTATCACTCATACACCATTTTAAAGTTGACATACCACAAATGTATTCCCTTTCCATATACTATTCAAGTATGAGAGGAAACCTAGAAATAAAACACGAACAAAAAACTGAACTATAAATGCTTTGTGGTGCCAAGCATCAACAATGGCGTTCTGACTGCAGTAGCTATGTGGCTACAGTGGCAATGACAGAGTTAATACTCTGAATCTCCACAATAGCACATCAAGAATTCAGTGATCTTCCCCTTAAACAATTACTGGAAATGAAAGACATGTTTGGAAGTGCAATGTTGAATACTTTCTAGGTAAGCTAAGCTGACAATAGCCTCAAGAACACTTTTTTCCCGTTGGGCAGCTAAGACCATGAGGGGGAAGGGGGGGAGGGGGGGGTGTGTGAAACAGGAGAATCCTCACAAAATACCAGACTAACTTGAAACATGTTAACAACAAGGCAATATAGAGTAAACTAACTTCAAGGGTGCAAGATGACGACAAAAGAAGCTCAGCAAAGTCAGATGCTCATAAGAAAAACACAAAGACATTATACCCTTTTGAAAATGCTCAGATGATTGCACCTGA
This sequence comes from Conus betulinus, assembly GCA_016801955.1. Classification (NCBI taxonomy): domain Eukaryota; kingdom Metazoa; phylum Mollusca; class Gastropoda; order Neogastropoda; family Conidae; genus Conus; species Conus betulinus. The sequence goes on along the minus strand of JADBJO010001360.1, from coordinate 419,158 downwards.
TAACGCGACAAGAAAGAATGGAGAATAAAAGACAAGAAGGAAAATAACATCAAGAAATCAGTAAACAAATAGAAAAAAAAAACAAAAAACAAAAAAAAAAAAAAACCCAGCTTCAAAATGGCAGCTGAGTGCGCAGACAGCTGAGATGCTCTTTAGTTCTGTTAAAATATACTACTCAAAAGAATTTAAGGGCCACACAGTTCATCACTCCCCAATAATAACTCATAAGTCCTACAGCTGAAATCAACCAACAAACATTAACTCAATCATTTGATCATCGATTGGACACAATTTCATCAAGAAGTGCAAATTAATTATCGCGAAAATTTCATTGACATGGACACACCCCCCCATTTTGCAAATTCAGAACAACAGACTGTCAGAATGTCAAGAGTCAATATCGAGTGTGACCGCCATTGGCGTTGATGCAGTCAAGGCAGCGCTGTCTCATGGACCTGACCAAAGTCTGGAGGGTGTTCTGGGGGATCGCCTGCCACTCCTGCTCCAGATTTCTGAACAGGACGTCGAGATTGTGTGCAGGAGGGTGGCTGTTGCGTATACGATGGCCCAGAACATCCCAAAGATGTTCAATGGGGTTCAGATCGGGTGAGCGGGTAGGCCAGTCCATCCTGGTGACCTGCTGCTGCTGGAGAAAGTTCTGTATGACCTGAGCTCTGTGGCGGCCTGGTGTTATCGTCCTGTAGTATGGCTCCTGGTCCCATGGCCTGCAAAGCTGGTACAGCGATTGGCCAAAAAATGTCGTCCCTGTAGGCTACGCTGGTCAGGTAGCCTTGGACACAGTGCAGGGGTGTTCTGTGATGAAGACTGAAGCCACCCCACACCATCAGGGACCAACCACCATAGCGGTTGTGCTCCGCAACAGTGGCGTCATGAAGCACTCCCCAACAAGCCTCCAGGCGCGAATCCTGCCGTCGTTGAAGGACAGGGTGTAGTGGGATTCATCAGAAAAGAGCACCCTGGACCACTGCTGCCTTGTCCAGGCCAGGTGTCGTTGAGCCCAAGCCAGACGAGCTGCACGGTGAGCTCTGGTCAGTGGAGGTCGCACTGCTCTCGACGCCTTGACCACATATTGACCTCAAGCAGGTGGTTGCGAACCCTCTGGTCGCTGACAAGGACATTGCTGGCTGCTCTCAGCTGCCCCCTGAGCACGTTGGCAGTGGCAGTTCTATTGTGTAGTGCCGCCAGGGTGATGAAGTGATCCTGTCATCTGTTGGTCGCGCTCTGGGGCGTCCAGGTCTGTATGCTTCTTGAACTCTCCCATAGTTGTTGTACCAGTCTCTCAGTCTTTGAATGACAGAATGTGTTACTCTAAGTCCTCTGCCAACTTCTCGGACCGCCACGCCTTCTTGTAGCCAGGCCACAGCCATCCCTCTCTCAGCGTCACTAAGTTTGCGTCTTGGTGGCATGTTTGAACACACCGCCAGAAGCGGCCCTTCATAAAGCCACTGGTCAGCGAATCAGGTTGACAAGTGTTCATTAAGGGTCCGGCTTGCATGTGCAATGCAGTTTTCAGACAGCCCAACACTGCTGCGCCAGCTAGGCGCACTCAAATTGCAACCTTTTTCTCGTGGTTTTTTAGCTTCTTTTGCGGACCAGTGTAACACCTATGACACGGATTCGACTGAACAATTGCCAAAACCAGTTTTCTGTGAAGCACTTGTCACACTCTGAGTGAATACACTGGCCATAAACATTTCATGTTTTATGCTACGCTGTATTATGTCAACCATATCAAAAATGAATGCGGCCCTTAAATTCTTTTGAGTAGTATATTACATATGAAAAACAGTCTACTGACAGAAAGCTTTCTCAATCATTTGCTGACCTTCTTCCATCAACAGATTTTCCCTGAAGGGGATATGTTACAAACAGTAGTAGAAATATCCTTACCACCTTATTGTTCATCTTTGGAATGAAATTTTTTTTTCTATCTTTGGAATGACTTTTTTTTTTTGTCTCTTTAAAGAAAGCCCCAGTGTGCTCATGATCTCGGTTAAATAAACAAATCAATATATCATGCATTTTAGAATTTAATTGTGAATTCTAAGATATCAGAACCAAACAAACAAAAATTAAATTCTCCAAACTCCATCCTTTTCTAAATACTTCACACAATACAAAAATAAACATTTAATAAAAAAAAAAAAAAAAAAACAATCATGACCACACACAAAATCTTACTTTCCACCTGTATGACTTCACTCATTTTTTGCCGTTTGATAGGTCGTTACAAAACCTAAAACCATCACATCAGATCAGTTCATGTCGCCAAACATTACCAGTCACATTAAATGGCTTTTGCTCAAATTCACATCTTCAGTTAATAACGTATACCGTGCCATCAACAACAAACTATCATATTTTGATTGACTTATACCAGTAATATTGTGGAGAGGAAAAAACATTGCAGTTTCTCCTTACTAAAACCTGAGCACAGTCATTTCATTTCCATGTATCAATCTGAATGATCTTAACATAACTGGAAGTTTTTTTTGCTATTTTTTTTTTTAGTTAACCATTCCATAAACAGTAGTTCATCTTTTCCTCTCTCTCTCTCTCTCTCACACACGCACACGCACACACACACATATGCAAGCAAGCAAGCACACACACACACACACACACACACACACACACACACACACACACACACACACTGGATGGCAGTCTGAGACAAATATAAAAAGGTTTCTTTTGAAGTAAGAAATTTGTGAATTATTTGGTGGTTGTGGGTCTTCTTTTTTGTGATTTATATTCTGTTCATCTGTGCTGATGATTTTAGATTCTTTCAGTATCATTGTGCAATCGTAAAAAAAGAAGCAAACAAAAATGCGAGTAGGAAGGGGGGATACAAAGGGTAAACAAATGAAAGGATAATGGAGGAGTGATGTGTGTGTGAGAGACAGATGGTGGAGAGGATTACAAGAAACATGTGCATGTCTGTCTCTGTGTGTGTGTGTGTGGGGGGGGGGGGGGGAGGTGGTGGTAGTGTTGCATGAGGGCATCTGCCTGAGTTAATGCAGCACAGTTGCCAAGTCACTATCCAAATGTTCAGGAGCCCCTGTTCTCTCATTAACATTTGCAGGACACTACCTTTTAAGCCTCTTTACCCCCTTCCCCTTCTCCCATCACCCCTCCTCTCCACATCCATCACCACCACCACTGCTACCATCTCTGTCTCTCCTCTCTCCTCCTATCCGTAATGCTGAAAATGATGAATTGGAAGCCTTAGTGTCTCCTTCTGTAATGAAGACGGCTCCTCGACCCTCCTGCAGTAGTGCAGATTAACTGATGGACACAAACTAACCACTGGCATGGAACAGGAGGGGTAAATAAATCTGGGATCATCCTGAGAGCATGGCAAGAGGTACACAGTTGAAGAGTATTCTCTCCTTTATGACAATTAATGCGGATGAAGATGACGCCATAGAGTCCCTTTCATATCCTGAAACCACTTCACAAGGCTGCACCTCACAATTCCCTTCAAAAGACTTCTCAGTACTGGCCAGGTCAAAAGGGTACAGGCACCTAACTTGTTGGTCAGGAGCGTAGCGTAGAGCAACATTTCTCAAACGAGACATTTGTCAAAAGGATGAGAACTGACTGTGTAGTCTCAGTCTGAACAACTGACCTAAAGGTACTCTCGGCTCTGGGTAATGGCTGCCTGGTGCCCCCCCCCCCCCCCCCCCCCCCCCCCCCCCCCCCCCCCCCCCCCCCCCCCCCCCCCCCCCCCCCCCCCCCCCCCCCCATCCACAAATTTTGATTGTACTATTTCATAGTTGCAGGTTCATAAATACAATCGGTCAGCAAAATTTTTTCTTTTTTTTCCATAATGAACAGATGACACTGGTTAGTGTTAAAATACACACATAGGGTCCTTTGCAAACGGCTATTTCCTGTAAGTCGTGTATGGACGTCATGCAGTCAGACCATTCCACACTGACTCTACTTTGCAGCACATTTAAATCTACGTTGAATTCACTTGCAACACTATTACATTCGTTTTTTTCTTTTTGCGGGGACAACACCAAATTCATAGACTTTCACGATAAACCCAGGTCATCTTTTACAGATATTTCAGGCCTTAAATAGGATACCTCAGTTTTTCAAAACTTTAACTTTTTACAAACCCAGTTAAGTCTTCACAGATGCATAAGGCCTTTTTCAAATCTTTAATGGCTGTACAAACCCTTCATCTCAGAATCTTTTACACTGTCGCTACCTGTGCAGCTGACGACGGCAGTCATACCCTTCAAAGACTGTCGCCACTTGCATAGCTGGCATGCAGGTAGACTCTCTCACACTGTTGTTTACATAGCTGACATGCAGCTAGACCCTCTCACACTGTCGCTTACATAGCTGGCATGCAGCTAGACCCTCTCACACTGTCGCTTACATAGCTGACATGCAGCTACACCCTCTCGTACTGTCGCTTACATAGCTGACACGCAGCTAGACCCTCTCGTACTGTCGCTTACATAGCTGGCACGCAGCTAGACCCTCTCATACTGTCGCTTACATAGCTGACACGCAGCTAGACCCTCGTACTGTCGCTTACATAGCTGACACGCAGCTAGACCCTCTCGCACTGTCGCTTACATAGCTGACACGCAGCTAGACCCTCTCGCACTGTCGCTTACATAGCTGACATGCAGTCAGACCCTTTCGTGCTGTCACTAGTATACCCGACATCATGCAATAACTTTTCAGTCTGACTACTTGTATAGCTGACATGCTGTCAGACCCTTTCGTGCTGTCACTAGTATACCCGACATCGTGCAATTACTTTTCAGTCTGACTACTTGTATAGCTGACATGCAGCCAGACCCTTTCGTGCTGTCACTAGTATACCCGACATCGTGCAATTACTTTTCAGTCTGACTACTTGTATAGCTGACATGCAGCCACCCTTTCACATTGTCATTAGTTGTATAGCTGGAATGCAGTCAGCTCCTTTCATGCTGTCACTGTCTGTATAACTGATATGCGCTAAAGACCTTTTCACACACGTCACTACACGTATAAGCAACATGCTGTCAGCTCCTTTCACTACGTGTATTATTGACATGCAGTCAGCTCCTTTCACTACGTGTATTATTGACATGCAGTCAGCTCCTTTCACTACGTGTATTATTGACATGCAGTCAGCTCCTTTCACTACGTGTATTATTGACATGCAGTCAGCTCCTTTCACTGCGTGTATTATTGACATGCAGTCAGCTCCTTTCACTACGTGTATTATTGACATGCAGTCAGCTCCTTTCACTACGTGTATTATTGACATGCAGTCAGCTCCTTTCACTGCGTGTATTATTGACATGCAGTCAGCTCCTTTCAGACTGTCACTATGTGCATACTGACATGCAGTCAGCTCCTTTCACTACGTGTATATTATTGACATGCAGTCAGCTCCTTTCAGTACATGTATTATTGACACGCAGTCAGTTCCTTCCTTTCAGATTGTCACTATGTGCATAATGACATGCAGTCAGTTCCTTTCAGATTGTCACTATGTGCATAATGACATGCAGTCAGCTCCTTTCAGATTGTCACTATGAGCATAATGACATGCAGTCAGCTCCTTTCAGATTGTCACTATGTGCATAATGACATGCAGTCAGCTCCTTTCAGATTGTCACTATGTGCATAATGACATGCAGTCAGCTCCTTTCAGATTGTCACTATGTGCATAATGACATGCAGTCAGTTCCTTTCAGATTGTCACTATGTGCATAATGACATGCAGTCAGCTCCTTTCACACTGGCACAATTTGTACAGCCACAAATCAGACCCTTTCATGTTGTCACTTTATATCAGACTTATGGTCTAATCCTTTACCATACGGTCACTATTTGTACATCTGACATACAGTCAGACCCTTTAAACCCGTCTCATTTTGTAGAGCCCACATAAACAGTCCCTTCAACACACACTGATTAATACACATATCAATTCATGACATTAGGCACTAAAAATGCCTCATAAATACTGTCATCAAGTCTTTTCCTAACAATGCACACTCAAAAGTTTCTCCACCTAAACTTTACTGCAAACAGGAAGAAAGGTAGCAGAGTAGTTAAGACGTTCGCCTGCTAATCCAACGTGTGAGAAGTGCATGGGTTCGAGCCCTGCCTTTCTCACCCTTTCTGTCCCAGTTTGAATGACAAATTGAACTGAACGTCAAGTCCATCAGACGGGGACTATAAGCGAGTCAGACCCATGTGCCTTCCTGGCCCCTGCACACGTTAAAGAACCCACGGCAGTTGAAAATCGAAAAGAGCAGGGGGGTTCCCCACTGCCCCAGCAAAATTCATGTAGATTGAAGAAAGCCGCCTGGTATTTCTTAGTAAGCTACAAAAATTGTCACTTACTGTTATTGTGAATTATTTGAATGGTACTGGAAACGACTGAATGAGCGCCAGTAGGCTGCTCTTCGGCTGGCTCTACCTGGGTAGGAAGCCCGTTGAGTGAGTGAGGTAGTGTGTTTATTGTAAAGCGCTTGGAGCCTGGTTTGTGACTGAGGACAGGTGCTATATAAATGCCCAATATAATAATAACGATGAATTGGAACTTTCCTATGCGGGCTAACTGAAATGCATCGAACAAAACTGGGTCTGAAATAGGAGTGAGATCTCACAGTAATTGTGATGCAAATCCAGAACTGATACACAACAAAAAGTGTTTCAAAATAAAAAGAGAAGCAGTCTTAACAGAAAAGGTCTGTATCAGATGCTCCACAATTCAACGCCTGAGACAGTATCACCTGAATCGATGATGACACATACAAGTACATCATTGCTTATCACACATTTTGACTGCACATTTATCACATACACACCAAACACAGCAATTCTTTTGCTCCTCAGTGTAAGAAAAGCATGGCATGAATTTAACACTGGTTTCATGAATATTTCTCCACAAGGCAAGTGTACTGAGGTACATCGGCAGTAATAGACTTACTGACAACACACACACACACATGCACACACAACACACACACAGAGCAGAGAAGGAATATCACCTGAATAAGATTCAGGGCTGTCTGCTCAGACCAGTGATCATCCATCATCATCACAGAAACTGGTCTTCAGGTTGAACTTAAATCCAGTGTCTCAGATCCAACTCCTCCGAGATCTTTGTGAGATCTGTGCTATGTAATCCTGGACAAAATTTGGCAAGTTGAATTAGCTGGAGGAAAATTCCTGTTACCGCACTGCATTCCAATGACATTACAGGTTCAAAGAAAGCTGCCAGAAACTGCACAGCAGCCAAGCATGTATCACAAACCCTGTCCAGTGAAAAGGCTGTTGTTTCTGAAATAGGTACCAGAAAATATTTCTGCCTGTCAAGTTCTTAAGCACAAAAATAAGACATCAGAGAGTGCAGATTGTAAAAAGTATGATGTTCCCTAGGCTGATTTTCATACACTTCAAAAAAAAAAAAAAAAAAAAAAAAACTTCAAGTCCAGGGGCAAACGCACCCTGACACCCACAAGTGGCCTTCTCTATGGACCCCACCAGAGCCTTCAGCGGCCCCAACTCTCTTGCCTTTACTTTCTTCCATGTTCCATAATTTCAAACCCAACGCCTGCTTGTGGACTGTGGTGTTGTTTCCAGTCACAGAGATCCAGCTGGGAGGCACATCATGGATTTAGGTTCTGGTGGCTCCAACTGCCTGAGGAAAGGAAACATACAACACATTACTTACAGGTACCTAATGTGCAATGCTTTTTAATCTACAAAGGTATTAAACTGAAGCAATCTACCTTTCACTTTACAATACTCTGGTTCTTTCCCTTCATTCAAATCCCAACTAAAACATATCATTTGAGAAGAATTTGATAAATTGTGTCAATACTGTTGGCGCTTCCCTGAAATGTATGAGTTTTGGGCTTTGTGTGCATGGTGGATGTTGCACAATTGTGTGGTGTAATATTCAAAGTGCTTCAATATTTTTTTGAGCACGTTTCATTTATCTGTGTATTTGTGCTGAGCATTGTAATTATCTCTACTTTCTTTACTACCTAATCTTGAAAGTCTGTTGTTTTGATCACTCATGATGTCCTTCATTTTTCATGACTTTGTAAGTGCTTCTGTGTACGTGCGGGCAAATTACCATTATTATAATCACCACTCTGACTCTGGTTGTGTGTGTGTGTGTGTGTGTGTGTGTGTGTGTGTGTGTGTTTTTATACATTCTTGTGTGCAAGTCTGAGAGTGTGTGTATGTATGCTTGTGTTGTGGTGTGTGTGTGTGTGTGTGTGTGTGTGTGTGTGTGTGTGTGGATGGGTGTTGGTATATGTGCATGAATCTCTTGATATGTGTGTGGATGTTTGTGAACACCCACATGTGCAAATGTGTGCACCTTTGTAACTGTGTATGTATGTTAGTGCATGTGTGTGTGTGCATGTATGTAGGTTTGTGCCTGTGTACATATGAGTGTTGTCAGTGTCCATCCATATGTCTGCATGTATGGCTGCGCATGTGTGTGTGTGTGTGTGTGTGTGTGTGTGTGCGTGTGCATGTGCAAAAACACTGTGCACCCTGCATCAGTTTTTGCAAAATTATATACATTATATATAAACATATATATACACATAATATTTCAAACATAACATCCACATACATCAAGATTAGTTTGTGACTAGTACATTTGAGAACAAGAACTCCTAAATTAATTTCCTAACATAATGAGTCCCAATTAAGAATACATGAATGAACTAAAATTCCTAATCCATTTGTTAAAAAGGTAACGCCCTGAAATAATGCGCAGCACACAACAGCTGACGCAAAAATCCCAGATAATTTTTGCTGAATAGAACACTCTAAAACTAAAGCAGAAAAACAATATAAGAGATGAACAAGACTTCTTAAATTAAGATTTTAAAATACACTAAACAATAACCAGCTCAGCAGTCACCTTCACAGAAGAATTCTCTGCCCTTTTCTTCCTGTAGTGAGCTCTGTGGAGATGCTGCAGCCGTCCCCAGGCTGACTGACACAGTTGATCAGCCGCACATCAACCACACAGTGTGCAGAAGCAAGGTTGTACACCTGTCTGCAACACACAGTGTGCAGAAGCAAGGTTAAACACCAGTCTGCAAAAATGCCACTATCAGCATCAGGGAAACATTACATGAAATGTCAGAAATGTGTGTCTTTCTGTCACTGGTGTGTTTCTATTTAAATGCCATTTGCAAGTTAAATTTAAGCCCTGAAATATAAACGATACATGCATGCACATGCGCGCACACACACATACACACATGCATGCATGCATACACACACCACACACAAAGTTTAAATAAAAAAAAAAAAACAGGGGGGATACTGGACTGTAATAACATTCTCTTGCAAAGAGAACAGGTTAAATTTCATCACAATATTTTGTGTTGAGAAAGTTGCACAATACTTCCCGAATCAATGAAATTATCATCATTATAACGCAACACTTTCTGAATCAATGAAATGATTATTATTTGTAATACAACAAAATACAATTCATATCCAGGGCATGAACTTCAAGACCAAAAGAGAACTAACCTTGTCTTGTTCTGTACCTTTCAAACAATAATTCAAAAGCGAAGTGTTAGCCACTCAATACGGAAAAGTAAAACACATTCCAGCATCAAATACAGTTAAAGAGAGAAAAAAAATATTAGGATGCCATATGTTTATCAATAATGCCCAAGATGATGTCTGGAAGAAATGATGACAGTGGATGCATTTGTGTCCCTAACACAAACAACAAACTGCTGCAGAACAGCGGATCAGTTGGTCAAAACACTTTGCCCAAATCACAGAATGGTTGCTAGTTCCAAGAGGAACAAATTACTCAAGCACCAATATTTATGGCTAATAGAATGTCTTTAGGGCAGTGGGGGGTTTTTTTGTTTTGTTTTGGTCTTGTTTTTTTTTGGTTGTTGTTTTTTTACAAATGGAATCAGGGTATGGGAGGGGGGGGGGCTGAGTTTGCAAAGGTTGTTGAGATTTTAATTTCTCTTACTTTTTTCTATCTGTATTTTTCTTTATTGTGGTTGCTGCTGGGCTAACTGGTGATGGGTATAGGACCTACTGATGGAATTGAGTTGACAAAACAATTTGTTGAGCTAAAAGAAATATGATACAGGGCTAGCTACAAAAAAAAAAAAAAAAAAGTAGAAAGAAAAATAACTCTGCCAGAGCTTAAGAGACAAACAGTTAGAGTGCTTTTTTTTTTAAATTGTCAAATTTCTACGTTAAAAAAAGCTTCCCTTGAATTCTTCAGTCTACACTATCATCAATAACGATTAGACTTTGCATAAGGGTAGGAGACAAGAGTTAAACGTCCTTTTTCCCCCAGTGTCAAATCTTTTTCTAAACAAAAACTTCCTTTGACTTGAATTATTTAATCTTAAAAAGTTTAAGTACCACATCCGCCAAATATGAACGAACAAATCACAAGACAAAACATGACGTGTTTTGACCTCATAGGTCTTCTTCAGGCAAGATAAACAACACTCGGGACAACGAAAATGAACAGAATTTTATGGTTGCTTGCTCTTCATTTCTGTTGTCCTGAGTGCTGTTTACCTTGCCTGAAGAGGACCTAAGAGGTCAAAACGCGTCGTGTTTTGTCTTGCGATTTGTTTGTTCATGTTTGGCGAATGTAGTGCACAAACTTTCTGCCTGCAGCCACTTCACTTTGCAACTAACTTTGAATTTTTTAGTCAACGTTGTCATAACAATGTCCCTTCCAGAATCTAAACAATTTTGCAACTTCACACAACTAAGCCTGATCATGATATACCCAAGGAGACAATCACAGCACCAATGTGTGCCCGACCCCTACCTGACGATAACCTTGGATTTGCGCCACTGTCCCCGCTGCAGGAGGCTGTAGGCCCAGAACATGTGGCAGCGCGCCACAGTCAGCGGGTCCCCCAGCTGCAGAGCGACCTTCAACTGCTTCGCCGAGATCTCCCCGGCCTGTTCTGCCTGCAAACCACTCTGATCATCACTCATTTCGTCAACAGTTCTCCTAGCTCTGCCTGCAACCCACTCTGATCATCACTCATTCCGTCAACAGTTCTCCTAGCTCTAACTGCAACCCACTCTGATCATCACTCATTCCATCAACAGTTCTCCTAGCTCTGCCTGCAACCCACTCTGACCATCACTCATTCAATCAACAATTCTCCTAGCGTAAGAATCTCTCAACAACCACCCCCTGCTATCCTAAATTGGGTCTTCCAAAGGGGAGGGAATTTGTTTTTATCTGGAGGTAAACCTAGAACAAACCAAAGACACAAATATTCCTTTAAAACACACACACACACACACACACACACACACACACAGAAGTCTTCAATTTGTTCGAAGAAGAGAGTCTTTCATTGGACAAATTGTACTCGACTGAAATCTACCATATACAGAGAAGTCAAAGATGTTCCTCAAAAAGAAGTTTCTAAAGAGCTAAAAGGTTAAAGTTTACAGTTCCATAACCTGATAACTAAAAGGTTAAGGTTTAACTTCCCATAACCTGATAGCTAAAACGTTAAGGTTTACAGTCCCATAACCTGATAGCTAAAAGGTTAAGGTTTACAGTCCCCATATCCTGATAGCTAAAAGGTTAGGTTTACAGTCCCATAGTCTGATAGCTGCAGGAACAGCGAACTGTTGCAGATTTACCAATGTCTATGACACAGCAAGATGGGAGGCAGAGCCCATCTCTCCTCTTTGCCGCCTTTATTTCCCTTAACCTGAATAATCTACTGCTGGATGGACAAAGAGGGTTTTCAAGTGGTAGAAATCTGACCCCATGAGTGGTTTGAACTCATGACCGTCAGCTCTGGAAGCAACCCTCTAAATGTAACCATTAGACTACTCACTTCTTTATACAGAGAGAGCCTTTAAATGGAGAATCCTTAATCAGCTCTGGGTAAATCTTTTAAAATACAAAAAGGTTCCTGGAGAAAAAAAAAGTCTCGAAATGCAGAGTCATTAATCTGGGAATCTTCAGCTACAGGCTAACCCAATAGAATCAACAAAGACAACAATGCTCAACTTAAAAAAGGCAAATCTTTACATAGAGGGAGTCTTTCACTGCAAGCTGTTTGTCAGAAGTACATCACGCATCATGACAAAGACAACAAGGTTCCAAAAAACGCAAGTCTTTCAATGAAAGGAATCATTAATTGGAAAATCTTTATCAGGAGCTAAATCCAGTAGACACAGACAAAACCTGTCAAGAAAAACAAGACTTAAACAAACTGAAGAAGTCTTTGATTGGTTGTCTTTATCTAGACATTTATCTAGTCTGGAAAATGATGAAAATATTCCAGAAAAATCACTCTTTCATTGAAGGGAGTCTGTAATCAGAGAATCTTTGGCAGGAAGTAATTCTATTACAGCTAAAGACAAAAAAGTCTGCCCCCCCCCCCCCCCCCCCCCCCCCCCCCCCCCCCCCCCTCCCCTTGCAAGCCTACCTCCAACTCTCAAAAAAAAATAAAAATAAATAAAAATAAAAACGAACAAAACAAAAAAAAAATCTTTAAATGCCAACAGTCTTTGATCCCAGAGTCTTTACTAGGACATAATGTATTCAGATTCTACAGATGAAAGAAATGGATTACTGGTATAAAACTTCCTTTTCTTTTTAAATGAACATTTTTAGTTACTAATCATTTCCAAACACACTTACATTATAAACGAATTAGATATATAACAACTGATTACAAAACAAAAAACAACAACAAAAAAGCAACGGAACAATCAAACAACCTTGTACACAAAGCAAAAGGGGGACCAGGGGCTCTTGGGGGGGGGGGGGGGGGGGGAGCAAGGGTAAGGGATGGGGTGGGGTCCATTAACATTCTTATATTAAACACAAACCCAACATGATTATCTACAAATATTCAACCATTTTCAAAAACACGCCATTGGAGCAGATCTTGATGAATGTGGTAGTTTACATATGAAAAATATATGTTCTATTTTGAACTCTAACATTCAAAATAATCAAGAATCAAACTGTACAAAAGCCAAGTTTGTTCAAATTGTGCACAAGTTCCATTCATGATTGCCATGTGATGCTTTAAGTCATATCTGTCTCTCAATAATGTAACAGAGGTTTGCACATGTGGTTGTGTATTTAGCTATCTAAATTTTGCAAATGAAATGATGAAATCAAAAAGTGTCTGTCCGTATATTCTGCTTTAAACCAAGCAGTACAAGTTCCTTGTCAATCACACAAAATTATGACAATGTGAACATTTCCAAGTCCCCAACTGCTCAAAATTCATCCAAAATTGTGTGTAATATGACAGTCAAACAGCATATGAGAAACTGTCAGCTCTTCTTGCTCCTAAAAATGACATATTAAAGAAGAGTTTACTAAACGATGCCGGAGCAAGAATCTCTAGGTTGGAAGTAATTTATGTAGCAATCTGATTTGAAACATCTCAACTGCACATCACTAGATATTCCATAACAATGTGGGAAAATGTCTTTCCAGTTTAGATCCTCAAACCAATAATTCCAACTGGAAACAGCAGTTGGGTGATTCTGTTTTCATTCAACATATTCTGTATGAATTAACTACCTTTCTTAATACAGGACCAATTTTTCTTCTCCAAAGTTTTATACCTATTATAGTCAAAACTATGTTCAACTTTTGACCATATGCTCGCGTGCATTAACATTGGGAAAACTAATCAAACATTCACGTAGTCATGAAGGTACCATCCGTATAAATTTATCAACTGTTTCACAAAGAAGATATTATGATTACACTATTCTTGTAAGTGAACCACCTTTCGATCTCTCGATATATGAACAATGTATTGAATACACTCTGCCATGAACTGATTGAACTGTCACTGGGCAGGATTTCAGTGAAAGTTTTTTGTGATGTTTCATTTCATCTTTCCAGAACAAATTATCAACTTTCCTTTACACCACATTTGCATACTCAGCACCAAAAACTCTTAACTTTGTTAACTCTGGGAACATATTAATTGTAAAATCCTTCCACTCTGATTCATCCAAATGTCTTCTCTGCCAATCTATTTTCATGGAGGTCAAAAAATGATCTAACATTTGTCATTCTCAATCCTCCTTCACTGTCTTGTTTAAACACCACAGTTTCCCTTATCATGCTTTGCTTCCCATTCCACAAATCTATCAATTCATTTTCCAGTGCAGCAACGAAATCTTCTAGTGGGTCAGGCACATTAATCGACAAATGTACAATTTTGACAGAACCAAGGCCTTGATTACTGTTATTTTCCCAAAAGGTGTCAATTGTTACTTATTCCAAAAAATCAAAAATCCTTTTCATTGCGAGAAGCTTATCCTCGAAGTTAATCTTTGTAATACTTGCAGCATCAGAGGAAAACAACACTCCTAAAATCTTGAAAGTACCAGGGTCCAGAATGACATTTGTGTCCCTCATGTATCGAATATTTGTGTTTTTCCTACTCCCTATCCAAACAACCTGACTTTTGTTGAAATTTACCTTTAAACCAGAATTTCAGCAAATTTAGTTAAAAATGTGCACTGATTCATGAAAAGATTTCTCACTTGCATCCAAGCATAATGAAGTATCATCTGCAAACTGAGTCTTTGAAATTTCCTTGTTCTCACACGCTGATCTCTTTTATACTCAAATTTTTATGGAGCATTTTTGGTAGCCATCTGCTTGCTGTCAATTTAGTATGTTTCCATTTCTTTTTAATGATTTTTTTCTTATCCATCTCACCTTTTCAATTTTTTCCCCCCTGGTTTCAGATTTCAGTCTGTCTTTATTTCTTATGTTTTTGTTTACAATCACCTCAGATTTTATCACATGAATCCAACATAACACCTGGTTGTGAATCCTTGCTGATTACTTAACCGCTGCATGTTTAGTCAGAAAGTCTGCTTTAAGATTCTTTCTACGGAATATTATGTACTTGTTTCTAGCCTATCACTGGCAAAGTGCTAGGAAGCATTTTCTTGTACAGGTGTCGATAGTGACTGCATGTTCAACAGTATTCACGTACACAGACTGTTTTCTCTCACATTTACTGCTGGTTTTGCACCCAAGTGTGGTTCTAGAGGGAAACGTATTTTTAACTCAGTAATTCTTTTGCATGTTTCTGATTGATAACCATTTTTGACCACTGGGCTTACTCTCATTGATTCAGCATAAAATGTGAATGGTGTTAAATCATAAATTAAAAGATAAAGGAATGGTTCAAACAGTTTAAAAGGAGAGAGAGAGAGAGAGAGAGTGTGTGTGTGTGTGTGTATGGCTTGCAAAAATCTTTTCTTTTTATTTGTCAACCAAATGCTCCCCCCCCCCCCCCCCCCCCCCCCCCCCCACACACACACACACAGAGACAAGATCCCTCTTTGCTGCCCAAACTGGTCTCGTCAAAAGACCAAACCCAAGGCAATCCCTGTAATGATAATGTTACTGAAAGAAAACCTGCACACCCACACCCATTCTAACATTAAAACAAAGATATATCATCCTAAAAACACTTTTACACAATATTAACACAACCACACAACTTAGGCATTCACTATGGAGAGAGGAATCGGATATCTAAACTTCTCTTACGGCCAGGATTATAAGATGCCCTTCTCCTTCTGCTGTTCTACTCACATGATGACGAAAATATTCTCCAAGAGATGAATGAGCTCCCCCCAGAGTGGACAGCCATGCCATTGCCTCTTCCAGCAACATCCGCTTCGTGAGAATATGGTTGATATGCCATCCCCTGAAAAAAAAAGGCACCAAGGCTTGAAGCTCTAGACTATGCTTCTGACTCTTGCAGAACATGTCTACAGTACATTTTTCCAGAAAAAAATAATTATTGAAACTCTGAGTGAAGATTTGTTTAATCTACTAACTTTCACTCATCAACTAATGCTGCGAAGCTGTCAATTAGAGAGACAGCATTATCAAGATAAGATGGGGATCTCTCCTACAGATGCAATACTTAAATTGTAATCTTTAATTACCTGCTGTGTTGGGATCTGTTTTTAAAATGTGTTTAGCAAATATCATGTGGAGCTAGTGTCATTTATGCCAAAGACAAGGACATTTTCAATTATGAACTTTTTAACATTATAACCTCACAAAATGTGTGTTTTTTATTGAGGGTGGTATGCGTGTGTGTGTGTTTGTGTGTGTGTGTGTGTGTGTGTGTGTGTGTGCGTGCGTGCGTGCGTGCGTGTGTGTGTGTGTGTGTGTGTGTGTGTGAATGTGTGCATGCATAAGTTTATACATTTTGTACATGAAGGGGAGCAGGATAGACCCAGAATTTATATGAGGCTGGAGTGAAAAAAGTCCCTAGGTTTGGAAGACCGGACAGCTTAAAAAAATTCACAGTCTCACATCTGTTTGACCCAAGATAACAGAATGTTATAAAGAAACAAGACCTCTCCTTCCTCATTCCCTTAAAAAAAAAAATCCTTAAATAAAAAACTTCAAATGAAACATGAACACTAAGAAATGTTATATCTTATTGAAAGACGAAAATGACAGTAGTTGATCAGTCCTTCAATCTCTCAAAAAAAAAATGTACAATAAAACAATCAAACTTTTCATTTAAAGAATAATCTTTTTTTCATTATAAATGGGAAATGTAACTCACCAGCTATAATCTATGCGCTGCACAGGCCAAACAGATACAATGTCCAAAATATATTTTACAATCACATTCACTTCGCTTTCATGGTTACCAGTGTTGCAAGATGTAGGTCTCTTGAACTTCTTTCTCAAATTTCGCAACAAACACCAGCGGAACACTTGACTGGACTTCACACATGTTAACAAAGCGCCTGCCACATGAGCATTCAGGAAGACGGTGCACACTTTCTCTGGCACAATGGTCATACACAAACTGTCTTGCTCTTTTTCAGTCTGTAAATTACAATCAGATAATGCAGTTTCTGACTCAGAGCACGGCGTGGGAGTATCATCCAGGTTGTTGTCCATTTTGTCCTTTGTGCGATAACTTGCAGCCTTTTCTACAATGCTCTTTCCTGATGCGGCATTTGAGCAGGTAATACGAGATCCATTACTGTTGTTTGGTTGATCACCTATCTTTGCCTGAGATGAAGGGTTATGAGAGTGTCGGAAAAGGTCACTGAGGAAGACAACATCTCGCAGTCGTCTGTGTGGTCTTCTGCTAGAGTGAGAGGGAGATAAAAGCGGATCACATGCAGATGTCTTCTGATCCAGATTCCAAGAAATGGGGCAGATCACTGTACAGATCTAGCCAGATCGCAGTATGTCGGCCTTGAGAATCAAACTTGATTGGTTCATAATGCTTGGTGAATACATGACATTCCTTGATCTCCTCGGATGTACGTACCACAACCATCAGGAGCAACATAATGAGAGGCGAGAACAGCCTTGTCACCTGACACTGTTGCCTGAAGGACTACAGAATGGAGTAAACTCCCCCCTGTGTCTCTAAGAGTTCCTGAAACAGACATGATAAAATATAAAAAGGACAATTACAAAGATAAAGAAGAATAGATACATAAACTGACTGACTACAAACAGACGGACAGAGACAGACAGGCAGATACATGGTTAGGTAGATAGATAGACAAATAGTTAGACAGATCAAGAGATACAGAGATCTATAACAAACAAAAAAAGAAAATACAAAAGATGTAGAATTCTCCATAAACTCTCAAAAACAATTTGCTCTTAAGCTTTCAATGATATCTTGCTAGATGTGTCAAAATGGCAAGTGTTTACATTCATGGGCAAAGTAACACACACACACACACACACACACACACACACACACACACACACACACACAGTGACACACACACACACACAGTGACACACACCCAGTGACACACACACACACACACACACACACACACACACACATATTAAAAGGTAAGGCAAAACCTGATCACATCATGGATTAAATGAGGAGCCAATAGATGTTCTGCCCGCCACCTGTCCAACCTGCCCCACCCACCACCCGACATCCAACTCACACACATTCCACCCACTCCACCTCCCCCTTTCCCCTCCAACCACAGTGTACACCCACACACCCACAGAGATAAGGTTTGTTCTCAACTAAAATGATATGAAATATACACATCAAAAACACTTGCATGTGAGGGCAAACACACAGGTACATACACACTCTCACAAAGTGACTAACACATATACATTGCACATCCCCCAAGCCTCCAGTTTCTGGATGCCTTGTCCTGATGTTCACATCACAAAATCATTGCTAGACTCAAGTGCTTGCCCATGTGATGGAGGGGAAATAAGGCAGAGGGGAAGTGGGAGGGGGAGGTGGGTGGGTAAACTTCAGAACACACAAAAAAAAAAACCTGACATGAACTGTTCAACACCTCTAGAGGTGAAGTCTTTTTTCTATGTTTCTCCATAAATGACTAGCTTGTCAAAATCTTCCTGACGTGTATCTTGATCCTTAGAAATGGAGAACTGTTAGGAACCTTTATGGAGAATCTACACATGGACGGAGATCCGCATGCAAGGTCATTGATATAAAACAGATACTTGGTTGCTCCAAGTATATATTCTGTTATGTTCAGCTCTGACATCATGATCCATATGATACACTAGCACTTATTCTGCACATTAATTCTGATGATAAAATTATCAGTGTGATTTGAAATGTTAGTCAACATGTGATCTTCTGACCTTTATGCTGTGACAGTGAAAATGCATCTAATAACTCATAAGCACCTAACACTGATGCCAAGTAATTGTGTTAACTATCATGAACCAAGAGGGGAAACTTTTCCTGTCAAAAGGATACATTCTTCTTCTTCCACATCAACAGTTTGATGCTTTTGGCATATTGCAGGTGGTTGCAAATATGGAGCACTTGATTGACCAACACTGATTGCATTCAAAACGTTTCAAAAATGACATTATGATTGCTCTGATGGTTGAAATATATGCGTCATGGTCTATAGTTCAATAAAAACTAGAAAAAACTAAAGGCGGTGTATGGGGAGTAAGTTTGGAATGGCAGCTACACCCTGCATGGCCAAGTCCTGCAAACAGTCAACTCTGTCAAGTACCTGGGCATGACTATCCAGAACGACCTTAGCTGGGGGAAGCACATCAACAATATCTGTGGCAAAGCCAATAAGATCAATGGCTTGCTCAGGTGGAACCTCAAAATATATTCACGTAAAACACAGGAGCTCGCTTATCAAGCCTTAGTTGGCCCTCTTGTTGAATACGCCTCGTCTGTCTGGGACCTGTACCAAAGCTGCCACATTGACAAAATTGAGATAGTCGAACGTAGGGAAGCGCGCTTCATTCCACACCTCTACCGCAACACTTCCAGTGTTGGGAGCATGCTGCAGCAGCTTGGCTGGCCCTCCTTGGCTAGTCGTCACTGCAATGCTCGACTCTCCATGTTCTACAAAGTAGTGCATGGCCAAGGCCACATCAGCTGTCCCAATCTCAAGAAGAAAAAGCCAACAAAAACGAAACTGCGGAACCAACATCATCTGCAGTACCAAAGAATTCAGGACAAGCCGGACTACAAGATATTCCAGCTACTTCCCAAGGACAATCAGGGAATAAACTCTCTTTGGAAGTTGTCTCGTCTCCCAAGCTCGACACCTTCACTATGTGGGTATCAAGCCTTGCCTAACTCACCTACACCCCCCCCCCCCCCTCCCACCCCCCCTTCCCCCACACCTCCCTCCTCCCACCCCAAACACTCCCCACCCCACCTAAGCCTTGTTGCGGAGTTGGACCGGCGAATCCTGGTGTTGTGTTAGAGACCATTGCGGTGTCTGCACTTCATTAGGTGGAGGTCTTAACATGTCCTCAAGGCTTCTCACCCCCCCCCCATGCCCCCCCCCCCCCCACCCAGGCCCTACCTCAGCCCATATGTCCTCTTTCCCTCTGACAGCTGGTACAATCCACTACTTCAACCCCCCCCCCCCCCCCCCCCCCCCCCCTCATACCCAACATCCACCACATCCTCTTTGCTATCCAACTTCAAACTCTGTTCTCTCTTTTTCTTAACGCTCCGCACCCTGAGTATGACAGTAATGATAGGTGTTACGATCGATGGTCATTATCGGAATCATGAAGAAGGTGGAATTTCACATGTATAACACGAAAAATCGCAAATCACCGATCGTCATGTCAGATTAGGTGCTGAATACAGAATTCAACAGCGTGTTCAAAGGACGGACCTCTGAGGAACACTTGACTCTGCTGATCGATGACCTGGTTCTGTTACTAACCACTGACTGCGCCTGCCTCAGTCAGTCAGTGTCTTAAGTTGAG
>JADBJO010001360.1:381338-393838 GCA_016801955.1 Conus betulinus | reverse complement strand
AGAAACTGGTCAGGTGAATTCAGCTGCTAGACACTGGTTAGATGACGTCAGCCATCACAGGCAGGTCAGAGTACTTATGCCTCCACAAATGCACAGGGAAAGTCCGCTGCCATACGCTGTAAAGGGGAAATCAGCTACCACAGACTGGCTAGGAAATATCAGTTATCACCAGCTGGTCAGGTGAAGTCAACAGCCAGAGAATGGTGCCTTCAGTCTTTGGTCAGAGTTGTGTGTCAGTGAATCACACTGTCCCGTACATGTCGTTGCCACGTGCTGAGTCGTGACACATTTTCTCCTCAGCTTTGTCAGGTGAATTGTTATGTCAGGACTTTGGGGCTTAAAACCTGGTAAACACAAGTCTACTAGGAAAAGATCTTCCTGTTGTTGAAAAAAAAAGGTGTCTTATGAGTACGGAGGGAAATCGAGTGAACTGCAAGCCGTTTACCTATACCACCAAAGCTCAAGGAGTTAAACTTCATATTTGTAATTTGATATTGTCTTAGCTATGTGCATGCTACGTATGTGTGTGAGAAGGCGCTTGCGCAAGTGCACTGGTGCGTTTGAGCGCGAGCTTGTACGTGTTTTGTGTCTGTCTGAAAGTGTGCGTGCAATGTATGCGTGAGCGAGTGATTATGTATGAGCGTGTATATGTATGTGCGCGCGCGCGCGCGCGCGCGCGTGTGTGTGTGTGTGTGTGTGTGTGTGTGTGTGTGTGTGTGTGTGAGTGCGCGTTTGTTTGTGCGTGCCTGAGTGCGTGCGTGCACTTATGCGTGCGTGCGTGTGTGCCCTCTCTCTCTCTCTCTCTCTCTCTCTCTCTCTCTCTCTCTCTGTAGTGTGTGTGTGTGTGTGTGTGTGTGTGTGTGTGTGTGTGTGTGTGTGTGTGTGTGTGTAGCATGCTATTCGATCACGACAGCTGGTAGTGTCTACACCATAGCAGATACGGTTGTTAAGGCCACGTATTCGGTGGCATATCAATCAAACGGTGTGCGTGCGTGCGTGTGTGTGTGTGTGTGTGTGTGTGTGTGTGTGTGTGTGTGTGTGTGTGTGTGTGTGTGTGTGTGTGTGGTGTTTCCTGTTGCAGAGATGGCTGAGGCATCATCTTTACTGGAGTGCCCTGTATGTGGGGAATATTTTGACACTCCCAAACTCCTGGCGTGTAACCACGTCATCTGTAGGAAGTGCATCGTGGACTGGTTGAGGAAGTCGGGCCGTAGTGGGGGCTGTCCCCTGTGTCGCGCCTCCATCTTGCCCTCGTCCTCGTCCCCCTCCTCCGGGCAAGATGATGACTTTGAGGTCCTGGTGGAGGCGCTACCCCCACCGACCTGGCCCTGGTGGCCAAGGTGGAGAGCGCCCGCATGCTCGACAGTCATCACGTGTGCATGTCGTGTGAGAACAGCTCCGCCGCCTCCTCCTTCTGCCTGCAGTGCAACATGAAGCTCTGCAAGTCCTGCGCCAAAGCTCACAAGAAATTCCCTGCCCTGAAGAACCACGTGGTGGAGGAGCTGGACAGTCTGACGGCTGAGCGACTGGCGGAGATTAATCGCATCCCCTGTAAGAGCCACGATGACCGACTGGCGGAACTGTACTGCTCCACGCACCAGCATCTTATTTGTCTCCTGTGCTCATCTACTACGCACCGATCGTGTCCGGATGTGAAATCTATTAAAGAGGCAGCGGCGGAGAAGAGAGAACAGTTCAGACTGGAGGCGCAGAGACTGAGGGAGAAGGAGACGGCGATGAGAAAGGAGGTACGGCAGCTAATGGTGGTCTCTATCCTGTGTAGCCCCGGGTTTTGTTCAGGTTGGAGGTAAAGGCAGTAGGAAGAAAACTGTAGGGAGAGGTTGACAGAAGAAGGTTTTCAAAGAAGAAATGCCCCTCAGACACGTGTTTCAGCCCACAAGTCCTTACAATATAAGGGGGCGGGGCCGCATCCAGGTCATGACTCCCAGATGCCCTTCTGCTGCCAGCTTTTTTTTTTTTCCATTTCCTGGTGCTGCCAGGATTCGAACCCGCAACTTTTGAATGGGTGGGCATCTGAAGGCATGCCTTTTTTTTAGACGGATGTCTTACTCCACTGCTAACGGACAGCTGTTCGAAGTTGGGAAATTAAAGCGTTTTGTACAAATTAGCCCTTCCTTCTTGAGAAATGCGCAGTTGGTTCGGTCCATGAAAAGGACACCTGACAATATCATATATGATTCAAATCTCCTGACATAAATCCCCGTTTGCAGCGATTAGCTGCTTCCATGGAGTGAGTCCCAGTTCGGCTTTCTCTTCAGTAGATGGCTTTCTGAAGGATCGATGGATGGCTTGACCAAAGTGCATAAAAAGAAGAGAGGAAGAAACTGCACTTTCACCACGTTGAATTCCTGTATCGAGAATATGTGCATATACTGACAAGCAAAGGATGTGTTCGCTTCCTTTCTTTTGTAAATGTGATAATGGTGTGTCGAAAAAGTGGTGTGTTATTGTTCAACACATCACTCGTAAATTAGGTAATTGTGTAGAACATTAACAGCAAGAAGCCAGGCAATTGGGAGAGGCGGGAGAGGAGGGGGGTAGAGGGGGGATGGGAGCTCCCTTTTCTTTGCAGGCAGGGGGGGATGAGGGGGGAGGGGGGGGACTCCCTTTTCTTACTGTCAGTTATTCAGACCAAATATGTTGAAAATATGACAGCCTGCGTTTATTTGGCATTTGTAAAATACTTCAGTCTTTTTTTTTTTTTTAATTAGCATTGCTTGATCTTTGACGGAAAGAAGATAGATGAGAAAGCGAGTGTCGAAGTTCTTGGTTTGCTCTGCTGTGTCCTCAGAACCATGCCCTGTATGCCGGACACAGAGTTAACTGGGACTGACCTGGGCCAAGATCGGACGGATGCTGATTCGTTTCACTTTATTTGATTTACTTTTATTTTAGTGTAGTGTAGTGTAGTGTAGTGTAGTGTAGTGTAGTGTGTGTGTGTGTGTGTGTGTGTGTGTGTGTGTGTGTGTGTGTGTGTGTGTGTGTGTGTGTGTGTGTGTGTTGCGCATAGTCCCTACCAGATAGGGACTGAAACACCATGTGAGCTGAACCACGAAAAGCCAGAGCCTATCCTATTTTCCATTGAAAAGGCCCACGCTTGGAGGCTATGTTTGCCATGTTACATAGAACAGTACTCGGGTGAGCGCATACCTCGGTCAACATCGAATAGATCTTTCAGCAGCCACGGAAATAACAATATGTACGGGGTCGAAAGGATTACTTCCCGTGTACGTTGTGCAACAGAAATAGGAAACTACGAAATACCAATGTTTAGATTACAAGAAAGTTGAACTATTCCATAAAATATGTATTACTTCATAAAAATAGTTAACAAATCTTAAATATGCCTTTACAACATTCATGTCCAGCGGAAAATTTCTAAT
Organism: Conus betulinus; assembly: GCA_016801955.1. NCBI lineage: Eukaryota > Metazoa > Mollusca > Gastropoda > Neogastropoda > Conidae > Conus > Conus betulinus. The sequence continues at coordinate 390,434 of JADBJO010001360.1, read as the reverse complement.
AATCTTTCTAAACGGATCAAGGATCCGCTGTTGTATCCGGATCAGCTTCACAAATCTTCACCGCAGTCTTCAGGATTCGTTTTCGTTTTCGTTCAATAATCCATTTTTTCCCTTTAAGTTTGGGGAACGTCATTTCAGGAAGCTTCTTTTTTCTTAATAATCTTGCAGACAAACCAACCAACCAACCAACAGACACAGATGAAAACATGCCATCCAGGGACAGAAGTGACATTCATGATCAAACCAGAGAATTGTCAGTGTTTGTTTAAAGAGAGCAAAAACAAGTTAGGTGACATTCATGATCAAACCAAAGAATTATTCGTGTTTGTTTCATTGCTTTAGATCAAGAAGAGCAAAGACAAGTTTGCAGATCACCACGCAAAAGCCAAGAATGTCTTCGACAACTTACAGCAGTGTGTAGAGAAAAACGTCGACAGGAGGTTATCGCCCTTATCCGCGCTGAAGAAGACAAGATGGCGCTGGATGAGCAGGAGCAGGTCAGAGCAGCCATCACGTCACAGGCTGGGGTTCTGGACAATCTGCTGGGCTCTGCTCCTGATGATGCCCTGCTGGACATGGAGAAATCCATGGTGTCCAGGCTCCAGGCCCTTGAAGAGCAGACTGCCAGAGTAGACAGAAACCAGGAGCCAGCTGACGTGGTCTACGACCCACAGACTCTGACTCAGCTGAAGTCGGCCATCTCCACACTGGGTGAGCTGATGTCTGACCACATTCTATGGTGAACAACTCTGTATTTGAAGCAACCCCCCTCCCCGTCCCCTCCCATATCTGATCCTGACCCCGCTTCACTATGCTTAACCCTCAACCCCTTAGCCCCAGTGGCCTCTCTTTCCTCTTTCGCCTCTCTTCCCATAGTTCGTTATCTGCTGTATAGTCACGATCCTGTTTTGAAATGGTCTGGAACTGATATCAGGTTTGTTGTTCTCAGCTGAACGAAGCAGTTCTTTCATAAACCTATAACCAGGCGTTTATTAAAATTGAACGTGCAATGCCAAGATTTGATACCAAAAAAGAAAAAAACAGCCGAGGGTGGGGTGGAGAGGGAAGGAGGGCGGCTGGGGGAGGGGACACGTGGGGCATGAGATGCAATAATTTCTAAACCCTGTCAACTCCATGTTGATATTACTTGATTGACTGATATCTAAACTGTAATGTAGATTTGTTTTCGACCGATCTTCTTGGTTAGAAATGAACTTTGTTTCGTATTTAATCTGGTCTTCAATTTGTGAACGGCTGTGATTTGAACTGACCTTTCGTTCTGATGTAGTCTCTGTTGCAGAGCGGACTACAAACATCATGACTTCACCGCAGTTGTGTGTTATTTATGAACATGTGTGCATATTAGGCCTGAATATGCCGCCTGAGACGATGGATTGAATCTATTGTATGAAATCATCTGGGCTTGAAAGACATGATTCCATCAATTCACTGCACATACAGCCGACACCAGTGCAGCAAACACGTCAGCTGTGGCACTGCTTTATATTCTCAAGGTTGCTGGTTGTTACAGTTCTCTGCGGTTTGCAGCGAGACACTCCAGTTAAAAGTGTTTCTTTTGACGGCTTTTATTTGCCTGTGCGACATTCATCACTTTGCCTGCAAATGAATTAAGAGTTTGCCCTCTCCCTGCTACTTAAAATCAACTTTTTGAAAATGTATGGAAGTTGCTGCTAATAAAATTCAACTGTATAAGCCAGGGTCAGAGCCAAATTTTGCCAAACGGGTATGGACAGATTTATGAAAACAAACTAGGATTTTTTTTGTGCTGTGAAAATTAACTGCTTTTCATCACAGTGACAAACTGCTCAGACCAAACATCAGAGCAGCCCTGATATCGCCGTCTTGGTCGGTTGAGCTATGAATGATATTGCTTGATCCGGCGCGGTATCAATGACAGCTAACTGTGATTTAGAAACACATCAGTGACAGGCTGCTGTAGATAATTCGTGAACAGAAATGTTTGTTTTTATACAATGTAGACAACTCATTAAACAGAACACCTTGTCAGTGACAGCACTATAGATAACTCGTAGAATTAGCGACAGAATTATATAGAGGAAAACATATAGAGTGAGTGCTATAGATGAAATGTAATTAGTGACAGTGTTACAGCTGTAACATTGTTAGTAACGCAGTACTAATATTGTATCAGAGATAGAATCCTAGGCATAACACACTAACATTGATATGGTGCTACAAATAACACATCATCGGTGACAAAACTGTAGATTACGCTTTTATTGAAAAATGCTGTAGCTAGCAACTCATGTTTGACAAAATGCTGTAGACTACTTATTATTTGTGACAAAAACATGCTGTAGATAACTTATTATTTGTGGCAAAGTTACATAGATACCACATTATCGAAAATAAAATGCTGTACATACCACATTACCAAGAACAGGTCGATATAGATAACACATTATCAGAGGCAAATGCTGTTGATTACACATTATCAGTGACAAAATGCTTTAGATAACATACTCGTTGACAAAATTCTGTGGATAACTCGAGAAAAACGCCAGGAAAAAAAACACATGATAGTTTTTTTTAAAAAGTGCAGTAGATAAGACACTGTAGACAATACATTGCCAGCGACAAAGACGTTAAACACATTATCAGTAACAATGTAGTTTCGCTCACACGTTACCAGAAACAAATTGCTATAGATAACACATTATCAGTGACAGAATTTTACAGGTAACTCATTATCGGTGACAAAATGCATGTCGATGACACATTATCGGTGACAATATGCTGTAAAAAAAAATTCATCGTCAGTGACAAAATGCTGGTGATAACACACTGACGGTAACAGAATTATGTATATAACACATTATTAGTCACTTCATGCAGTACACGACAGATGATCAGTTATAAAACGATGTAGATAAAATACTGGAGGTAATCTATCACCAGTGACAAAGTACTTTAGATAACACACAACAGAGGGGGGGGGGGGGGGGGGGGGGGGGGGGGGGCGTAGATAACACATTACCAGAAACAAGATGCTGTACATTACGCATTATTAGGGACAAAATCTTGTAGAAAGCACATCATCAGCGACAAAATGCTGTCGATATTACATCATCTGTCACAAAAATGCTGATGATAGCATATGATCAATCATAAAATGATGTAAATGAAATATTGTAAATCACGCATGATCAGTGGCAAAAGGCTGTAAATAACACACCCGTGACAAAAACCAGTAGATGACACACATTGTCAGTAAGAAATTGCTTTAGATAACAGACAGTCATTCACAAAATGTCATAGGCAACACGTGTTAATAAGTGATAAAAAGCAGTAGATACACATATGATCAGCGACAGATCGTTGTAGATAAAACGCTGTAGACAGCACGTTACCAGTGACAAAATGCTGAAGATAACACATTGTCACTGAAAAATGCTGAAGGTAACAGTGTCACATTGTCACTGACAAAATGCTGTTGACAGTACAGTATTCAATTCAATTCAACTCAATTCATTTCAATCAACTTTATTGTCCATCGGAAAATATCTTCTGCTCCACATCAATTCGCAAGTATATAAGTACCACAAACAAAATGCTGAAATAACACGTTGTCAGTGACAACGTGTTGTGGAAAATAAATTATCAATTATAAACTGAGGATAAAATACTGTAGACAGCACATTATAATTGACAAAATGCTGTAGTAACACATCAGTGACAAATTGCTGTAGAGAACGCATCATGCGTGACAAAATGCTGTACTTAACACATGATCAGTGACAAAATGCCGTAGTTAAACACATTATCTGTGACAAAATGCTGTAGATAACACATTATCCGTGACAAAACGCTGTAAGTAACACATTATCTGTGCCAAAATGCTGTAAGTAACACATTATCCGTGATAAAATGCTGTAAGTAACACATTATCCGTGACAAAACGCTGTATGTAACACATTGTCCGTGACAAAATGCTGTAAGTAACACATTATCCGTAACAAAATGCTGTAGATAACGCATTATCTGTAAAAAATGCGTAGAAAGCATATCATCATCAAAAGGCTGTAGGTCACATATTATTTGGTGGCCAAATGTAGACAGCACATCTGTGGCTGAGAAAATGCTCTGGATAATTAATTATCAGTGACAAGATGCTGTAAATGATTATGTTATCAATGACCAAAAAAAAAAAAAAAAAATGTACACTATGTGATCAGTCGTATGACTGATGCCGAAGATGACCTTGCTCAGTCGCCCCTCCATTTTGTGTTTATTGGGGGCATGCAGGTGCACGCTTAAACATAGCGCAGATCACACACACACACACACACACACACACACACACACACACACACACACACACACACACACACACACACACTTACGCACGTACGCACGCGCACGCACGCACGCATACGTACACACACACACATACTTACGCACGTACGTACGCGCACGCACGCACACGTATACACATACACATACACACACACACGCGCAAGCGTGCGCGCGCGCGCGCGCGCCCTCGCACGCAGAAATACACACGCACGCACACGCACACGCACACGCACACACACACACACGCGTGCACACACACGCACGCGCGCGCGCGCGCGCGCGCGCACACACACACACACACACACACACACACACACACACACACACACACACACACAGAGCATACTTTGGTACACACCACACACACGGGTTTTGCCCACCCACCCATGCACACCCTTGATAGTCACGCAGATACTATTCGGTACTTCCCAAGGTCTGATGAGCTCGTTTTGCTAATGCACGGGTCAGACATATGCTACTAAGTCGTAGCCATGAGACCCTCTTCTTAAATCCTCTCCCCTTAGTCATTTAATCATTCATTCATCAGCTATAAATGCTGCGCAGCATGACCTCGATACTAATCACAATATGTGGTGTAGCGTATGTGGACTAGTCCGCACGCACTGACTGAAACTGGACGAGAGTGATGGCTGGCTGACTGACTCAGTAGAAGAACACCCAGTTCACCGTCAACCGTTTTAAGTTCGATCCACATGGGTGCCCCCCCCCCTCCCCTCCTTCTCTTCCCGCCTACCCCCCCCCCCCCCCCCCCCTTTCCGCTGCCTCATCCTCCCCCTTGCCTTGTCCACCCCTCACCCACCCCACTTCCCTCCTTTTTTTTCTTGTAAAGCATTTTCGTCCAGTTGTTCTGGTGATGTGCTAACGTTCTTAGAGGATTATTTACTCCCAGATTTGCCCCGAAAGGTAGAGCGTTTCCAATAGTATGGCTGAATTGTTTTTGTTATATCGTGTGGGGGCTCTCCTTTTACAAAACTATTTCTTTCTTCTTCGGTTTTTTTTAAGACGAAATATGCTGCTGCTCCTATAAATGCCGTACTTACAGTATCTGCTATTTTCAGTATGTACTGAACATTCATCGAGTAAGTGTACAGATTGTGAATAGTGCTCTGCTAGGTCCTAATTGATCTTTCTGCTCTGAACAATGTCATTCCTTCTGACTCTGTACGGGTCAGTGTACCTTACCACTCTGTGATTTTCTGAGAATTAATTATTCTCTGCTGCTGATATGATTATCTCAGTGCTGGAATCTTTACCACGTGCTGTGTTATTCAGGTATGAGGACGTGTGCCCAGAGTTTCTCAGGGGTCACCTGGATGGGTAAAAGACTGAAATACAGGCTGTAGACTGACAAAGGCAAGGTAGGTGTGCAGATTAGCTGATGGACAGAGTCGCATGATGGTTCCATGTTTTTGCTGAAGTGACGATCCATCCCACGCCGACTTATCACTCAATGCAGTTTGTTGTTTCTGTGGACAGGACATCGTGGTCAAACATCTCCAGCTTCATCGAATTCACCACCCACGACTGCCTCGGCCTCAACACCTGCATCGATTCCATCCACATCATCATCATCATCATCCACGACATCCACAGCTAGGCCATTCTCCTCCACATCGACATCGACTTCATCCACGGCTGCTTCATCCTCGAGACCTTCAACCCCATCAGTAGCGTCCTCTTCCTCTACGCCAGTATCAGCACCAAGAATAGCATCTCCAAATTTCGTCGTCAAAAGACCGAGAGGAGCTAAGTTGGCCGAAATTTTGAAAGTGGGCGATCGAGTACAGCCCACCTCACAGCACTTATGGCCCGAAGAGGTGAGACACTTTTCAGAGATATCAATTTTTTTTTTTTTTTTCTTTTTTTTTAATCTTTGATTTCATTTCGTTGTCGGGACTACTAGCTGTCTTGTGCAATGCCTTTTGTCAATGTACTGTTGCCATATTTATTTCAGTTAGGAAGTGGACGATCGGGTACAACCCAAGACACAGCAGTTATGGCCCGAAGAGATTAAACACTTTTCAGAAATATGAATCTTAAAACGTACTGTTGCCATATTTATTTCAGTTAGGAAGTGGACGATCGGGTACAGCCCAACACACAGCAGTTATGGCCCGAGGAGATTAAACACTTTTCAGAAATATTAAACTTGTTTTTTCTTTTTTTTTTACTCTTTGATTCCTATCATTGTCAGGGGTAGGCTGTCTTGTGTAATGTGCTTTGCCAACGTAATGGTGTCATATCTATTTCAGTTTCGATTTGTCCTGTGCGATGTGTTGTCAAATGATGATGTTCATGTCTGTTAGCCGTCGGAGTGTTTGAACTGTATGACATAATGTTGTTGTTGGGAATGTTGTGTGAGGTATGTTGTCAACAAAATGATATCATATCCATGTCTGCCATCAGTTCGTTCTGCGGGCGGCGTTACAGGTGTGATGATGTCGTGTTTGTCAGCGTCAAACTGTGCTGTGTGATATGTGTTGGATCACATGCTGCCTCGTCTGCATCAGTGTCAGATTGCTTTGTTTGATGTGTTGTCATCACGCGATGTCGTCATGTCTCTGCCGCTATCAGTGACAACTGATCAAGAGAAACAGACAGACACAACCGATCACCAGGGCAGACAGAACTGATCAACATGATCAGACACAACCGATCACCAGGGCAGACAGAACTGATCAACATGATCAGACACAACCGATCACCAGGGCAGACAGAACTGATCAACATGATCAGACACAACCGATCACCTGGGGCAGACAGAACTGATCAACAGGGACAGACACACACACAACTGATCAACAGGGACAGACAGACCCAACCGATCACCAGGGACAGACAGAATCGATCCCCAGGGACCGAAAGACAGAATCGATCACCAGGGACCGAAAGACAGAATCGATCACCAGGACCGAAAGACAGAATCGATCACCAGGGACAGACAGGCAGACACCAGGGACTGACAGAACTGGTCAACAGTGACAGACAGAACTGATCAACAGGGACAGACAACTGACAGACAGACAGAACTGATCAACACAGGACAGACAGACAGAACTGATCAACAGTGACAGACAGACAGAACTGATCAACAGGGACAGACAGAACTGATCAACAGGGACAGACAGAACTGATCAATAGGGACAGACAGACAGACAGAACTGATCAACAGGGACAGACAGAACTGATCAACAGGGACAGACAGAACTGATCAATAGGGACAGACAGACAGACAGAACTGATCAACAGGGACAGACAGAACTGATCAACAGGGACAGACAGAACTGATCAATAGGGACAGACAGACAGACAGAACTGATCAACAGAGACAGACAGACAGACAGAACTGATCAACAGGGACAGACAGACAGAACTGATCAAACAGGGACAGACAGAACTGATCAACAGGGACAGACAGAACTGATCAATAGGGACAGACAGACAGAACTGATCAAGGGACACGACAGACATCACAGAAAACTGATCAACAGAGACAGACAGAACTTACCAAGACAGGATTAGACAGACAGAACTGATCAACAGGACACAGACAGAACTGATCAACAGGGACAGACAGAATGATCACAGACAGAATTGATCAACAGGGACAGGATCAACAGGGACAGACAGACAGACAGAACTGATCAACAGGGACAGACAGAACTGATCAACAGGGAAGACAGAACTGATCAACAGGGACAGACAGAACTGATCAACAGGGACAGACAGACACAGAACTGATCAACAGGGACAGACAGAACTGATCAACAGGGACAGACAGACAGAACTGATCAACAGGGACAGACAGACAGAACTGATCAACAGGGACAGACAGACAGAACTCAACAGGGACAGAACTGATCAACAGGGACAGACAGACAGAACTGATCAACAGGGACAGACAGACAAAAACTGATCAACAGGGACAGACAGAAAAATTATCAACAGGGACAGACAGACAGAACTGATCAACAGGGACAGACAGACAGACAGAACTGATCAACAGGGACAGGCAGACAGAACTGATCAACAGGGACAGACAGACAGAACTGATCAACAGAACAGGCAGACAGAACTGATCAGGGGCAGACAGAACTGATGACCAGGGACAGACAGATAGAGCTGATCAACAGGGACAGACAGATGAACTGATCACTGATCAACAGGGACGACAGATAGAACAGATAGAACTGATCAACAGGGACAGAACAGACAGACAGAACTGATCAACAGGGACAGAACTGATCACAGGGACAGACAGACTGATCAACAGAGACAGACGAACTGATCAATCAACAGAGACAGACAGGGACAGACAGAACCGATCAACAGGGACAGACAGACAGAAAAACTGATCAACGAGGACAGACAGACAGAACTGATCAACAGGGGACAGACAGAACTGATCAACGATCAACAGGAACAGACAGGGACAGAAAACTGATCAACAGGGACAGACAGAACTGATCAACAGGGACAGACAGAACTTATCAACAGGAACAGATAGAACTGATCAACAGGGACAGACAGACAGAACTCATCAACAGGAACAGACAGACAAAACTGATCAACAGGGACAGACAGATAAAACTGATCAACAGGGACAGACAGAACTTATCAACAGGAACAGACAGACATAATTTATCAACAGGGACAGACAAACAGAACTGATCAACAGGGACAGACAGACAGAACTGATCAACAGGGGCAGACAGAACTGATCAACAGGGACAGACA
>JADBJO010001360.1:373838-376338 GCA_016801955.1 Conus betulinus | reverse complement strand
TTTTTTTTATTGTGTAAATTCTTTAAATCATGAATACCTCAGAACCTACATAATTGTGTATACGTCGCTGAAGTCACAAAAATAATGGTTTCTATTCATTACAATCGTGTTAGACTGAGAAACCCATATTTTCCCTTCATGGCATTTCGACCAAATTAATCTTGGCGCCATTTTGAATTGTCCGACGAACAAACCGTAAATAATTCTTGATTTCACAAAAAGTATGAGAGAATCCAAAGAATCCATGAATGCACATTGAAAGTAAAGTCCATAAGTTCTCATTTCGTATATCACATGCCTATGATCTTTTCCGTACAAGCTTGTGACTATACGAAATGACTGACGGCGCCGGTCCCTTGGGCGAGTCGTCTTCTTTGTTCATTGTCGGCGTTTTGATCTAAAATTGTCGTTTTATGAAATTCGGACTTCCCTGTCGAAATCTTTTTAATGACTTCGTTTCTATGATAGAAGCAACCGAAAATATACACAAAATTATAATCCGATGGGACCATTCCAACAGAATAACATTTTATCGAAGATCGTATTAAAAGCACATGGCGACGGCCATGTAACGATGAAAGCAAGTTGTGTTTCTGATCAAATTTTTAAACACAAAGTCTCCGCTCAGACGGCATCTTGGATAATGAAATTTATATGAATAAAAAGAGCAAAATGCCAGCTATTCATTCATTACGAAGTTATTTCATGCTGTTTGGTATTTTTCATCGAAATAGAGGGGAATATGACGTAAACTCGTTAAAAGTGGCTTCATTCTCGGACTTTAATCACCAATAACTTTACACAGCCACAGAATTGTCAAATATGACTTATTGTATTTTATCCTTGGGTTCTGAGGTTTTCATCGATATCCAATATGTTTGGATACTTTGAATGGACGGCGAGCTAGACAACGCAAAAGCTGCGACAGATAGCACAAATTTTGTCATTTGCAGTCTCGCAAGGCTCTTTTTGCGTGCGGCGCTGCGTTGTCTTCTTTGCGGTCCGGGCAACCTGTATATATTTGAGGTGCTGCAACGACTGCGATCAGTGTTACATGGAGTGTTACCTAGGGTGTTACTCAGAGCGTGTCCTGAGTATGCAGAGAGAGTGCTCGGTGTGGTGAGACGGAGAGTTCCCAGGCAGTGCTCCTGGTTTGAGCTCCATGTCACGAAGGGAGAATAAAAGCATAAAAACTCCACATCGTCTCTGTGTCTTCTTGACTGGCTGCTGTCCCTTGGTTCCTGCACTTATCACCATCTGCCTATCTTCACCTGCACACTCCTTGCCCCTCCACACCATCACATTATGATACTGTTCATAACCCACCCAACCCCAACTACCCACCCGCCCTTGTGTGTGCAAGCGCGTGTATGGGTATGCATACATGCGTGTGTGCAGGGGATGGGTGTGGGAGTGTGTGCATGTGTCTGTGCTAAACTTACTTTAGGTAAGCATGGAGGACCTTACATGCGCTAGTGTTGTCAAACCTGGTTATAATGAAGGAAACGTTTCCAGTTATCCCATGCGCAAAAGATGTCCCCCGAGTAGGACAGCTGTAAATCCGCGATTAAAAACTGTAAGTAATAGATTCAATTTATAGAACTAACTTTTCCTTTACTACTACCGTGATCACTTACACAGTTACCGTTTTATACATTCCCTGCTTGTCCCACCTATCCTTTGCACTGTATTTTCATAAGGCATGTGTTCATCACACTGGCATTACCTGTCTTGTTATGCAAGACGACAGCCATGACATAACCTAGTTGAGTCTGCTGGGCTTTTTAGCTGTAGGCCCTAACAGTGGGATGGGCAGAACTAATAAGAGAAGCTGGGTTTCCTTGCGTCTTATTAGTTCTCTGTGAGATATGTATTAGAAACCAAATATTCTGATCATATACAATGACATTAAATTCTGTTCCAGGCTTGACTTTAATGTCTGTTCAAGGCTTGACATATCCACACCTGACTATGTTCATGTTGATCGGAAGTCGATTTATAACATTCTAACTTTCTCATTCCGAAGTGTCTGTTTTCCATTAGGGTCTTTAGCCGGTTTTTCTTGTTTCTGTGCAATGATTATCTTTTTTTTTATTCATGTATTTATTTAAATCTGAAGGCCAGGAGCTAAAAGGGAAAGCCAGGTCTCATCATCAGGGCGTGGTTTTGTCAACCTCAGGGGCATCAGCTAGTGGCCTATGTTATGAATAGAATCAAAGTGGATGGAGAGGAGAACGAAGGCTAACTGGAGGTTTTCTGATAGATCCGTGGCTTGGGACCAGTCCGCGTGACGACACTGCCCACGCACTGACCTCTGGATACCGAGAGCATTGTTCAACATTGTATGATGATTTCGGACCGTTTTGAAAATGTTTCTTATATTGCTCTCAACAAATTTTAAAAAGTATCTATAGGGCTCCGCCCCCAAAAAAAAAGTTGACAAACAAGCAATTAAACATACAAGACAAAAGAGACGACGCGTTTTGAGAGACCTGTTAGT
>JADBJO010001360.1:353838-368838 GCA_016801955.1 Conus betulinus | reverse complement strand
CTTGAAATGATCTTCAAGTGTCATGGTCATGATGCTTTCCAGAAATATTTTGAAAAGTATGGAAGATAGAAGGCACTTTTGATACACTCACACTGAAGTATGAAAACACTCGTCAATAGCACCCCTGTATAATAATTGCACTAGTCCGGTCCCGAGAGACGCAGACACCTGCAGCTCTAGTCAGTAAATTGATTTACACTTTCAGGGGCGCATCTTTTAAGGGGATGAAACTCCACTGTGTGGTTTCAGGCATCCTAACTAAGGTATGGCCAACTCAGTTGTGGGCAGGAGCCGGTTATGGACCAAAAAGTCCCACTAATATCAGCGACTATGATGGGAATTGAACTCACGGTCTCCGTCTCCGGAAACCACGACGCTAACCACTGCGCCACGGCTGTCGGTAAATCTGTATACTTTGCATCAATAAGTAGTATACAGTGTGACCTGCTGGTGATCAGTATGCAGAGCATTATGCTAAAAAGTGACAGATGCAGATGCGCTCTCTCTCTCTCTCTCTCTCTCTCTCTCTCTCTCTCTCGCTCTCTCTCTCTCTCTCTCTCTCTCTCTCTCTCTCTCTCTCTCTCAGTTTCATCAAGGAGGCGTCACTGCGTGCGGACTAGTCCATATACGTACATCTCTCCTCTACGCTACATCTCTCTCTCTCTCTCTCTCTCTCTCTCTCTCTCTCTCTCTCTCTCTCTCTCTCTCTCTCTCTCTCTCTCTCTCTCTCTCCTCTCTCTCTCTCTCTCTCTCTCTCTCGATTGTTCTGATAGTGTTGCCGTTGGAGTGTTAGCCTTGGTGATGACAATGATGGTAGTGGCGCTGTGTGATGTTGAGATGGTGATGTTGATGATGACAGTGGTGGCGGTGTTGAGGTGGTGTTGATGATGACAGTGGTGGCGGTGTGGAAGTGGTGTTGATGATGACAGTGGTGGCGGTGTTGAAGTGGTGTTGATAATGACAGTGATGGTGGTGGTGAAGTGGTGTTGATGATGACAGTGATGGCGGTGTGGAAGTGGTGTTGATGATGACAGTGGTGGTGGTGTTGTGAAGTGGTGTGTTGATAATGACAGTGATGGTGGTGGTGAAGTTGTGTTGATGATGACAGTGGTGGTGGTGTTGAAGTGGTGTTGATGATGACAGTGATGGTGGTACTGAAGTGGTGTTGATGATGACAGTGATGGTGGTATTGAAGTGGTGTTGATGATAACAGTGGTGGTGATATTGAAGTGGTGTTGTGAGTGATGATAGTGATGTTGGTGATAACGATGATGGTAATAATAATGAGATGGTGGTGGTACTGGTGACGAGAATGATGGCATTGAAGTTACGGTGTTGGTAATGACAGTAATGGTGGTGTCGCAGTGGTCGTTTTAACAATGACAATGATGGCGATGTTGAAGTGATGGTATTAATGATGGTTGTTACAATGGTGTTGAAGTCGTGGTGTTGATGATGATGGTGATCATCGTGGTGTTGAAGTGGTGGTGTCGGTGATGACAGTGATGGTGGTGTTGAAGTGGTGGTGTGTCGGCGATGACAGTGATGGTGGCATTGTAATGATAGTGATGTTTGTGTGTTGGAATTGTACTGTTTGTGATGACGATGGTGATGTTGAAGTGGTGTGGTGGTGGTGAAGGTGAGGGTGGTGTGTTGAAGTGGTGTTGATGGTAATGATAGTGACGATTGTGTTGAAATGGTACTGCTGGTGATGACAATGATAGTGATGACAGCGATGGTGCTGTTGAAGTGGTGGTGTTGTTGGAGATGATATTGACGGTGTGCTTGAAGCGATTTTCCTGGTGAAGACTGTTATGTGGTTGTTGTGATGATAGCGATGTTGGTGCTGAATTGCTGTTATTGATGACAGTGATATGATGCTGAAATGGTGTTGATGGTGATGACAGTGAAGGTGGAGTTAAAATGGCGTTGCTGCCGATGACAAAGTAATGCTGCTATTGAAACGGTGTTGGTGATGATACTAATGGTGCAGTTGAAATGGTGCTGGTGATGACAGCAATTGATGTGTTGAAATGGTGGTGACGGTAATGGCTGTACTGAAGTATTGTTGGTGATGACAATTATAATGCCGTTGAAGCGGTGTTACTAACTATGACACTGATAGTGGTGCTGAAGTAGTGGCGTTGATAATGACAGTAATGGTGGTACTGAAGTATTGTTTGTGGTGGATTGTCGCAACGGCACAGATTGTGGCAAATTCACGAATGCGACAATCCGTGCCGGACCTGTATGGTCGTAAGGACAATCCATGCCGCATGTGCACATATTTCACAGGGAATGTTTGAGGAATGACTGATTTTTGTGTTTCGGGTCTACAATGTGGGACGGTGACCGATCTCATTTCACGTGTCCTTTCATCCATCCATCTGTCTCTCGGCCTGTCGGCCTGTTTGTCCACTGCGCTTTCTACTTTCCTGGCGGAATTTTGGTCATGTTTATAACCCGCGAAGTTTACAATGGGTTATAATGTTTTGTCGTGTAACTGGCTATGTACGTATATATGCGCGCGCGCGCGCGCGCGCGCGCGCGTGTGTGTGTGTGTGTGTGTGTGTGTGTGTGTGTGTGTGTGTGTGTGTGTGTGTGTGTGTGTGTGTGTGTGTGTGTGTGTGTGTGTCAACGGCATATCATCATAAAGGAGTAAAGATAGGAAGGTGAAACTTGACACACATGTAGGATAGGTACTGTAGATGTGCCTTTTGGGGGTTAGGTAAAGATCAAGGTCACGACCTTGACTTTATGACTTTGACATTGAAAATCTAATTTAGCCATATCTCAAGCACCAGTCATCATAAGATGTTGAAACTTGGTGTGCAGGTACTTTGGCTCAAGTCCCTTCCGAATATTGTTGACAGATCAAGGTCAAGGTCAAGGTCATATGATCTTGAACACTGAAAATCCGTTTTAAGTAATATCTCAGGCACCATTCAACATAGGATGTTGAAACTTGGAGTGCATGTGCTTCGGCTCATGCCCGTTCCGAGTATTGTTGGTGGTGTTGAAGTGGTGTTGTGAGTGATGATGATAGTGATGGTACTGAAGTGGCGTTGGGATTGATGATAGTGATGGTGTTGAATTGATGTGAGTGATGACAGTGTTGGTGGTGTTGAAGTTATGTTCTGAGTGATGATAGTGATGGTGCTGAAGTGGTGTTGTGAGTGATGATAGTGATGGTACTGAAGTGGCGTTGGGATTGATGATAGTAATGGTGTTGAAGTGCTGCTGTGAGTGATGATAGGGATGGTGTTGAAGTGATGTGAGTGATGACAGTCTTGGTGGTGTTGAAGTTGTGTTCTGAGTGATGATAGTGATGGTGTTGAAGTGGTGTTGTGAGTGATGATAGTGATGGTGTTGAAGTGGTGTTGTGAGTGATGATAGTGATGGTGTTGAAGTGGTGTTGTGAGTGATGATAGTGATGGCGTTGACGTTAAGTTGTCAGTAATGATAGTGATGGTGTTGAAGTTATGTTATGAGTGATGATAGTGATGCTGTTGAAGTGGTGTTGTGAGTGATGATAGTGATGGTGTTGAAGTTATGTTATGAGTGATGATAGTGATGGTGTTGAAGTTATGTTATGAGTGATGATAGTGATGATGTTGAAGTGGTGTTGTGAGTGATGATAGTGATGCTGTTGAAGTGGTGTTGTGAGTGATGACAGTGATGCTGTTGAAGTGGTGTTGTGAGTGATGACAGTGATGGCGTTGAAGTAGTGTGTGTTAGTGACAATAGTGATGGTGTTGAAGTGGTGTGGATGATATGACAGTGATGGGGATGTTGAAGCGGTGTGGGTGATGACAGTGATGGTGGTGTTGGAGAGGTGTTGTGCGTGACGATGGTGATGGTGTTAAAAGTGCTGTTGTGAGTGATGATAGGATGGTTTTGAAGTGGTGTGGGTGATTGACAGTGATGGTTGTGTGTGAAGAAGCAGTGTTGTGAGTGATGATAGTGGTGGTGCTGAAGTGGTGTTGGTGATGACGGTGATGGTGGTGTTGAAGTCATGTGGGGTGATGA
This sequence comes from Conus betulinus, assembly GCA_016801955.1. Classification (NCBI taxonomy): domain Eukaryota; kingdom Metazoa; phylum Mollusca; class Gastropoda; order Neogastropoda; family Conidae; genus Conus; species Conus betulinus. Next base: position 364,809 of record JADBJO010001360.1, on the reverse strand, counting down.
CAGTGATGGTGACAGTGATGGAGGTGTGATAGTGATGGTGTTAAAGTGATGTGGGTTACGACAGTGATGGTGGTGCTTACGTGGTGTTGTGAGTGATGATAGTGATGATGTTGAAGTGATGTTGTGAGTGATGATAGTGATGTATTGAAGAGGCCTGGGTGATGACAGTGATTGTTGTGTTGGAGTGGTGTGTGTGATGACAGTGATGGTGGTATTGAATTGGTGTTGTGAGCGATGACAGTGATGGTGGTGTGCATGTGGTGTTGTGAGTATTGACGGTGATGGTGTTGAAGTGTGTTGTTGTGAGTGATAATGTTGATGGTGTGAAGTGAAGTGGTGTTGTGAGTATTGAGGGTGATGGCGTTGAAGTGATGTTGGGAGTGATGATAATGATGGTGTTGAAGTGATGTGCGTGATGGTGGTGTTGAAGTGGTTGGGTAATGACATTGATGGTGGTGTTAAGTGGTGTTGTGAGTGATGATAGTGATGATGTTCAAGTGATCTGGGTGATGTGACAGTGATGGAGATGTTGAAGTGGTATTGTGAGTAATAACAGTGATGGTGTTGAAGGGATGTTTTGAGTATAATAGTAATGGGTTTGAAGAGATGCGGGTGATGTAACAGTGATGGTGGTGTTGAAGTGGTGTTATGTGATGATACTAATAGTGTTGAAGTGGTGTTGTGAGTGATGATAGAGATGGTGTTAAATTGGTGTGGGTGTTGAGAGTGATGATGGTGTTGAAGTGGTGAGGGTGATGACAATGATGATGGTGTTGAAGTGGTGAGGGTGATGACAGTGATGGTGGTGTTGAAGTGGTGAGGGTGATGACAGTGATGGTGGTGTTGAAGTGGTGAGGGTGATGATAGTGATGGTGGTGTTGAAGTGGTGTTGTGATGATGATAGTGATGGTGCTCAAATGGTGTTTTGAGAGATGATAGTAATGGTGTTGAAGTGATGTGGGTGATGACAGTGATGGTGGTGTTGAAGTGGTGTTGAGAGTGATGACAGTGATGGTGGTGTTGTAGTGGTGTTGTGAGTGTTGACAGTGATGGTGGTGTTGAAGTGGTGTTGTGAGTGATGACAGTGATGATGGTGTTGAAATGGTGTTGTGAGTAATGACAGTTATGGTTGGGTTGAAGTGGTGTTGGTTGATGACACTGATGGTGGGTTGAAGTGGTGCAGGTGATGGCAGTGATTGTGTTTTGAAGTGGTGTTGTGAGTGATGACAGTGATGGTGGTGTTGAAGTTGTGTTGTGAGTGATGACAGTGACGGTGGTGTTGAAGTGGTGTGGTCGGTGACAGTGACGGTGGTGTTGAAATGGTGTCGTGACTGATGACAGTGGTGGTGGTGTTGAAGTGGTGTTGTGAGCGATGACAGTGATGGTGGTGTTGAAGTGATGTTGTGAGTGGTGACAGAGATGGTGGTGTTGAAGTGGTGTGGGTGATTACAATGATGGTGGTGTTGAAGTGGTGTTGATGATGACAGTGATGGTGGTGTTGAAGTAGCAGTGTTGCTGATGACAGTGACGATGGTTTTGAAGTGGTGGTGTTAGTGAATACAGTGAATGCGTTGCTGTGCGTTAGTGTTGAAAGTAGTGGTGATGTTAGGTATCGATGACAGTAACAGCGGTGTTGAAGTTGTGCTGTTGGTGATGACAGTGAAGATCGTGTTGATGTTGTGGCGTTGGTGATCACAGTGATGTTGGTGCTGAAATGTTGGTGTTGGTAATGACAGCGATGGTAGTGTTGAAATCGTGGTGTTCTCCATAGCAGTGATGGTGGTGTTGCAGTGGTGGTGGTGATGACAGCGATGGTAGTGCTGAAATCGTGGTGTGTTCTCCATAGCAGTGATGGTGGTGTTGCAGTGGTATTTGTGATGGTATTGATGGTGATGCTGAAGTGGTTGTGTTGGTGACGACAGTGATAGTGGTGTTCAGTTTCCAGTGTTGGCAATAACTAGGATGTTTGTGTTGAAGTAGTGGTTGTGGGTGCTGACAGTGAGCTTGTGTTGATGATGACAGTGACGGTTGTGCTGAAATGGTGTCGGTAATGACAGTGATGGCGATGTTGGTGTTTTCGGTTATGACAGTGACGGTGGTGATGTTGAAGTAGTGTGTTGCTAGTGTTATCAGTAATGTTGGGATGTGTATGTGTGTTGCTGATGACATTGATGATGGTACTGAAGTGATGATGTAGATGTCAGTTTTGCTGGAGCTGAAGTGGTGTTGGTGATAATAGTGATGGTCGTCATATTGAGGTAGTGTTGATAGTGATATCAGTGATGATGGTGTGATGTGTATGTGTGTTGCTGATGATAGCGATAATGGTGCTGAAGGGATGATGTAGATGTCACTTTTTGCTGGAGTTGAAATGGTGTTGGTGACGACAGTGATGGTGGTGTTGAAATGCTGTTGCTGGGGATGACAGTAATGGTGATGTTGAAGTGACGGTGTAGGAGGTGACAGAGATTATGGTTTTGAAGCGGTGGTGTTGATGATGACAATGATAAGGGATATTGTTGGTGATTTCAATTATGATATTGGTGTTGCAGTGGTGGCTTTGGTAATGACACTAACTATAGTATTAGAGTCGTTGTGTTAATGACAGCGGTAATGATGGTGTAGAAACAGTCGTACTGGTGATGACGATAATGATACAATTGAAGTGTGCGTGCGTGTGTATGTGTGTGTGTGTGTGTGTGTGTGTGTGTGTGTGTGTGTGTGTGTGTGTGTGTGTGTGTGTGTGTGTGTGTGTGTTAGTGTGTGTGTGTGTGTGTGTGTGTGTGTGTGTGTGTGTGTGTGTGTGTGTGTGTGTGTGTGTGTGTGTGTGTGTGTGTGTGTGTGTGTGTGTGTGTGTGTGATGATGATGATATGTGATGGTGGTATTTAAGGGATGATGTTGATGACAACAGTGACGGTTTAAGTGTTGCAGTACCGACGTTGATGATGTCTGTGATGGTGGTGTCAATTTTTATAATATTGATGATGATGTTCAAATGTGGGTACTGGTGGTGATAATAATAGTGGAATTTAAGTTAAGCCGTTTATGATGATGTGGGGGACGGTGTTACCGCTGCAGTAGCGTTGTAATGTCGCTGCTGACGGTGACCTTTTGTGTAAGAGGACTTGTGTTGTCTATGATTGTGATGGTATAATGTTGAACTGGCGATCATAGTGATGATACCGACAGTGCTGTTGAAGCGGCAGTGACTGCTGACATAGGTGGTGGTATTTAAGTTGCGATGTTTGTCATGACAGAGATGGAGGTGTTGTGGCTGTGGTGGGGTGATGACCGTGGTCTTAGTGTGTTAAAACGGCGATGTTGATCATGGTTGTGACGGCGCTCGTGTTAAAGTGGTGAGGTTGGTGATGACGGCAAGGGTGATTATGAAAACGAGAGAGAGAGAGAGAGAGAGAGAGAGAGAGAGAGAGAGAGAGAGAGAGAGAGAGAGAGAGAGAGAGAGAGAGAGACTAATACTACCTCCACGACAATAAGCCCTGCCTGTCCTCCTAATCTACTTTTTGTCGATGCAGAATATATACAAGTAGGAAATTCATAAGACACGTCGACAGCAGTGACAGATGGTGTGTGTTTCATCCTCCCCTCTAACCTTCAGTTATGGCCTTCCACTACCCCTTCCTCTCACCCTCTCCCTCCCCAGCTTGTGCTCTGCTTGTATACCTTTCTTTGTCTGTCTCTCTCTCTGACTGTGCATGTTGAGTTAGTGTGTAGCTGTAGTTTCTTCTTCTACTTCTATTCAATTTTTTTGTTTTGTTTTTTTTTTGTTTTTTTGCCTGAAGTGATATTAGACAAAGACATGGGAGGAGTGAAGGAGGGGGACTTACGGTGAATAGCATAAATATACTGGCATAGCATGAAAAGTGCTAACTGTCAGTCGCCTGAAATATGTGATCTCTCTCTCTCTCTACCTCTCTTTGGACATGTGTGTGTGCGCGTGCGCGCGCGCGCGTGCGTGCGTGCATGCGTGCGTGTGTGTGTGTGTATGTGTGTTGTCAAGCCCACCAATTTATCAAAAAGGTATCAATACTCATTGATCGTTCTGTTCCTTTCCACATACTACTGTTATTATTAATATTACTATGCTCCTCATTACTGCCATCAGCATTATTGTCCTCACTATCACTATTATCATTACTATCATCATCATCCTCCTCTCCCCATTCCACTAATACTATTAGCCTTAAACTCATCGATTGTTTCTGCTTATTGCCACCAACTATTCTTATTCCTATATTACTTTTATCATCATCATCATCATCATCATCATCATCATCATCATCATCATCATCATCATCATCATCATCATCATCATCATCATCTTGTCGTCGTCATCATCATCATCGTCATTATCATCATCACATTTGTCACTGTTGTTGTGGCCATTACCATCATCATTATCGCTACCATAATGTTTATAATTGCTTTTTTGTCCTATTATCACTAATTCTTTCATCATCATAATCGGTGATAGTAGTAATAGTTAGAAAATTATCATTCTTTTTAACATTATCAGTATCGACCATTATCATCATCGTCATCACTATTATGATTACTATTATAAATTTCATTATTACTGATATTAATATTGTTTATTATTATTATCATTATCACTGTTGTTATTAGTTATTACTATCATCAACTGTCACAACTATCATTTCAACATCTCAATATTATCATTTTGCATTGGTATGTTTCTTGTATTTCAACCTACATCTTTTCAGTTTATGATTACTATTGTCCTATTGTCACTAATTTTATTATCATCATAAGTAGTAGTGGTAGTGGTAGTGGTGTAGTAGTAGTAGTAGTAGTAGTAGTAGTAGTAGTAGTAGTAGTAGTAGTAGTACTTGTTGTTGTTGTTGTTGCTGTTGTGTAATTGTAGTTTAAAATTATTGTTATTATTAGCATTATTGATATTAACATTACCATTGTCATCATCGTCGTATCATAGTAGATAAAAATCATTATTTTTATCATTAGTAGTAGTAGTATCATCATTATTATTATTATCATTGTTCTTACTATCATTGATTACTATTACTATTATAATATCATTATTACCAATATTGACATTTTAATATTGTTATCTTATTACTGTTGTTATTACCATCATAACCGTTCAATTGTCATATATACTATCATTGTCAATATAATAATAATCATTATTATTACTACTACTACTACTATACTACTATCATTAGCATCATCATCGTCATCGTCGTCATCATCATCACTACCGCTTTTGCATTTGCTACTATAACCATGTTGTTTACCTATCCTCAAACCCCTCTTTCTTCCGTTCTGTGAGTATAGTTTAGTTGCTATAATTACTACAATTACTATTCTCATATTACTTCTTAAAGTAGTGATAATAAAATTCGTTATTATCTATCATTCTTACTATATTTATTACTATTATTATATTAATGTTATCATTATCGTCATTATTGTTGTTTATTATTATGGTTATTATCATTTTTATTATTATCATTTCATTATGATTATTTGTTGTTGTTGCCGTTGTTATTATCATTATTATCATTATATCATCATTATGATTTTTGTTGTTATTTTAACTCGCACTGTCTCTTCTTGGCAACTTAGTTTCTATTTCACATCCATTTTGCGCCGAGTTTGAGGAGACATGTGGCTGTTCCTGCTTCGTTTTCATTGTCTTGAATGTTTTTCTCTTGCCTGAGGAAGATCAATGAGGTAAAGCGAGTGGCGTTTGTCTTGTAATTTATTTGTTTCTTTCGGATGATGGCATGGCAATTTTACTTTTAAGTTTGTTGAAAATTGGACGGATGTTACCGATCCACTCAGATTTATGAATCCCTTTCGTCAGTAAATGACTCGATAAACCGCGCATTATTTTTTCAACAGAGAGAGTTTGTCTGAATCAATCATGGACATCAGACGCATGCAGTGACGACAATACTGACAACAACTGATGTTTCTTACGCATCTACACACACACACACACACACACACACACACACACTTTGCACCAGTATTGTCTCACGCCCAGTGCCCCGTCACCAGACATGGCAATATACGCCGCACGGAGGTCACAGTCAGGTGATAGGCCAAGTCCTTTGATGAAATATCCTGTTGTGAAAGGCACATAAGTTCTGGTATTTACGAATCGAGCTGATATATACTGCTCAAAAAAATTGAAAGGCCACTTGGAAATTCTCTCGCTACTTCACAACAGAACGGAAACAACCCAAAACCATGCTTTCAAACTTTACTTCAGTCATTAATCAAACACCCAATGACACAGATAAATGACAAAATTGATTTGAACAGCATGTTTTGTCACTTTCAATTCCACTACCCATCTTTTCAAAAGTCAGAACGCCAGAGATACACAAAAACACAGTCAGTAACGTGTGTGTCCGTCCGTCATTTGCGTGGATGCACGCGATGCACCTTTGCCTCATGGATTGAGTCAGAGTCCTCAGAGTCATCTGGGGCATTGCTGCCACCTCTGCTCAAGGAACTGGAACAGCTGGTTGAGGTCAACTGGTGGGGGTGTGATTTGCTTCGAAGTCGCCGGCCCAGCACGTCCCATAGGTGCTCGATTGGATTAATGTCCGGTGAGCAGGCTGGCCAGTCCATGTGGATCACGTGTTGCTGCTGAAGAAAGTTGTTGACGACTCGAGCCCTGTGAGGTCTGGCGTTGTCGTCTTGAAGTACCGCGCCTGGTCCAATAGCTTGCAGTGCTGGCAGCACAAGGGGCTGCAGGATGCCATCCCTGTAGCCCATACCGTTGAGGTTGCCTTGTACCATGTGCAGGGGGGTTCTGTAGTTCTGTGCCATCCCTGTCCACACCATTATGGATCCATCACCATAGCGATCACGCTCGCTCACGAGACCATCGTGATAGCGTTCCCCTTGCTGCCGCCAGACACGGTTCCTGCCGTCATGAAATGACAAGGCAAAGCGGGACTCGTCAGTAAACAATACTCTTGCCCACTGATTTCTGGTCCATGCTAAGTGACGCTGGGCCCAAGCCAAACGAGCAGCACGGTGAGCTGGTGTCAGGACAGGATGGACGGCTGGTCGTCTTGAGCGCAGGTGTGCCTCTCTCAACCGGTTCCGAGTGGTCTGGTCACTGACGGTGACATTGCCGGCTGCTTGCAGCTGCCCCCTGAATGTGTCAGAAGTGGCCGTTCTCTGCCTCAGAGCTAACAGGACAACAAACCTGTCCTGCTGCCTGGAGGTGGACCTTGGGCGTCCTGGGACGTCGTCTTCGCTCAGCAACACTTCCTGTCTGGTTGAAGCAGTCTCTCAAAGTTGAATGACTGAATGGGCGACCGACAGTCGACGACCAACCTCTCGCACCCCCACGCCCTCCTGAAGCCACGCAATTGCCCGCCCTTGGTCATCCTGACTCAGTCGTTGTCTCCGAGAGGCATGGTTGCAAAAGTGCCGTAAACACAGGCATAAATGCCCACCAGTCTCTCAAAACTGGCTGACCTGTGTTCAGATAAGAATGGGTTGCACGTGCATTGCAGTATTCCTGCAGTTCAGATGATGTGCTCTGTTGCGCAGGCCTGTTTGATTTGCACACCCTTTTTTTCGTGCAGTATGTGCACATTTCAGTTCACCGCTGTGATGTGCATGACACAGACTGAGTTGATTTCTGATCAAATTCAAGTTGACTGATCAGACATGCAACCAAATTCAGTAAGTTTGGGTGGGTGGGTGCAGTGCCGTGTTATTGGAAAAAATAAAGTCAAACAAGGTACCCTAAAAAGTGGTAGTGGCCTTTCAATTGTTTTGAGCAGTATAAGAGAGAGAGAGAGAGAGAGAGAGAGAGAGAGAGATATGGATACGGATATGGAAAGGATAAAGTTTAATGATGTTTGGGCCATGGCCCCTCATGAAGGGGTGTATATACGAAAAATTGTCCGATCTGGCATTTAGAATCAATGACATCCTTCGTAATACGCTTTGCAATAATTTTAAGAAATGAAAATAGAATGCAATTTAAAAGCCTTCTAAAAGATAGACTGACAAATTTCTGATTGTTTTATCATGTGCACATGCCATAAGCAACGCTAATTTGAACTGATTTAGTACCTTATAATATTTCAACGGTTTGTATTGTGCTCTTAAGTCGCACAGTGTAGGACAACATAGAACAAAATGTACCTCATCTTCTTTCTCTCTTTGACGAAGTGGATATAGTAAGTCACCTTCACTGCGTTGTCTATGACGATTACGATGTACTTCGATTTCAGAAATGCCAAGCCTAAATCTATCAATACATTCCTCATGTATCTGTCTAAATTGAATAATAAATGTGTTTTAATTATTGTAGCATTTCCAAGCTCACTACCAAGCCGGACAATGCCCTGATCAGACGAACCATCAAGAATGCCATTGACAGTGGTCATCTTCCTCAGCAAGCCATTTACGCAGTGATGAGGGAGCCACGGGAGTCCCTGTTCTACCTACTGCCAAAGATCCACAAGGCCAACAATCCCAGCCACCCGATAGTGTCCTCTTGTTCTTGCCCTACCACGTTGATCTCTGATTTTCTGGATGAAGTGTTCCAGCCCCTAGTTTCTCAGCTACCTACCTATGTGAAGGACACTAACCACACCCTCACCCTCGATCCTTAATGACTTAATGACTTCTCTTTTCCCGATGACAGTGCAGAGAGGCATATCTTCACCATGGACATTGTGTCCTTGTACACTAACATCCCCACACAACGACGGCCTGCTTGCGGTCCACCATTTCCTTCGGAGGAGCCACTTTAGGCTGCACATCCCCCATCATCATGCGTCTTACAGAGTTGGTCCTCACTTTGACCTCATTTGCATTTTATGATAAACACTTTCAACAGCAAAGTGGGGTGGCCATGGACACCAAGATGGGGCCTAGCTTTGCTTGCCTTTTTGTCAGTTATGTAGAAGAACACAGGCGTTTAGTCAGTATACAGGTGAGACACCAGCATTCTACAGGCGCTTCATTGATGACTGTTTGGGCGTGTCTACCTGCAAGAAGGAATCTCCAGGGACTTCATTTCCTTCATATCTACTTTCATCCAGCTCTACAGTATACCTACAACATCTCTGACTCCTCTGCGTCCTCCCTCGACATTACCATTTCCATCTTACCTTACTCCAATAGCCTTGCCACCAGTGTCTTTATAAACCTACCGATTCTCACAGCTACCTTCTCTACACTTCCAACCATCCCCGTGCCTGCAGAGACAGCATCCCCTACTCACAGTTCCTGCGACTGAGACGCATCTGCAGTGATGAGCAGGACTTTGAACTTCAAGCGAAGAGAATGCTTGGATTCTTCCTGGCCACCATGTCTCCCTCCCCTTATCACCTCTATTGCTAGTTTATTAATGAATAAATAAAACAAGACAGGGCTGCAGGCGTCTCCTTGTTTCACTCCACGGTGTGCAGTTGATATAATCAGTCACACTACTTACGCATTTAATCTGGGCTTTGACATTGTCATACATACTACAAATGTATCTAAATACTTTGCCTTTGATGCCATTTTTCAATATCATGAACCATATAAGTTCCTTTCAACAGAAGGCCTTTTCAAAATCAACGAAGGCTACATACAATTCACGATTGAAACAAAACTGTTTTTGAACGAGTGCCAATAATGTAAACATGTGATCAACTGTGGAATAACCTTTTTTAAATCCTGCTTGATGTTCACCGGTCAGATTATATACTTTTATCCATTCCTGCAGTCTGCTATTAATAATTGTGCTGTAAAGAGAGAGAGAGAAGAAGAAGAAAAGAAGACGAAGACAATAATGAAGAAGAAGAAGAAGAGAACAAGAACAGGAACGGAGAGGCGGAGGAAAGAGGAGGGTGAGGAGGAGGATGAGAAAGGGGGAAAGAGAAGGGGATTGTAAAGACAACGCGAAAGAAAGGTCAGTTAAGTAGGCTGCTGTCACCTCAGCAGGCCCTACATACACGACACAACATGTGACGCAGAAGAATATGCATGCATAAAACTCGTGCTTAACAGTCAGTATAGTGAAAGAAAACGGACAGAATGACAGGCAGATACTAAAGGGAAAAACGTCGTCGACTGCAGGAAATAGTAAAGTGAAGCTTTAAAGCATTGAAAACATTTGAAGAGATCCAGGCTTTAGCAAATAAGCATATCTCTCTCTCTCTCTCTCTCTCTCTCTCTCTCTCTCTCTCTCTCTCTCTCTCTCTCTCTCTCTCTCTCTCTCTCTCTCTCTCTCTCTGCTCAGATTACGATTTACTTTCAAATGTATGTTTAATGAATCGCTGCTTGGGTTGTATGTATGTGGAGACGGTGTGTGTGTGTGTGTGTGTGTGTGTGTGTGTGTGTGTGTGTGTGTGTGTGTGTGTGTGTGTGTGTGTGTGTGCACGCGCGCGTTTATGCGCGTGTGTGTACGTGCGTGGTTTGTACATGCGCGCGTACGTGTTTTTGTGTGTATATACACTGCAATGGTGACTTTTTTTTAAACAAACCCCGCACCCCTGGCTTACAACTTATTGATTCAAATTATACCAGCATGAAATTCATTAGACACGTTGGAAGGAGTGGCAGGTGGCGTGTGTGTATGCGTGTATGTGTGGGTTGGTATTTCAACTCTCTCTCTCTCTCTCTCTCTCTCTCTCTCTCTCTCTCTCTCTCTCTCTCTCTCTCTCTCTCTCTCTCTCTCTCTCTGAAACTACTTTGCATTGCTTATCCTCGGTTTCACTTTGTCTCTCTTTCTCACTGAGTGTGAGATGATTGTGAATGTGTGCACAATATGTGTGTGAGTGTATGTATGTGTGGGCGCGTGCGTGCGTGTGCGGGCGTACATATGTATCTACGCACGCGCATGCGCGCGCGCGCGCGCGTGTGTGTGCGTGTATGTGTGTGTGTTTGTGTGTGTGTGTGTGTGCGCGCGCGCGCGCATGTGTGTGGGAGTACGCGCG
>JADBJO010001360.1:336338-346338 GCA_016801955.1 Conus betulinus | reverse complement strand
ATAGCGAAAAGACAAAAAATGTCGCTGGCGTGTTATCATCAGATGATGAACTTGTAATTAAATCAGTTGCGAAATTCATCGCGGAAGCATTGAAAATTAGGCAGATGAAGGATAGTGAAGTTTAAGATAATACATTATAAGAGATATCTGAATGAATATTATCATTCATCGCATGTGGAAGAGATCAGTAAAATACAATGACATCATTTAATTTGAGTGGATGGTCGAGTCAGTCTTTTTTTTTTTTTTTTTTTTTTTTTTTCCAAGTTGAAGAGATCGGTAAAATACAATGTCATCATTTGATTGAGTGGATGGTCGAGTCAGTCTTCTTAAGGTGTGTGTGTGTGTGTGTGTGTTGTGTGTGTGTGTTGTGTTGTGTGTGTGTGTTGTGTGTGTTTGTGTTTACTGCATTACGATTTGATACACACTCGGAATGAAAGTGTACTATTTGTTTGCAGGAAAGGAAGAGGGAAATGTTTTCACTCTACAGAAATGTAAAAGAAAGAAAAAAAAGTAAGAAAAGAATACAGTTTCAGGAGCACCAACAATGCGACTTTTAGTTTCCCTCCCCCCCCCCCGCCCCCCCCCCCCCCCCCCCCCCCCCCCCCCCCCTCCAATCCATTCATGTTGTGTGTGTTCTACTCTTTACTGATGCAGTGTAAGTTACCCTGTCTCTTTCTGCGCGAGTTTCCACCCCCCCCCCCCCCCCCCCCCCGCCTCCCCCAGGGCGGATCGAACACATTTGGAGGAGATGGGTTCCAAGGCTGGGGTGGGAGGAGCGCCAAGTCCCAGGAGGGAGGAGGGGGGTATCAAGGGGCAACGCCCTCGTCAGGGACTTGGGGAAGCTTTGTCCGCCTAGAAGCTGACGAAACTGTGCATTTTGGCCAGAGTCCCTCATCTGGAACTTTAAAAGGTGTGTGCACACTATGTCCATGATGTCATTTTACACTTTTTTCTTTATATTTGAGATATACTTCCACAGGAACTATCCTCCTTCTACCACACAGTGGTACCCCAGTCAATCATATTTTACACGTTCACAGGAACGTAATTTCTACTGACACACATTAACACTTACAGAGGCATGTATACCAATATCGGAACTTTTAGTGTTTTGGTGGCGTTTACACGTCTTTAATCTTGATATTCAGGATATGATTTGGCATTCCACTAGGCTGGTTTATACCTTACACTGCAATTTGCCATTGAGCTTCCAGCTGTAATGCCAAAAAGGTTGCCATTGTTACATGCTGTGACATTCATTTCATCAGTCACGTGTAGCGTTTCACTTTCAATAGAAACGAAAAGAAGACTTGTCAGTATCCCTCCCATGAGTCATGAGTCCACAACGCCATGTACTAAATTAGTACAATACAAATTTATTTTTCACGTTCATACGATACTTTTTAACTGTCAATTATCCATCACTTTGTTTGATATGTTCAGAATAACAACAACAGCATGATGGACACTGCTGTTGATTTGTCCCTTCATCTAGATAAAGATAGTCGTTGCTTTAAAAAATAATTGTTTTTGCAATGCTGACTTGATTTTAGTCTTCTCTCTTCTCCATGGTATTCTGGTAACCCAGTTTCAGGGAGAAATATACACAATGTTTTCCACCTTTTCTGAGCTGACTGAGGATAAAATGAACATTTTCTCCCCCTCCCCCCCACCCCTTTTCCCTGCAATCTTAGCTTCAGTCTCCCCTCATTAAGTTCCCTCATAAAACTGGTTAAACATCTAGACAATTAGTGAACTGAATTGTGAACTTGGATGCGGTTGAAAACGTCATTAACATTTGAAATTCTTCAAGGGTCATCAAGGTCAAGTAAGAAGCTCTCCCTTAAATTCTTAGGTGCCCTGGACAAAGTCACCAGCATACAGTTACATATCTCTCTAATATAGTATATAACTGGAATCTGTTCCACGTAACCTCTTTCTTTCTTTGTTGAAGTGTTAGGTGATGTTGCAGAGTACCACACCTCTACTCCGTTCCCATGTTCTGTATAATGCGTAACAACAACAACAACACAACAGCAGCAGCAGCAGCAGCAGCAGATGGCTTCAGAGAACACTGCTCTTTCATACGTTTTTCTCTCTATTTCTCAGAGGTCTTTGGATAGATCTATGAGTGTACAGCTTCCAGCCAAGCTGCCAGTTCACTCCATAACGTGTTTTTTTTTTTTTTGTTTTGTTTTGTTTTTTGTTTTGAGAAAGCTGTGCCTGATACCGTTCAGTAAATACGTATCTGATTCACTGCAGAGAAGGCCAACCTTTGCCAGAGAATGCACAAAACTGAGACAGTGTGGATCCTACTGGACCTAAACTTTTCAAAGATGCACTTACTGCATCCACCAATCATTCACAACAAGTTTGCTGCTTTTACTAGCTGCTGCTGCACTGAATTCCCATATGATAATAATATATAATAATTCCCAATAAACCAGCTAATTACAGCAGAGCAAGTGAATGTTTGCACAGTTGAATCACCCTACACTGTGTACTGATCATTAATAGCAAGCTCATTTTTAAATTGTTCAAGTACACTATTGTCCGCCACTCATAATTATACTAAGATTACTGAATGCATCTCTGAAGTATCTACATTGTCTCCTGTACCACTCACAGTGCAATCACCACTTGCAGTGCTGAATTACCCTACAGGCTACTGAACACCAGTCATTTATACTGAGTTCGCGGTTTGCAGCGGTGAATTACCCTGCACTGAACACCAGTCATTTACACTCAGTTCACGGTTTGCAGCGCTAAATTACCCTACACTGAACACCAGTCATTTACACTCAGTTCACGGTTTGCAGCGCTAAATTACCCTACACTGAACACCAGTCATTTACACTCAGTTCACGGTTTTGCAGCGCTAAATTACCCTACACTGAACACCAGTCATTTACACTCAGTTCACGGTTTGCAGCGCTAAATTACCCTACACTGAACGACCGGCATTTACAATGAGTTCATGGTTTGCAGCGCTAAATTACCCTACATTGAACACCAGTCATTTACACTCAGTTCACGGTTTGCAGCGCTAAATTACCATACATTGAACGATCGGCATTTACAATGAGTTCACGGTTTGCAGCGCTAAATTACCCTACACTGAACACCAGTCATTTACAATGAGATCATGGTTTGCAACGCTAAATTACCCTACATTGAACTACCAGTCATTTACAATGAGTTCATGGTTTGCAGCGCTAAATTACCCTACACTGAACACCAGTCATTTACAATGAGTTCATGGTTTGCAGCGCCAAATTATCCTACACTGGACACCAGTCATTTACAATGAGTTCATGGTTTGCAGCGCTAAATTACCCTACACTGGACACCAGTCATTTACAATGAGTTCATGGTTTGCAGCGCTAAATTACCCTACCTGGACACCAGTCATTTACAATGAGTTCATGGTTTGCAGCGCTACATTACCCTACACTGAACACCAGTCATTTACAATGAGTTCATGGTTTGCAGCGCTACATTACCCTACACTGAACACCAGTCATTTACAATGAGTTCATGGTTTGCAGCGCCACATTATCCTACACTGAACACCAGTCATTTACACTGAATTCAACGTTTGCAGCGCTAAATTGCCCTATATTGAATACCAGTCATTTACCACTGGGTTCACGGTTTGCAACGCTGAATTACCCTACACTGACTCCAGTCATTTATACTGAGTTCACGATTTCTACCTCTACATTACCCTACACTGAACACCTGTCATTTACCACTGGGTTCACCATTTGCAGCGCTAAATTACCCTCACACTAAACACTAGTCATTAATCACTGGGTTCACGATTTGCAGCGCTAAATGACCCTACACTGAACACTAGTCATTTGCCACTGGGTTCGCGATTTGCAGCGCTAAATTCCATACGCTTAACACCAGTCATTTACTACTGGGTTCACGATTTGCAGCGCTAAATGACCCTATACTGAACACTTGTCATTTACACTGAGTTCGTTCACGGTTTCCAGCGCTAAATCTCCCTACACTGTACACCAGTCATTTAAAACTGGGTTCCCATTTGCAGCGCTAAATTACCCTGCACTGAACACCAGTCAATTACACTTGAGGTCACGGTTTGCAGCGCTTAATTACCTTACACTGAACACCAGACATTTTTTACTGGTTTCACGGTTTGCAGCGCTAAATTACTCTACACTGAACACCAGTCATTTACACTGGGTTCACGATTTGCAGAGCTAAACTACCCTACATGAACACCAGTCATGTCTGTCCATTAAGCTTGAAATGAGCGTATGCTTACGCTTTAGGAGAGACTCGTATGCCTCGCTATAGATCACACTCGTCTAGTGTCATATTCCTCCACTCCCCTTTCCCTCCGCATGCCACCGTCCTGTCTTTTTTATATACAGTGGAAAGGTCTTAAATGGATTCTTTACTGTCTAGTCATGTACAGTGAATTGGTCGTGTATCGGACCCTTTAACCGGGACTCGTCATGTATGTAATCATGAGATGGATCGTATGTTGAAATGTTTGGTGTAGACAGTCCATGTGTCTGCCCTCAATTTGCAATCGGTCTTGCATCTGATCCTTCAGACTGAACTCTTTTCATTTATGACCCCCTTGGCTGACACCTTGGCTGACACTGATTGTGCTGTCTTTTGTATGTCAGTTAAGCACACACTAGTTGTGTGAATACCTCTTATTTCAGAGACTGGTCATGTGCCTAAGAAACACTTTACCGGAGATTTTTTTTTAAGTTCTTTATGTGACACTGATCGGATAAGTGATTTGCTGGCTTAATCTGAAATTGTTTGTGTTAGCCCCTTTAGCAAAGGCCGGTCGAGCGTGTTTCTCTATAGCTGAAACAGGTCGTGTATATGCCTCTTCGCTCACACAGATCGGTAGGAGGGGAGATGAATTCTTATTAACCAGAGTCCGTGGATGATCCTTCATTTGCCCCATCATGTAAGTTAAAGGGTCAACACATGACGAATCTGAGCCATATGGTTGAGAATGACAGCACCTTCTGAGTGAACGGCACTGGCTGGTTCACGGTGCAAATTACAGTGTTAAACCAATGATACAAAGATCGCAAATAATGCTTCTGTCAAACAACCTCTGCATTAAAACGAAACAAAAGTCCATGCTAAGTCCACGTTTTGAGCTTCAGTCGCTTATTTCACACACACACACACACACACACACACACACACACACACACACACACACACACACACACACACACACACACGCACGC
Organism: Conus betulinus; assembly: GCA_016801955.1. Classification (NCBI taxonomy): domain Eukaryota; kingdom Metazoa; phylum Mollusca; class Gastropoda; order Neogastropoda; family Conidae; genus Conus; species Conus betulinus. The sequence goes on along the minus strand of JADBJO010001360.1, from coordinate 341,080 downwards.
ACGCACGCACGCACGCACGCACGCACGCACGCACGCACGCACGCACGCACGCACGCACACACACATACACACACATTTTCGTGTGTACATTTCAACCACGAAAATGCAAAACGAAGAACCAACGTTCATTGCAATAGAAGGGTGAAAGGAAACCCAACAAATAATCAAAATCAAAATCAAGATCATAGACACCAATAACACCATGCGTATCGGTGCAAGCTTCATCAAGGAGATGACAGTGAGTGCACACTAGTCCAGTATTATACCACATCTCTTGAGTCATAAGGCTGCGGTGCCTACAGTTGAGAAAAAAAAAAGAAGAAGAAGAAAGAAAGAAAGAAAGGAAACACCTATACAAGTGCAGATGTGTAATGTATTCGTCACATTGATGAAATATGCTTACAAATAAATTAATAGTCATTAGTCTGTCGCAGCAGTGTGAATGAGTCTTTGTAGATCCCTGTGAAAGACTTATCAAAACTACTGACGACTGATTAACAATAGCGTATGCAGGAATTACAAATGATTTCAATCATTGCTAAGAGACTGGAAATGGAAACTCTTTAAGCTTTAGTTTGCAAGCAACAAACCTTTTTTTCATGGCTGAAAAATTTTTTGCTTTTCAAAATCATCTGTCTTCTGGCAATCACTATCAGTAAATCAAATTTTTTTTTTCAAGAATTTCTTCCTTGACACTTGACTGATCAGTTTGCAGCTTAGGCCTACCTGTTGCTTTAAACCTAATGATACCTCAAAGCATACATGGATGCACTTACACAGTCAAATAATGTGTCTGACAAAGGCTGCATACCCTCTGAAAATTGCGTTGATTTCATTAAGAGACTTTGTACTAGTTTAAGTCTAGATCCATGATTTATGCACTGTATTTATTTTAAAAGATAAACCAAATAGAAAGAGAGAACAAAAATTGGGGGTGCATAACATTATCGTAAGGCATGAATATCAAATTAGAAACGATTTTTCTTTTTAAAGAACCTCACCACTTTACTCACTTTGGACTCTGTTGTGGACGTTAAAGCAAAATTCTTTCATTTTCGTTGTATCTTTGTTTTCTTTAATATTACAGTTTAAGGACAACACAACAAATCTATACTCCAGTCTTTTTTTTTTTTTTTTTTTTTGCTCCTATTACACTTTATCATAATCTTTAAAAATGTGTACCATATAATCAATACTCAGAGAACTGAACCTACGCACAACTCCAATATGTCCTTTGTCAACATCGGATGTATGAATAATACCTCAGAACTCTTCCACACAAGCTGATCGACAATAAATCAACTGTCAAAAGAGGATAACATGGCTTGCTTGGATAACATCCCTCAGACGAAAGAATAACATACCTCAAGCTAAATTAACAACATATACTCGAATCGATGATACCATAAATAAAATACGAGTTTATTTCTTCACTTTCATCAAATATTTTTCAAAATTTCAATTGTCTATAATTTAGTTCGACATGTTTAAAAAACAAACAATAACAACATTAGAAAGATTGCTAAATACTGATATATCCCTTCATCTAGGTAAAGATAAATTTTCACTTTAAAATCTGTGGCTGTTTGTAATACTGGCTTAATCTTGATCTGTTTTGTTTCTTTTTTCTTTTTGTACTCTGGTACCCCTTTTTAGGGAGAAATAATATGCACAATTCTCTTTCAGTTTCCTGACCTTACTTTACATTTCCTTCTTTCCACCCCCCCCCCCCCCCCCCCCCCCCCCCCCCCAGCAAATCCAATCATCATTTTCCATAGAAAACTGGCTAAACAGCAACACCATTTGCTAACTATTCCTGGGTTTGGATACAAATGTCATCAAAGTATACCCGCACCAATCCTTGTTTCTTTCTGAAATAATGTTACTGCTTTACTCTTTTTCCAGCAAAGGAAAGCTGAATCTAACCGCAGTGTGAGGACACTGGGGGGAAACAAAAAGCAAGAGACAACAGCACAAATTAGGCAGCTTCTTTTCTTTAGTGATTCTCTTGTCGATGAACATTTTAAACACCTCTAAATAATGTGAAACACACTCCACTCTACTGCTCTAAATTCTGCTATCAGCTTCATCTTTTTGAAGGTTGAAAAACAGGTTTTTAGACCTCTTCTAGTCTTCCAGCGAATGTGGCTTAACATTGATCCAATTATCGACAACAGGATTTCTAGAAAACAATGCAAAAATAACTTACTCCAACTTTCGATTAAATGTGTGTATTTCTTGTATAAAATGTTGCATTCCTAGTTCAGCATTCATTTCTTGGTGGCGGGAAGGGATGGGGAAAGGCATATGTGTGTGTATAGAGTCATCATCAGGATGTCCGTTGTGGTCAACGGAGACGTCAGTGACTCCGTATGTGTGAGCGTAGGACAAAGTAGGCCTATAGAGTACTGCTATCCAAACCACTGTTGGTCTGAAAGCTCTGATATGAGAGCGTATGTTTTTTTTTTTTTTTCCTGTAATGGATATAAGAAGGGGACGACTTTAAGCCCAATCAGTCTAACAAATCAAACAAGCAAAACATGTACATTTTGGGCAGGTCAGCGTATGGGAGAGGTTTGAACGGATGGGTATCGTCTTTCTTCTGTGAATGCTTTATTTATTTACTTTTTAAAAAAAATGTGTAAAAGACTTTAAGCTTGAAATCAGACATAGCAAATTAGTTCAATATTACATGTCAACAATGGCAAAGTCCGTAGAAATATACGTGACTTGCGGACTCCTTGTGTTCCTAGGGTTAGCCCAGACTTTTGCGAGGAAGAAGCCTAGCACATGACAGAAAAAAGGGAGTGAGAAAGGGCTCATGTAGAAAAAAAATGAGCGTGCTGAAACTGAAGCTGCCTCAGAGTCAGGCACATAGTGCCTCAAGGGCTGAACGGTGCCCCGATTTGCTTTGATGGGGGTTAATCTGTCAAATCCTGCAAGCAGCTCTGGGTGTAATAGCGTTTTATTTGTATTTGTGGACAAGAACCTTCACGAAGCACTTCAGGCCTTTTGTGGTAGTAACCTCCCTGGAAAATCTCTTGGTAAAAAAACATCACAGAAGCAGAAAACATGGCTCCTTCCATTCGTGGCGCCGACAAAGTGTAGTATTGTTGACTGTGAATAACACTTAGCAAACATCCATACAATGAGTTCACTTCAATCAAAGATGAAAGTGTCAGTTAAGCCACACATATTTGATGCCATGCAGAGCATGGACATTGCGACTCTAGGAAAATGTTGTGAATCGGATCTTCGTCCTGTTCTACCTGGTCTTGTCCGGATGGCTCTGTGCTCTCCTTTGGATTCCAGCGAGCGTGGTGCCGCTCTGAGAAAGTCGATTTTAACTTTCCTGTCAGGCTTGGAAGTGGTGAATAACATCGTTGGCTTATTGTCAATCGACTTCCATTCGCTTGAACAGGATGTAAAGAAGGAACAACAACTCAGGTACGACAAACTCGCAAGCTAAAGTACATGTACATCGAAGACGAACTTTTTCAGTTATTGATCAGTGTATACTATTATAGCATAGTTGGGATTCCGAGCAGAGACAGAATGAACATTATCTTGTTCATAGAATAATCCTATGAGTGTGAGTATGATGACTTTTGACAATTTGTGGCAATTTATATTGGATTAACAGAAAATCGTGCCAAACCACTAAGAGCCTTTTAGCCTGCTCTGTTTGGTTGTCTTCTTCCGTTGTTGATCATCAATTGAAAACTGATCATTACTGTCTTACTCGGAGTGTCCAGTGTTAAGAAAAAGAGAGAACTGAGTTTGAAGTTGGACAGTAAGGAGGGTTTGGTGGGGGTTGTGGTATGCAGGGGGGAGGAGGGGGGGGGGGGGGCATCAGGAGTGGATTGTACCAGCTATCAGGATGAAAAAATAGGGGATGGTTGGGGGCCTTCAGGGGCATTTGGGAGTGAGAGGTCTTGAGGACATGTTCTACCTTTAGAATGAAGTGCGGACGCTGAAATGGTCTCCAGCACAGCACCAGACTTCGCTGGCCCTACTCGGCAACATGGCTGGCAGGGGTGGGGAGGGTTGATATACCTTTCGTCATAGCTGCTGAGACTTCTTCAACCAACTCCAGAAGCTGTGTCTCACATGAACATTCCTTGCGAAAACCATGTTGACATGTAGTCAGAATGTTCTTTAACTCAAGCTGAATCAATGTTTTCCAGTAATATGTTTATCCATTACTGGAGGGTGCTTTGCAGCTTTGAACTTGAAACTTCATAATTTAATTTAAATATATATTTGCTTGGAATCAATAGACTTTTAAATGTGTATCAAATTTGTTTTTGAAATTACCAGTGTTCAGGACTATACTATTAGCATTACTAATTATGAAAGGGCTAAATTCTTATAGAGAGTTATAAAGGTTGTTAATAATTTAATCCTGTTACTTGTGTTGATAAGAAATAGTGTGCATAAAGATTTGTTATTGACAAAAGGCTTAAGTTAATAGGATGACCTCTAGTATTAGAATCAGTGTTGGAATCATTACGTGAGAATAGATAGCACACAGTTTGGGTATTGTGGTAGCCATGTGAGATTATAAAGGTTTTCATCAGATGACCTTTAGTCTTTGGTATTCTATATCTGTTAATTTAGGGAATTCCAACTTTTCCACATACTATTTAAGTGACTCAGGCCAATGATGTGTTTGGTTAACATGTTATGAGCTTCTTCAAATTTGGAGATCATTAGTAATATATATTTGTTTGCACTGTTGC
>JADBJO010001360.1:303838-333838 GCA_016801955.1 Conus betulinus | reverse complement strand
AGCACAATGAAACAGAAAGTAACTTTTATGTGTTTGAAGAAGAAAATAATTCCTAGTATCAATGTAAACCTCCTGTTTCCTTAAATGTTTAACAATCTTTTGATTGGTGGAGATCTTATAATGAGGTAAAGAGCACCCCACTGTCTTGACTCTACCCATCAAATGTGCCTTGCTTAGTATTAGTCAGCTAGCAAAAACCAACAGCAGCAACAAACACCATAACTGATAACACACAAGTTTACTTATTGTAATAAAAGACACATGTATCCCAGTTGCTGTTTTGACATTGCACCCAGCTGGTACCTGATTCAGTTCTGGGAAGGTTAGAGGTGGCAGAAGGAGGAAGGTGGAGGGGGGGGGTAGGATTCCGCCTTTCATGCTATGCCCAAGACACTGTGAACCTCTGATAGTTCACTACACCTGCAGCAGATAGGTTATGGAAACTTTAAACTGTGTAGCCTTTTTTTTTTTTTTTTTATCTTTTCACTGTTTGCTGTCTTGTCTTGATTTCACTTGCTCAGTGGTTGTTATACTTAATATTTTGATATAAAAACCTTGACTGTATTGGTGACAGAGCAAAGTCTGGAGGGAATCAGACAGAAAGTGTGCTGATCATGCAGCTGCCTAATGGACTGGCCCTGGAGTTTGAAAGAAGTGATGCGGCACGGCGCATTCGCCTCATCCTCAGTCAACTTCTCTTTGTTGTATCAGAGGTCAGTGATGTTTTACTTGGAAAAAGAAAATGCTTGAAGCGAAACATGTGATGCAGCATAGCATGTTTGCCATTTACATTTCAACTTATCTTTGTCATGGTAGACCTCACTGCATGAACTCATGCTTTCAAAAAAAAAAAAAAAAAAAAGCTGCACAAAATAAAACAGGTTGATTGATTTTTTTTTACATTCATGTTTATCTTTCAGGGAGTGAAAAATCTACAAGGAAAAGAAACAGGGCTTGTCGAGCCAGTTTAATTGAATATTTGGCACAGGTATAGCCTGTTCAGCTTGAAATTCTTTTGGATTCTGTAGTGCGTGTGTGTGTGTGTGTGTGAGTGTGAGTGAGTGAGTGAACATGTACAGGGAAGACTTTCTTTTTTTCTTTTTCCGATATGTTATTCAACTGGACGTCCCTTTTTTAGGTTCATTTTCAGGAACTTTTTCCATTATGGCTGGATAACTTTTTCCATTATGGCTGGATGCTGAGCTGCTTAAATAGTCTCCAGTGAAGACTTGTCTATGAACGACTTTGTTTTTATGGGTAATTTGTGGATCACAGTTATTAAAAGGTATTAATGTACAGCAGAGAAGGACATTCTACATGAGAAAGGGTTAGTATCTGGACAGGACATCTGGAGAAGACATCTGTGCATTGTTCTGTGAGCTTCTCTGTCATTCATTTTGCCACAAAATAAAAGCTGGTCTGTTTTCTCTGTTTCCAGTTGAAGGATGGAAGAGCAGGAAATTACTGCAAATCTTCAGAGCTCTTTGAAAGCGCTGTTTACCTGGAAGAAGTCAGCGACATTCTCTGCATTGCCCATGCTGGTATACATTTTTTTTTTTCCTGCAATCTAATGACTGTCAGTACATCTGTTCTCGTTTGTTTGTGAAGTTATTTTTCCTTTTTGGGGGTGGGTATGGGTGGTATATAGACAGGAAGAGAATAGGTTTAGAGGATGTAAAAGAATGTTTTACTACATCTGAATAGGTTATTCCAGTGATTATATGATTTCCCCCCCTTTTTTGATATGTGAAATTTGACTTTATGTTTGTTGTTTTTTTCGCATTCCTTGCAACTTCAGCATGGTTTGTATGTGATACTTACACAGACATGCGTTTTTTTGTTTGTGTGTTTTAGTTCATGGTACAAAAATAAAACCTGAACAGTTTAATTCTGGAATGACACATTTTTTGCACCATCATGGTTTTTGTGTTTTCTCTTTTTTTTTTTTTAATTTCTTGTAATTTTTCTCTTTTTTTTCCTTAATGTTCCTGTTAACTTTCACTTGCAAAGATGATGGCCAGTGACTACTATCTTAATTTTCATGTGGGCACCAATGGACCGCTCTGTATCACATTACAATGGGGCATAAGTTAATGACACATATCTTGTAAAATAGAGGTAAAAGCTGGGAATTACATTAAGTGTTGAAATATCACAGAATGTTTTTTGAAAGTTTAACTTTCATAGGTAGGAACACTGAGCATGATGACTGTATTTTGATCAAGCCCTTGTTTAGTGGTCCACAGGAGTACAGCAAGTTTCGGAAGGTATTTGAACAGATCTAGGAGAGTAATTCAGAAATGTTCAACCTTTCTTAAAGCATCTTGAGCAGATTTCGGGCATCATTAGTTCTGTCAGTTGGTATAATAGTGTTGTGGTTTGTAAGAACTTTTGTCAAAGTGTCTTCAGCTGCTTTCGTCATCATTGTTTCTGTCAGTTGGGTAAGTAGTATTGTGTTTTGTAAGAACAACAGTAGCACATTGTGTCCAAGGTGTTCTCCTGCACCACTGAATCAGTAAATTATTTACTCCATCACGAAGTTTTGCATCAACATACAATGTAAACATTATTTCATTTATAAAACTTGAATTAATAATGACCCTTCTGCTCAATGTAACAACTAGCAAAGGGACACAATTTTTGCAGGCTTTCAGTGATTTTTCAATGAACAATTTAACACAGTTTAGGCATGGTAAATACTTTTCAGGAGTGTATTTTTAGTGAACATTCGTCAAATGTCAATTTTCAAGTATGTGGTCAGTGTTTGAAATTCTTCACATATAAAAAGAAACCTCTAAGACTCTTTCTCTTTTGACCTGTGGTGTAATGTTTTGAAAATCTTGAAGATCAGACTGTAGTTCTACACATGCGAATGCATAGCATTGCAAGAGCAAAGTAGATTTTTGGCACTGGCTATCTGCCTGTCTGTCTGTCTGATGCAACATAGGGTAGTAAGATCTCCAGATCTTTAAAGTTTACAGTGTGGTTTGTAGCATCCATGTTTAACACATATTCCAGTCTCAAGATATTCAGTTCAAAACTGATGAATTGCAAGTGTATACAAATTGTTTTAAAGAGTGGATCAGCTGATTTCATTTTACAAAGGGAGTAACTCAAGTGCTCAGGTTTCTGTCCTTATAAAGTTAAAACTGAATGAAAGTGTTTTTTGACTTAACCAAGTTAAAACTTGACAGTGAGTCATCAGAGCTTCAGTAGTCCAGGGCCGGGAGCCGTTGATATCAGGTCATCATGAGGACCACCACAGGAATACCCTAAGGAAATACTGTATTTCCTGAATGAGTCACATTAGTGGTGGTGTGTTTTACATCTTTTTATTTAAGAAAATTAGGCAGCAGCCAACTTGCTGACTATTGCAGCAGTGCAGATTGTGGTATTTGTATTACAAGTGATTGTGTAAGTGAAGTAAGTGATGATGAATAATGACTCTGTGTGTGTGTGTGTGTGTGTGTGTGTGTGTGTGTGTGTGTGTGTGTGTGTGTGTGTGTGTGACAGAACTGCCTGGCCTTTTACAGCTTGGAGACGTGGCAGAAGCACTGTTATGTCTTCCTCATGGAGCACATCTTCTCTGTCAGCTAGTGGCCAACTTCCCTCAATCTTTCATGGAAGGTATTTGCCTGTTTGTGGTTCCTGTACTGGGAAAATGTTCATTAGGACCTAGAAATAATTTCTGAAAAGGGCTGACTTATTTCACTCAGCGTGTATGTAACATGCAAGGGGTTTTTATTTTCAAACAGGGGATTGTTGTAATAAAACAAGTCATGTTGATTTTTTGTCAGTCACAGTCTCTCTCTGTGCATTATTTCTTTTTTTTTTCCCTTACTTTCTGTTTCTTCTTTGTCAGCCTGTCTGTCTCACTGGACTATCCCTCTCTCTCCACTGGGGCAGTTGCTGATATAAACTTGCACCTCTCATGTTCATGGAACAAGCATTCAGTCTGATTTTTACAGTCGCACTGATCTTCTACTGGTTTGGAAAGAGTGTGTTGTGCTGATTTTTGCTGAGATTTCCTATGAAATGGCCTTATGTTCCTGATGTAACCTTGGTGGTCAGTTGATGGTGTTTATAGATGAGCTGACCATCAGGGACCATATATGGGTCATTATAGTCAGTTGGGCTATAAATAAGATAATTTGACGTGAATGTGTAGTTGTACTTTCCTTTTTTTCTCCGGGGATGTTTTTTTTTTCAACACACACTAAAGTTAGTGCGTGGGTGTAGTTTCTGTTCTTTCTAATGATGGAAATGAGATAATGTACTGTCATTTATTTTCATTATTCTTTCCTTTTTGTGTGTGTCTGTGTGCCTTTGTTCTTTCATTTGTTCCTGAAAACTTTGAGGTTCACCATTGAAGAGATTAATGGGCATGCATTTATTTTGTTATCCCACAATTAAAGTAGCAACATTTCATCTTCAAGGTTGATGTCAAAAGAGGATGCTAGAGTGCTTGTGTGTTTTTTTCTGTCGTCCAACCCTCTGGCACTTTGTGGCTTTAACTTGAAGGCAAGATCTTTCATGCATGCGTTCATGCAAGGGATCTAAAGCTGAAATTGTCATCTGAAGGACTGAGAGATTGGAGTTCACACAGATGTTAACTCTAAAAAAAAAAAAAAAAGAAAAAAAAAAAGAAAATTTCTCCCCACCTGGCTGGCTTGAGCTGGAATGGAACTCAAGACCTTGGTATAAGTGTCTGACACCTTACCCATAAGGCCAATCAGGCCTCTGGTTTCAGTATCAAAATAATAGTTGACAGTGAATGTTTTTCACATTTTCAAATGAGTTGATGTAGTTGTCATGTTGCGAAGTGATATGACTGTAGGTGGAAATCTAAACAAATGTTAAACAAATGTTAGCGAACCGCGAAGAGAAACGTGGACAAACGAGTCACAAGACAAAACTCGGTGTTTGTTCTGTTGTATTTTTTTTTATCAGCCTGCAAACACCATAGTTGATGTGATGGTCTACATTTGTCATGATTTTCATCCGCATGTTGAATAGAAGGTGGAGAAAAGCTGAGGGTTGATGTTTGCAGTGTGTACAAGTCTTGTCATGCGGGGGGAAAAGGTGGAGGAGGATTCCCTGGGAGGAAATCGTCGCCTTCACATGCTGAAAATGTTGGCCACCATGAACCCCAAAGATGCTCTCAGTATTCGCGCGTTATGTGTAAGATATTTTGTGAATGTTGCTGTTATTTATTTTTAAATCTGTGTCTGTGATTGTGTGAGTGTGTGTGTGTGTGTGTGTGTGTGTGTGTGTGTGTGTGTGTGTGTGTGTGTGTGTGTGAGAGTAAATGTTTGTGTATATGCTTGTGAGAAACTTAATGATTGTATGGTCATACTTCAGTTAGATTTCATCTCAGAGTAATATTAGATGAGAAAAGCTTGTGTGTGCTTGTGCTGAGAGGGAAAAAAACAAGTCAGAAATGGAAAAAAAACCTTAACAGTATATGGAACAGCAGGTCATTATGAACAGTAATTGCAAAAATGGTTTATGAGGCTGCTCATGGGGAGATCTTTTTTAAATGCGATTTAAGCACCGTTTGTCAAAGGGAAACTGAAGGAAAGGAAAAAGGGGGGACAAGATGAAAACAATGTATACATAATTATACTCATATTGTTCTCTGATCTAGTTTAGAACTTATGGAAGGACATATTGAGAGAAATATAATCTGATACTAAGATGAAGAAAGAGAGAGAGAAAGGGTAAGAACAGTGTAAAACAAAATGATCATTATATGTGACATATGAAGTTGCTGAATCAAAGCAAATACAAGGATTGCTGGTCAGTCAGGTAAGGAAAATACCAGCTGAACCATAAAGCAAACAATCCACACGTGAAAAATAGTAAGCTGACGATTGTTTACTCCGTGTGTTTTAAGACAAAGATGTGTCGGAATAAAAGTTGATCTCACAGCTGTGTCAGAATAAAAATTGATCTCACAGTTGTGAATAAACTGTTCTGGTTTGGACAGTGCAGTAATAGATAAATAGAAACAGATAATTGTTTTCCACAGTCACACAATAATGATATATGTCTGTACTACATTTTATACTAATTGAATAGAATCCTTATAACCTGATTTTTTTTTCAGCATTGAGAAACAGTTGAATCAAGCAAGAAAGATAACTGTCAAAGCCTTTCTTTCCACCTCAACACCTCTTAGAAGTCTGTTCACATTATACATTCTTCCAAAGAAAGCTGTCTTTCTGAATGTTTAAGTGGGCATGTGAAGTAAAGCAACTATTATCATGAGTATGACTTCTTTGAAATGAAAGAATGGTACTTTTGCAAATGCAAAAGGATTAAAAAAAATTAAAGAAATAAAGCTCAAATGCTTCCAACTTAAGATAAGTCACAGAAAGCTGGTAAACTGTTTAAAATGTATACATGTCGTTGCATCAAAGAATTCTGATAACAAACAGTGTTTTCAAATGTATGAAAGTTACGGACAGCGATAAATGTAATTTCATTATGATTAATTGGGAGAAAGGCTCTATCACCACTTGTGGATATGTGAATTTACATGAGTTATCTGGTAAGAGCTTGAAGATAAATCTGAACATAAAATCTGTACACTGAGAATGATTTTCCCACAATATTTTATCTGGAGCTGATGAGAAAAAAAAAACACTTTTGAAAATTCTTAAGGGAAAATACTTCATTGATGTTGACTGCATGAAATAAAACTGAAGGAGCTAGGCTGAGGACATAAAATGGAGAAACACATGTATTTGATGGAAATGAATTATGCAAGGCACCAGATGAAATGTTTACTGTATGTAAAACAAATAGAGGATACATGCTAAGTTTTTTCTGCGTAACTTTTCTGCTTACATGCTGTCTGCAACCTTGGAGCTTTATTGGAACGCTATGATAATGAAATGTGGTTGTATTGTTGGCCATCTTCAAATGGTATCATGTATTTATAGTGAGATGGCTTGTGACATGATTTGTAACACTAATTGATATTTGCACAAACTGTCACTGTTTCACATTGGAATATTTTCTCTATGTTTGTATGTTAAAAAAGAAAAGATCTTTTGCTAGGACATGTCGATGCTTTCAGTTAGAATTGTAAAGATGATCACAGTGAGTTTGGAAACATTTGAAGAATTTCAAAATGAAACATCTGTACCAGCTCGGTCACTTGTTAATGACTGTCCAAAAGGTGGAGCACTGCACCATGCCTGGTCTAGCTGTTTCCCTGTCTCTGCAAGTGTCATCCGCATCTAGTGCTGTAGGCCGCCAGACAGGCAGCGATGATGTCGTGGCCTTTGCATCCTCTCTGCTGTTGGGCAGTGATGCCAGCGTGCGCAACTGGTTTGCCCAGTTTGTCAAAGCTGCTCAGAAGGTGAGGGTGTGGTCATATGACTCGTTCATTCATATTGTCCAAATCAGTATTGGGTATCAGGCAGGGTTTGTATGATGTCTTCTCAGGAAGGTAATGCTTATCAACTGCGATCATACAGTTATTTTGTACCGCCCTTTTGAATTACCCAGCATAAAACAGAACACCCATGCCAGCTGCCTCTTTGTGGATTTCTTTTTTCTTTTTCATGATATTTTGACAGAAGAAAAAAAATTTTCCATTTGTTCGTCTACCAAAAAAAAGGAATAAAAAAACAGATCCAGCAATTTGCACATTATTTTTTTTTAACAGTTACATTTTCAACTGAATGAAATAAAAAGAAGTTGTAGTACATGTTTAGACATGTTTGAAATGTCTGAACTTGCTTTGTAGGTTAAGGCAGGGTTGGGGTGGGGGTGTATGTTTGGAAGGGTGGAGGGCAGGGGTATAAATTCTTTCTCCCTGCATTTTTATTTTTATCCCCTCTTCTGCTGCATCATAAAAAAAATCAAAGGAAACGATGCATGCATGCCAGTACTGAGAGCCAGCTCTTGGTGAGATGTTATACGTGACAAATGCTGCATCATAAGAAAATAAATGCATGCATGCAAACAACAGAGTGCCAGCTGTTGTACTGTTGTTGAATTGTTTTAACGCACTGTTGAATTTGCTCAGATGTATAGTCGCTCAATTCATTTTCGGATGATGAGAAAGTCCTGCTTACTTGAAGCAAATATCACTCACAAGTTGAAAGTTTCATCAGTATCATTGAATTTCCATAGTGTTCGTGTGCTCAGCTACTACCCAGTTATCTAACTTGTTGCAATCAGCAACCAGTGAGAAGATGAGGTGCTTCTAGTAATATGACTGCAGACTTTTCTTCCTTTACTTATTTATTGTTTATTTCAGTGCTGCCGCTGGTTGAGCACAACTTATCAAAAAAAAAAAAAGAATGTTGTCGCTCTGAAGCTTCCATCCACATCAAGAAAGTGTCTGAATAAAAGTTTTACAATCGAGCAAAAGATTGTACTGACAATTATTTCCAAGTTTGTGTTCCAAAGTGCAGTGTAAGGATGGCACCTGTCAGACATCATGTTTCAGATGAACACATACAGGCGTGTACCCACAAGTGGGCTTTCATGTCAGTTGACTGGCTTCCATTTCCAGAGAACAAGATAACCAGTCACAATCCAATTGAATAGAAGCTGGGTGTAGTTGTGCAAGATGGAGCAGGAATCAACAGCATGGGATTGGGGCCAGAATAGCTCAGTTGGTAGAGCGCCGTACTCATGATCCTGGGGTTGCGGGTTCGAATTTCGGTACAGGGGGATTTTTCTCTTGGAGTTAACATTGGTTCTGACTCCATACCCCATCAGTCCTTCGAATGAGACAATAAACCGAGGTTCCATGTGTGAATGCACACACATCATCTTACACACACGTAAAATCCCATCACCAACTTTCGGAAGAGAAGGCCAGTTTGGCCGTTGGTATGGATGACACGTTACACATAGCATGCATCTTCCCCGAAGATGGAGTATGGCTGCTTTAATGGCGGGATAAGAAACAGGCATGCACACAAAACTCTACTGCCTGTCAATACAGGCAGTGTCCGCAGGAGTGTCAGCTTGCATACGCAGAAAGAAAAAAAACAGCATGGGATTAATGCCAGTAAGAGAGCCTAGAAGAGCAGTGAAAAAAAGAGCAAGAACAAACAAAAAAAAAAAAAAAAAATGACGCAGTTAATTGACTATACCCAAAGCTGATTGGTGGCATGCTTGCAGCGCAGCGGGAGGCCAACAAGGAGTGCATGCTGCAGGAACTCCGTCAGTACCTGCTGCAGCAGCTGAAGGACCTCATCCCTCAGTCTGGGAAAGCTCTGGCGGAGTCCTCCCTCATCCCCGCCTCCGCTATCATACGGCTGTACTCCGCCCTCAAAGGCATCGCCACCTTGAAGTGAGTGTTGGGACCTGGTGGGTATGGTTTGTGTCGCAGATGGGTGTGGCTCGTCTGTTTTTGTGTGATGTTGTGACAGCAGTTATAGCTGAACTATCGTGACTGATGTCAGAGAGAGCACATGACTTTGCTCTGTGTTTGTGGGATGTTGCCTGTGGCTGTAGCAAAGGGTTTGATGTCGGAGCTGGAGTTAAGAAAAAAATACACCCAAAGGTGCAGTTGGGACCCAAAGAAGTACTGTCCTCAAGTGCCAAACAAACCAGCTGGGAGCAGTCCTGCTCCACCCGTGGAACCTGCACTGTGTTCACATAGGTGCAGGCACGCATATGGCATGCCATGGAGACATCAAGGGACATAACTGCTCCTTGGCCCATGCCATTGTGTAATGGCCACTGGATGTGTCATGACAGAACCTCCAAGGGAAATATTTTGTGTTGGTGGTTTTAAAAGTTGTTAATTAACCAGCCGCCGTGGCGAAGTGGTTAGCGTCGCAGACTCCCAGCTGGGAGGTCGTGGGTTCGAATCCCATCAGAAGTCATGTGGGCTTTTCTGCCCCGACCAGCTCCTACCCAGAGTTGAGTTTGCTGCGGGCTCATTTGGGAAGACTGGGACCACACAGTCGAGTTTCATCCACTTAATGGATGCGTTTCTGAGAGTGTTGCTCAAATTTCCTGACCAACACTGCAGGTGTCTGTATCTCTCGGGCCTGGTTGACGCCGGGATATATTATGAAAGGAAGCATAGAGTACAGCCCTGTCATGTAGTCTCAGACTGAAATGGAAATCCATAGCATCATCTTAATCATCCTCATTCTCATCGATCAGCATGAAAAAAGTCTCAAATTCTGTGGCCTTTCATGCCCTGCTCTCATGGTGACCTCAATTTCGATGTCCTCTCCCACATCTGTGTGGCCTTGGTTTGGTTCCGTCCGGGTCACGGTATCGGCGAGTCCATGGGGGCTGTCGTTGGACGGACGTGCTGGCGCCCTCCGGAGGGAGAGCTCACTCATGCCGGCTCCGCGACTAAGCAATTATTGTCGTCAGTAGGGGGCTTAGTAGGTGGTGTCCTACGTATGTTAGTTCAGAACAGGCGCCACTGAACACCACTGAAGTGACTCGGCAGCAGTGCAGTATCTCCTCCGTTGGGTTGCCTCTTGACGACTTAACATTGACTGCTCCCTGTGGATTGCCTGTGGCGGGGCCGACTGGGCTGTGGCTGTGGACGGGGTGTCGGAATGAGCGGCATGGGTGCACTGCCTCTGAGGTGGCGCAGAGGTTGGGACAGCAAAAAAAAAAAAAAAAAAAAGTTGTTAATTAGTGTTAAAGAGTGTGTGTGTCTTTTCATGGTTTTCGTGGTTGGTTGTAATCTATTGCACCGACATGATTATTCACATCCAGTATAGTGGTGTGGTGTTGTGATAGTGGATTTAAGCATAGAATAGTGTATGTTGTCACATGGAGTTTGATGGTGTGATATAATGACGGTGGTTTTGGTAATGTTTGGTGTTGCATACAGTGACTGTGGTTTTACTGTAGTATAAAGTCTGATGTCAGATAGAATGTCATGGTGTATTTACTGACAGTGGTTTTAGCTAAAGTATAATGTCTGTTGTCACATACAGGGTCATGGTGTGACACTGACAGTGGTTTTAGCTAACTTACAATGTCTGTTACACACAGGATCATGGTGTGACATACTGACAGTGGTTTTACCTGTAGTTGTAGCCATCGTTACCATCACATACAGTGCCAGTGGCTTAACCTTTTCACATTTTGTACCACCACAACCCATTGACCTTCAAAGTTTTGCACTCTTTATCATACCAAGGGGTCTTAACATCATTAGGTTTATCACGGGACTTGGGAATAGCTTCGTTAGCACTCTCTACAATCACTTTAGTGAACTGCAAACAGATCATCATAACTCTGCAACAGATTCAAAGGCATTCTACTTAAAATCTGTTGCTGATAAAGACTCCAATCTGCAGAGCGGAGCTTCCATGTTTCCCGAGGGGACTCCTGCAATTGCTTTCGTAAAATAAATAAAAATCGGAAAGTGATCACTCCCGCTTAGGTCCGAATGAACTTGCCACTCTAAGTCCAAAAATAAGGAAGGATCACAAATAGACAAATCCAAGTGAGTCAAGGAACCAGAAGGAGAACAAAAGGTCGGTGAGCCTGAATTCAGAAGACAGAGATCATGATCCGATATAAAATCCTCAAGAACTTTCCCTTGGGAATTAGTACAGTTACTTCCCCACTGTGGAGAATGACCATTCAAGTCACCCAATAAAAGAAATGGACGAGGGAGTTGAGAAATTAAACTATCCAACTGACTCTTTGAAATCACAAAAGATGGAGACAAATACAAACAGCATATCGTAACTGCCTTGTTTAACGAGATACGAGCAGCCACTGCCTCCAGATCCGTCTGAAGTGGAATCTCTGTATAAAGTACCGAATTATGAATATAAAGAAAACACCTCTCTCCTTGAAAAGTCTGCAGAAGCTGGCTTGTGTATGCAGGAGAAACCAGTAATCTCATGCTTCTTACTTGCAGTTAAAAGGGTTTCTTGAAGAGCAATTATCAAAGATCTATACTCTGCCAACAATAGCTCAAGGTCCCGACCATTTGCTTTAACTCCCCTTATGTTCCACTGGAGTATGTCCATGTAAGGTTATTAAAAGAATATCTATCAGCCCTCTTCCCCAGAAACTTCACTATCCATCAAAGAACTAAAACGGTTCTTCAAGACAAGATCAGAAGCCGATGCTCCTGATAAATTTCTAAGTTGTTTGTTGCCATGCTTGGAATTTGCTCTTACTGGACTGAAACCTGCTGCACCAAATATCTGACTTCGAGATTTTCCCCTAAGAGGATCTGGAGTCCGAAAAGGACGCTCCTCACTGCATGCCTGTCTCGTATTGCTGTTGTTGACTTGTGAACAAGGGGACAACTCTTTCCTCCGATCCTTCACCCCTGACCTCTGGTCCACAGTACTTTGTACAACTGAAACACCTCTTCCCTCACCAGCAGGGACTGAAGCCTGTTGTACATTGCTGGTCGGAACACTATTGCATTTCTGAGTCAAAACCTCAACTGATTGCTCAAGTGTAGTAAGCCGATCCAAAACCGATGACAACAATTCTGTCAATTTCTTCTCCAGAGCAGTGAATGGAGCTGCTCCCACATCATCACCCGATGACCGGTTCGCAGAATCGTTGACCACCTTCTGTGCATAAGTAGAAGTCGAAGGAGTCCTAGCTTCCACTAATCTTCTAGCCTCAGTAAAGGAACATTTTCTCTCAATCTTTACTTTCTGAATCTCGCATTCCTTTTTCCACACTGGGCAACTTTTTGAATTTGCTGGATGGTCACCCTTACAATTGACACAGTATACAACACTTGCACAAGATTCCTCATGCTTCTTCTGCCCACAATCACGACAAACCACCTGACCCCGACAAGCTCGGCTGGAATGTCCAAAGCGTTGGCACTTGAAACATCGCAAAGGAGATGGCACAAAAGGCGTAACTTTCACTCGGATATAACCCACTTTGACGAACTCCGGAGGAGATGACATAGCAAAAGTCAAGAATAGCGTGTTGGTTTCAATTAAGTCACTTCCTTTAGAGATTTTAACTCTATGGACCTGCAGAACACCCTGGCTTTCCATCTCAGTCCGAATTTCCGATTCAGCAACTCCAGCCAAGTCAGCACATCTGATTACCCTTTTCGAGTAGTTGAGAAAGGGGTGAATGGAAACCTTAACTGTGATATCCATGAGCCGAGAACCATCCCTTTTCAGTAGCAACCGAGACGCCGCTTCCGTAGCACAGTTAACAAGGTAGCTACCAGATCAGAGTCTCTTAATCATTTTGAATCCTGTGGACGAGACTCCCTCAAACCACTTGCAAACAGCGAACGGAGAAGGGTAAGAGAAAGAGTGCACTTTTAAAACCAAGAAGAAAGAATCTTGGAAAAAATTTTGTTCAAATCTATCTTTTAAGGTCAATTCAAGGAAAGTCTGGAAATTAATCCGTAAGATTAAGGGAAAGTCGGCTACATCAGCTATTAAAAGTTTGCAAGTAAACGGATCAATTATTACAAATAAAAAGGAGGTTGCTAACTTGTTAGCTGCTACTATTCACCACAATTCGTCAGCTGATCATTATTGCAAGGAATTCCAGCGTATCAAAAGATCTGCGGAGTCAAAAAATCTTGTTCTTTCGTGCCAGATAGTTCTGAGGATTATAACTGCGTTTTCAGCATGGATGAGTTAAAGGACGCCATTTTGAAAGCCAACAACTCAGCTCCTGGACCAGATGACATTCATTATCAATTTATTCAACATTTGCCAGCTGAGGGTTTAAAGGTGTTGTTGTCACTGTTTAATCATGTTTGGTGTTCAGGATATTTTCCACAATCTTGGAGAGAGGCGGTTGTTGTTCCTATTCCTAAACCAGGGAAAGATCATTCGGATCCTAACAACTATCGTCCTATAGCTCTTACTAGTTGCTTATGTAAAACTATGGAGAGAATGGTATATTCTCGATTGTTATGGCAGTTAGAATGTCTTGGGGCATTGGATGTTTCCCAGTGTGGATTTCGGAACAACCGCAGTACTACTGATCACCTGGTTCGATACGAGTCTTTTATCAGGAATGCTTTGATTAATGGAGAACATGTAGTTTCTATTCTTTTGATTTTTAGAAAAGCGTATGACACAACATGGAGGTATGGAATTCTTCAGGACTTGAAGGCACTTGATTTCAAAGGTAATTTACCAATGTTTATTGCTAATTTTTTGTCTAACAGGCATTTCAGTGTTAGACTTCATTCTACCTTCTCAGATCCTTTTGAGCAGGAGATGGGTGTCCCCCTCGGGTAGCATCCTTTCTCCCGCTCCTGTTCAATCTCAAGATTAATAATATCGTTCAGTCAGTAAAGTCTGGGATTGATAAGTCATTGTTTGTTGATGATTTCTCTATCTCTGCCAAGGGGAAAACCTTGGCCGCAGCTGAGCGTCAACTTCAGTTGTGTGTTAATCGTGTTCAGCAGTGGGTCACTGAAAATGGATTTAAGTTTTCAGCTACTAAGACAGAGTGTATTCATTTCCATAGGAAAAGATCTCAGGTCTTAGAACCAGCTATCTGTCTCAATGGTCAGGTAATTAAAGTTTCCAAACAAGTGAAATTTTTGGGGGTTATTTTTGATAGTAGGCTTTCCTTTTTGCCTCACATTAAGTACATTAAACAATCTTGCCAGTCAGGTTTGAATGTTTTAAAGGTTATTAGTCACACTGATTGGGGTGCGGACAGGCGAACTTTGTTGCGATTATATCGGGCTTTGGTGAGACCAAAGCTAGATTATGGTTGTGTGGTATATGGATCCGCACGAAAGTCTTATCTCAAAGCTCTTGATCCAATTCATCATCAAGGACTGCGGATTGCTTTGGGAGCATTTCGCACATCTCCAAAAGAGAGTCTGTATGTTGAATCTGGAGAACCCCCTTTGGAGCTAAGGAGATTGTGTCTTTCCATGAACTATTATCTGAAACTGAGGGCTAGTCCAGAAAACCCTGCCTATGATATTGTCATGAACCCACCTTTTAGAGCCAAATATGACTTAAAGCCAAATGATGAGATTCCTCCACTGGGTATCCGTATTTTGCCCCACTTCGGGGCAGCTGGCATTGACCTTGATACTGTTGATGATGGTCCATTACAGACTGATGTACCTCCCTGGAAAATAGCCAATCCAGAGATTAATTTATACTTAACTCAATTTCGAAAGGAGGTCACCTCGAGTGCTGCATATAAACAACTTTATCTTGAGCAATGTGAACTTTATAAAGATTTTACCAAGATTTTTACAGATGGTTCTAAAAAATGAGAGGGGCTGCAGCGGCCATTGTGTGATAGCAATTTTCAGGAGCCCACCTTGTTAAGATTGCGAGATTGGTCATCTGTTTATACTGCTGAACTGAAGGCTTTAAATCTGGCTCTCAGTGCGGTGTCCAGGTCAGATCAGAACGATTTCCTTATTTTATCGGATTCATTGTCGGCACTGTCGGCTTTATCGACAAGAGAAGTTTCACATCCAGTTTTGGCGGATATTCATGATCTTCATACTCAGCTTGTCTCTTCGGGAAAGCATATAGTTTTCTGTTGGGTCCCCAGCCACATGGGAATCTATGGTAACTCCGTGGTAGACAAAGCAGCCAAACAAGCTCTCGGTGCAAGTCTTTCTAGGAGGCCTGTGCAGTTTGTTCCTCACTCAGATCTTCGTCATAAATCTAGCTTGTATTGTCGTGAACTGTGGCAGAGTGAATGGTCTAGCCAAATTCATAACAAATTGTTTAAAATTTGCCCAGATTTAATCAACCCTTTCCCATCGATTGTACGTAACCGTAAAGAGGATCGGTTTTGTCACGGTTACATATTGGGCACAGCTATATAACGCACAGTTGGATACTCAGAAGGGAAGACCCTCCATGGTGTGTTGCATGTGACAGCTTGTTCAGTGTTCATCATTTTTTGACTGAATGTGTGCTGATTTGATGTGTATCAGAGAGAAGTTCTTTTCCACCAGTGATTTATCAGTTCTTTTTCGTGAGATTTCAGTGGATCTTATTTTTTTTTTCTTTTTTGAAAGAGGTAAACTTATTTTATAAGTTATAGTGCTTTAATAATGTATATAGGTGTTGCTGGAGTTAAACAGACAATTGTGCTTTTGTCTTTATAAACTTCAAGCGATGTGTTAATACTAGTGTGGGTATTTGTATCTAGAGACTCAGCAGATATGATAGCTGAGGTCCTGATTTGGCTCCTTGTAGTCCGCTGGACCCTATAAACACACTCAGGCCTGTTGGTGATTATCCTACACGCATTAAACTCTTGCTTATCCTTGCTGACTGTAAATAAAGCTTCCTGTTGAAGCCAACGTAGCACCATTGAAAGAATGGTGCTAGTTTTCGCACTGCATAGTTTTATTGCTTTGTGTACATAAAGAACTAACATTTTCGAGTGGTAGGAAGAGTTTCTCAGTGACACTTTTAAATGCTAAAGGGTTAAGCTGTTGAACAGTAGTTTGTTTCACATACTGTGTAATGTAGTTTGGTTTTAGCTGTAGAGTGTTTGGTGCCTTGTATACTGTTATTGCATAATGCAGTAATATTTTAGCTACAGTATATTGTTTGACATCAGAAACAACGCTGTTGTAAGATGTAATGACAGTGTTTTAGTCCTAGTTTAATTTGGCGGCTTGTACACTGTTAAGTTTGATGTTGTTTGGTGATTTAGCTATTGTATCAAAGTCATTGTCATCGTGGGATGTTGTCACTGTATTTTTAGTTGTATTTCAGCGATTAATACCCGAGACTATGATTGGAATGCTTTCCAAAGTGTTGATATTGGTTATTAACATTGGTTATGCTTTTTCATATTTATTAGGCGTTAGATATGATAACAAGGATTTACTTTATTCCCCTAACCCTCCATCATATTTTTTTTCTTCATGTTTTCTTTTTCTTCTTCTTTTTTTTAAGCTCTTTGAGGTTTTCATACATGGACAATACATACCATCTGAGAAAAAAAATCCCATCCAAATA
The DNA here is from genome assembly GCA_016801955.1 of Conus betulinus. NCBI lineage: Eukaryota > Metazoa > Mollusca > Gastropoda > Neogastropoda > Conidae > Conus > Conus betulinus. Next base: position 316,904 of record JADBJO010001360.1, on the reverse strand, counting down.
GTTACAAAGTGGTTTTTTTTTTTTTTTTTACTTTTATAATTGATATAGGGAAAATTTGTCACTAACCTTTGATTCAGATCGATCGCTTTCTTTCCTCTGTCTTCTGTGTTCCTAACTTGCCTTATATTTCCTCACCATCTACTCATGTATGCTTGCCAAACCAAGAGTGTCACTGGAAGCCATGAGACTGGATTGGAATCAACACATAGATTCCACCCCCTCATTGCATTCTAGTTTTTTTTTCCCCCCTTAACACTCATGAAAACAAGTGCCAAGACCAGTAAATAACATTTGATTGTGAAATTCAACAGCCGGCTCAGTTTTCAAGGACCCATGTTTTTAATTCTTTCACAGTGAACCTGGCAAAGCATTAAGGAATGCTAAACACAGTTCTAAAAAAGATCAAATTTGTACATCAGCAACAGTTGCAAGTATGCACGGACCACATTGCAGCAGGAAGGTCCCACTTCGCTGACATACACTCTGTGCAAGTTTACAACTGTTGCCAGTGCGTGATTTTGTCCCCTTTTGAAATCAGTTTGTGGTTTTTAGGGAGGGTTGTGTGTTGACTGTTTCAGATACGGGGAGGAAGAAATGAAGTATTTACTGCAGATGCTGACCACTCAGCCGCCTCTGTCCCATGCTGGCACACGCTTTGTCACACTGGCCATGTGTGTCATCATCTCCAGCCCCAATCTGCTACGGTCAGTACACTTCACTGTGGACATCTGTCTTCCGCTGCCAGCTGGTTTGACATCTGGGGGTTATTGTCCGAACAGCCACTTCATGTAGATCTGTTTGTGTAGATCATCACCCGTTTGATAGTGTGGGCTGGTCACTTTTTTTTTAAACACTGCCTCATGTTCTGTGTCCCCTCAGCAGTGTTACTCCCTTGTCACTCATCTTGTCATTCAGTCATTCCATACATAGCCACAGCTGGATTCATCATGTTGCAGCCTCAAGACTGCCGTCCACAGGAAGCAAGTAGTATCAGTTCACCTGTAGGCAAACCACCAGAGGAGACATTGCATTGCAGCCAGATCACTTCAGTGATGTTCAGTGGTGCCTGTTTGGATCTGGCATACGCAGAACTTATCTGCATACCTTAAGGCTGAGAGCAATCAAGCAAAATGGCTGGTGCTCCCACCTGGCCTAGTCGTATCTGCCATGAGGATATCAAGGATTGCGTTGTTTGTTTTTTTTTTTTAGAATGTAACCTTTTTACAGGATCTGACTTTTTCAGGATGTAACCGTTTATCCCAGTCTGAGTTTGACAACTACAAAGAGACCCTTGATGATTAGTGGGGTTGTGAAGATCAAAAAGAAAAAAGAAAAAGTAGTTATCAATCTAAGCCCTATACTCATGATGATAAACACACAGTGATAGATGAGCATCCCTCTATTGACAGTCCAGATGAATTAGCTGATACCAGTATCATAGGTCAGAACTCTCTACACGCATGGATGGGAAGAGGAAAGTCAAAACAGGTCACCACAAAAGCTGGGCATGAAGAGCCTCTGAATCTGGGACATTTTTTATGAGGCTGAAGATAAATCTGCAGGGTTTCGTTCTATTCACAGAGAACTTGACAGGGCTGTACTGTACGTTTCCTTCAATATTCCGGCATCAGCCAGACCCCTGAGATACAGAGACTTGCAGTGCTTGGTGATGAAGTTTGAGCAACACTCTCTGAAACGCATCCATAACATGAATGAAATGAAATGCAACCTACTTTCAATTCATTCAGCCCCTAGGCTTAACCCATAATTGATTTGGAGCGGGCTCGGATCGAAAAATTCCCACAAATAAATGCTTCTGGTGGGTCTCCAACCCACAGCCTCCCCCAGGCTGAAGCTGCTGAACTAACCTCTGTTCCTTGGCAGCTGATATATCTGTCTTTACTATTTTCATCTGGCTTTTGGGGTTGGTATGTGTTTCATTCAGTTTAAAAGTACACTCAGAATGTTTACGTATTCATAAAGGAACAATGAGGACATTGTTAATTGAGTTGAATACTGAAAATCTTAGGCACTTGCATAGGGACTTACTATTACTTTTGATATTTCTTTTATAAACCTCAACAATTCCCCTTTTTTTTCTGTACTTTTTTTTTTTTTTTTTTGCTTTGCTATTTTGTTTTTAAAGTTACTGTTTTCATTTATTTATTTACATGAAATCAAATGCTGGGTATACATTTTGTTTCTGTGGGAGCTTGTGTGTGTGTGTGTGTGTTTTTTTTTTTTAAGAAAGAAGAAAGAACTGTCTCTCTGAGTATGAAAAAAGTGACAGGAGCCTCTTACACATTCACCCCTTCCTCTCTCTCTTGCCTCTCATTTGGCGTCATATACTATACTGTGTCAGACCATAGCATTCTACGGCAGTTAGTCAGCTCTGCCAGGCGGAAGTTTTGTGGCAAATGCAGTCATAAGACAGTCACGTGACGCCCACCCTACTTCCACCAACGAAGTTGCCAATGTTGCTTCCCGAACCTTCATTCACCTTCGGCCTGCTGTCCAAGCAAGGTAAGTCTTGTGCTCTGTCTCACCTATTCTTTTGCCTTTGTGTAAAGATTGCTTGTGTTTTGCTTCTTTACTTGTTCAGTTGTGGCTTGCGCTAAACCCTTGATATTCTTGTCGTGTGAGGCTTTTGGTGGGCTATCATTTTAATATTTTTCATGATCGCCTCAAATCTCGCAACTTCATCGTCGTGACTCTCGCTATTTTGTTCGATCGTCGCCTGCTCCTTTGTCTTTGTTCTTTCACGAGTTTGTTTTGGTGCGGCCTTTTTGCACCTTCTTTTCTCTTCGTTGCCCTCGGTAACTCATTCCCATTCGGACTACCCAGTAATTTCGTTCTACAATCGAACACTTACCCGGTATTTCGTCCGATGATCGAACCCCTTCGCTCCCCGTCCTATCCCCCCCGGGCACATGAGGTCAGAGCCCTGGTCGCTTCCACAGCGTTCCAGCACTCTGTCCCCTTGCGCCATCTCCTGGAGGCAGCCTACTGGTGTTCAGAAAACCCCTTTATAAGCTTTTATTGAAGGGATATCCGCATGACCAGGGCTGACGGTTCTAAAGGGATCTCCTTTGTGGCGGTCAATGCAGCCCATAACGGTTAACCCCAAGAACCACTAGGGCGCTCTACCCTCCTCCGATTCCTTTAAATTCTGCTATGGTCTGACATGGTATAGTATATGACGCCAAAATGGGGAGTTTTTATCATACTCCCTGTTTGGCTAGTATATTTACTGTGTCAGACTCTAATGCCCGCCCTACCTTCCCCTCTGGCGCCAGGGTTCTCGGGGTGTTTCCTTGTGCTCAGGCCTCGCTGAATGAGGTTCGGGAAGCAAACATCGGCAACTTCCATTGGCGGAAGTAGGGTGGGTATCACATAACTGTCTTATGACTGCATTTGCCACAAAACTTTCAGCCTGGCAGAGCTGACTAACTGCTGTAGAATGCTATGGTCTGACACAGTAAGTATACTAGCCAAACAGGGAGTGTGATAAAAACTCCCCATTTCTGTAGCATCAGGGAAACGGATGCTGCTCCTTCTACCTGACCCTGTTATTTTCTGTTCATCTCTCTACATTTGAATGTATTCTTTCTGTGAACACAGTGGTCATTGTTTCTGTGTTCTTGGTCGATGCGATGATTGTGTCCTCATCTTTTTTTCTTTTTCAGTGGCACAGAAGAAGAGCAGCTGATGATAGCATGGATCCGTCAATTACTAGCCAAGGAGAACATTGTTGAAATGTAAGCTACAATATTTTCTAACACACACAGACAGCAAGGTACTTTTGTGAGCTGCATGCTTGCTTTCAGAGAATGTTGTATAATGTGTGGATAAGTGAATCAAGCATCCTTACATATTTGTATTTTGTAGCCATGCATGTTGGCCAAGGTGTCTGTGTCTGTGTGTGTGTGTTGTGTGTGTGATTGTGTATGTCTGCTAATGTGTCTGTGTTACCTGAACATTGTGTGTGGTGTGTGTGTGTGTGTGTGTGTGAAAGAGAGAGAGAGTGAGAGTACTCCTACAGTGTGTTCAGCACACTGTTGTACACATACATGCTTACTTGTTTGTGCATTCCTGTATGTGAATGAGTTCATGGATAATGTTTTTTGTATTTTGTGTGTATATGTGGGCAGAGATGAGAGCAGCAGCTCCTTCAGTGAGATACTCTTCCTGGTGGCACTCCATTTCCATAGCAACCAGATGTCAGCCATCTCTGATCTGGTGTGCAACACATTGGAATGAAGGTAAATACTGCCATCCTCTGACTGAAATGAATCAGTGACGCTGCTTTCCTCGGTGGTTGAAGTAAGTCGGTGATTTGTCTAACCTCTATAGATGAAATAAATCAAAGAGACGGCCATCCGCTATGGGTGAAATAAATCAATGACATCACTGTCCTCTGTGGATCAGATAAATCTGTGACTTGCTGCCTCTTGTGTGAAATAAATGGGCAACTCTTCAGTCCTCTGTAGGTGAATAGATTGGTTACGCTGCCTTTCTCAGTAGATGAAATCAGCCATTGTGGGGTCCTCGGTGGGTGAATCAGTAAAGTGAATGAGGCTACACACAGAAGGTAATGGAACAGGCAAGATGCTGACATATATAGTCATAGTTTGCTGGACTGATTGCTAACAATAGAAAATAAGGTATTCCAGTCTGGTTCTGAATGTACAGATGTTAATGTACACAGTGCAAAAGCTTGTATCTCTTGACAGCTTTGATCTTTCTACAAATAAAAGCAACATCTTATACAAAAACAAGATCTGACTCTGGCTTCATCCACCCAGGGAACATGTTCTGAAAGTGTTGCTCAAATTTCTGCACTAGTTCTGCTGAATGCCAGGATTTATTGTGAAAGGAAGTGCGAAGATTATTAACCCTGTCATGTTTTCAGTGTATACCTCTGTTGGTGTCATGTAGGTTCAGATTGAAATAGAGGTCTGTGGTATCATTATCTTCGTTGAAGTGACATAACTGATCTTATATGATTTTAGATGTGATTTTGAACTTACACTTTATGTTTTAGTTAAAGCTTCAGTGGATTCAGCATTTGTTGTTAAAGGTTAAAGACAATAGTTTGATGGCAGGCATTGGTGATTGTTTGGTTGGGTTGTATTTTGTTTGTAAATGTTTGCATCTAAAGTGGTAAATTACTAATGAGTTATGGACTATTGACAGTATTTAACAAAGCAAGTAGTAGTTGACATCACAAGACTGACAGAAGAAAATCTGTAAATTGTTGGAAAAAGTTGCAGCTGAAGTGAGGAGATAAAGCGATCTATCAACAGCAAAAGCCCATTAATGATAATAAACTGGGAAGAAAGCTGAGCACTGAAATGGAAATCAGGAACTGCTGTTGTGTACAAATTAGGTAAAAGTTGAAAACTGACTTGATGGTTCACAGAGCATGGTAAAGACAAGCAGTCTGTCCCGTGTACGCCACATCTTCATGAATGAAATCTTCACTGAACAGGTCAGTTTTTTTTTTCGTTGTCATGGAACACAGGACTTTGTTGTAGACATCCAAGTGTTTCTGTGATCTTTTGTGAATCGTTACACTCGCAGCCTGATGTAGTTTGTTTCTCTGCTGGGATTGTATGGTCTTTCCAGTCTGCTGCCATGAGTTTTTATCTGAATGCTTAACAGTGAATATTGATACCCAGCAAGACCAAAATAGTTGTATTGATCAGTGGATGATAAGATGACAGTAACCCCTTGACTGCTGCAGAATAATTGCCTGTGTGATATTTTTCTTTGCTGGAGCAAAAGCTGAATTTCTTTTCAACCTCTGTGCTGAGGTACCAACTCAGAGACAATGAGAAAAACTAACAAGCCAATCCACACATCATGCAGACAATGCTGAGAAGAAATTGCACTGCCGGTACTCTACCTTCCACATGGTCACCTAGTAAGTGGAATGCTTGTGTTACATCCCCCTTCTGCCCATATGAGTGAGTTGGCAACAGTGGAAAGACCTGTGGTCAGACAACCACTGCCATAGTAGCAAAACATTTTTGTCATGACTAGCAATGGGAGTGGGGAACTTTACTGCCAACAGAATTCCGCTCTGCTGCAATTTGTTTTTATTGGTTGTATATAACCGATAAGAACAAATCAGCTAACTGACAAGTGTGCTGAAACACTCCCATCTTTAAATTGTTGAGAAGGTCGTGTGACAAAAGGTACATGTATTATCACTGTTGTCATTATTGTTGTTATTACCATTCTTCTTCTTCTTCTTCTTCTTCATCTTCTGTTGTTATTATTACCATTCTTCTTCTTTTTTCGTCTTCTTCTTCTTCTTCTTCTTCTTCTTCTTCTCTTCTCTTCTTCTTCTTCTTCTATTTTCTTCTTCTTCTTCTCTCTTCTTCTTCTTCTTCTTCTGTTGTTCATCAAAAGTGCCCATTCTCCTTTAGAGACCCAGCTCAAAATGCTTTACAGCCCATGCTGTTGTTTATTCAACAGGCTGTTTACAAAGATAGAGCTGACTGCAGAGCTGCTTGTTGGTGTTGTTTTCATTTCATGCTAAGCGTAATGTGTCATTCATGCCAAAGGCCAATCTGGCCTTCTCTTCCAAAAGTTTGTGATGGGATTTTAGGTGTGTACAAGATGTTATGCGGGGATTTACACACTGTACATTGGTTCATAGTGTCATTTGAAGGAGTTCTTGGGAAATGCTGTCAGAACCAAGTGTTACATCCACAGGAAAATATTCCTATATCGAAACAGCCCAGCAGTGATTTGAAAGTACTACCTCAGGATCACAAGTCCAGCACTTTATCAACCAAGCTGTTCCATATGAGATGCATACTGAGGGGTCTGAAATTAACAAAAGTTAGTATGCATGTAGTATTGGTGAAGACAGTCAGTCTGTGGGTTAAGATAAACAGTTATAAAGTGTTTGGCAATGATTGAGCTGTACACAGATACAAATTTTGAAATTTTGGCTGTTTCCAAAACGCCGCTGGAAATAGCTGAGTGAACTTGTTCAGACAGGGGTCACTGTTACACTGTACCACCAGCTCAGTATGCAATCATTACCAGTACAACAATACAAACAACCGACTCAACAAGTCACCTGAAGCGGTATTGCTTTAATAAGGGGTTAATGCATAACACTGTGATGTGAACAGGAAATGTGTTCATGACCTGATGACAGAATGATGAAGGAAGTGTGTGGGTGGCACAGGTGATAGCGGCCGAGCTGTGCAGATGTCTGTGACTCCGGGATTGACGGCCTCACACACTGGCTACCTGCCCATCCACTCCATCCTTCAGCTGTTGAAGAGTCGGGTGTTCTCTCGTCACAAAGTCCCCATCAAGGTCAGCCTCTTATGCTCTGTGGTTCACCTGATGGTGTGTGTGTGTGTGTGTGTGTGTGTGTGTGTGTGTGTGTGTGTGTGTGTGTGTGTGTGTGTGTGTGCTTGCGTGTGTGTGTGTGTGTGTGTGTGTGTGCGTGTGCTTGTGTGTGTGTGTGTGTGTGTGTGTGTGTGTGTGTGTGTGTGTGTGTGTGTGTGTGTGTGTGTGTGTGTGTGTTCATGTGTGTGTGTGTTCTTGTGTGTGCGTGTGTGTGTGTGTGCTTTTGGTTTTGTTTTATGTGTATGTATGTTTACGCTGCTGACAGCCACTGATCTTACTTTTCCAAAAATTGTCTTATGTCCTCATTAATCAGAAAACAAACACAGTTTGCTGCATGGTCTTTCTGCTTGAAATAGAGCTTATATTAAGGAATAGATTCTGTCTCCAGCTTTGTCTTTTTATGCTTGATGAACAGTATTAAAAGAACGAAGAGCTGATAGCATCAACTGTGATATCTCTAAGGTCCAAAAAAGAATATATAAAGTAATTAATAAGAATAGCTCAGTAATTGGTTGCTGTGCCAGTCTGTTCTAAGTAGAGTATATCCTAAACGAACAGCTCAGTGTAGGTTGCAGTGACTTCCTGCCATAAAGTATGTAAAAAAGATTATCTGAAGTATGTAAAAAAGATTATCTGAAGTATGTAAAAAAGATTATCTGAAGTATGTAAAAAAGATTATGCAAAAAAGATTATCTGAAGTATGTAAAAAAGATTATCTGAAGTATGTAAAAAAGATTATCTGAAGTATGTAAAAAAGATTATCTTGTTGACGGCAGCTATGTCTTTCCAGTCCAAACAGAATTGGTGATACTTTCCAGGACTGGATCCTGCGTCAGCTGCAGAAGAGCGCACTGCCCCTGCACCCGTTGCTGCCCCAGCTGATGGAGTGCTTTGTCAGCACCATCCTGCCCAAAGGACTCAAGGTGGAGCACACCAACCAGCCTTTCCAAGAGGCAGAGATCCTGGCTGTCTACTCCAACTTCCTCACCTCCCCCCTCCCACCCTCCTCTGCTTCCACTGACCAGCCAGCCCGGGAGGGCATCACGTCGGGGAGAGGGGAGGAGAAGGAGAGGACAACTTGGCCTCGCAGCTGTTGATGCTGTACTATGTGCTGCTCTACATGGACACTCTACAGAGCGTCAGCAAGTCACCAGGTAGGTCTCCAAGAGGCATCAAGCAGTCGGCTATGTGAAAAAGATGAAAAAGTCTGAAGTCCCCAGACCTGATGGTCCCAGGGCGGTGAACTGTGAGAGGTTCACAGTGTATGGGAGACATGGCGTGATGGAAAGGGGAGCTCATTCCTTTCCTCTGGTGTCCTCTACCCTCCCTGACTTGAATTAGACGTCCTTTCACTGCAGGATAGACAGACAGGGTTCTCAAGCCATAAAAATCTGACTCCATGAATGGTTTGAAATCATGACTATGGCCCCTCACACGTGCGCTAATCAGTGTAGTTGAAAATGAAAGGAATTTTATGAACATCCAAGCAACATGAAAAAAAAACTATGCATGCCTCCTTTGTGCTTGTTTGTAACATAATTTTCTCCTGTAAAATCCTCATGGTGATATCACTAATATTTGCAATTAATTTTTTGTTTTTTTCTCTTGACAAGCAACATCAGATTTTCGACTTGGTGATAATCAGTTTGCTGTTCTGCTTTATGGTGTTATTGACATGGATATGTTTGTTTTTATTGCTGTTGTTTCCAGGTTTGGTTTGGTTTTTACATCATTTTATAAGTTGTTCCCATAAGTAATTTGACAGAATTTCACTTGTTCTTAGAGGATGTAATTGAGGTAGGATTGGTTTGGCTGGCGTCTGATTCATTCTACTTAACAAGGGACTGAAAATGTATTTTTCGTGGTGAAAAACTATGTGGCGTAAAGGAGTCGGGGAGTTGAAGTAGGGAAAAAGAGGGCTTTTGTTTGGGAAAGTAAATGGGAATGTATACTTCACTCACATATGATCCATGGCTTAGAAATGAAAAGTGCGCAAGACTGAATTCATTCAATCACTCTCTCAGGATATCATCATTCTGTGTTTTAAAATGCTGTGAATTTGAAGAGAAAGGAATGAAGATTATGTCTGGTGGTTTCATAGAAATTTGAGGGCCGAATTTGCCATGCAGGCGGAGAAAGATGGGCAGTTTTACCTCATTGTTCTGTGCGAACAGTGGGACACTTTTTTTCAGTTGGTCACTAAAGATCATGCTTGTTCTCAAGATACATTGCTCGCTTACAAATAAAGTTCAGGTAAGTAAAAAGATTGTTAAGTTGAGATAAAGAACAATCCACTAGCCAAAAGTTTTCCTTATTGCATAAACTTGCATCGGAATAGAGGTGTATTGCTTTTTAAGTTGCAGATGGTATCAACAACTTTAGACACTTCCTGCGCGTAGATTGTTGATAACAAAGACTGAAACAAATAACGAAATCTGATTGAAATGTACAGAGAACATCTGCAAATGGTTGGGGTATTTTTTTTTTTAGTGCACATACAGAAGATATGAAGATGAAACAGATGCATCATTTGTATGAATACTGATGAAGAGCCCTGATACTGAAGTTAGAGTTCACGTAATGTGTATTGACTGAACAATTGTTTTCAACAAATATGTCTTCTTCAGATGAAACAAATAAAAAAATATGAGTGATACATAAGGCATACTCCATAGAGCAAGTGGTACGTAGAAGGGAGAAATTTATGACGTAGAAAAATTTGAAGGAATCAGCCATGGAAGAATTGTTTTAGTTCATTGTAACTCCTCACCCCCTCCTATAAGTATTGTTTTTTATTGGCTATAATTTTTTTCTATTAGAAAAAAAAGAAGAGGCCGTCATGTATTTCAGCCATAATGGTAATAAGGGTTAAGTCATTAATATTTGTTTTGATTATTTTTTCTGTGACCATATTTTTTTCCAGATTTCTTTGATTATTATCTGTTCTTCTGAATTTCAGGTTACTTTTTGCAAATCATTCAGTCTGTACACTTATTTCAAAGTAATATCTAAGTCCAAGAGGAAAACAGGAAAAAAAGTTTGCTCTAAGTATGTCATTTGCATGTTGCATGATGTAATACACACAGATAGATTGTGACAACAGTTCAAATTGGTAGAAATTCCATGTCAGGAAGAATTTTTTGTTTGGGAAACATTTTAACAGTAACTTCTTGATTAAAAGCAGTTAACAGCACATTGGGTTGTATATGTAACCCAAAAAAACTCCTGTTTGTGTCCTGTCATCAGTTGCATGAATACAGAGCTGTCAACTACTATTAATTGTCTGTGGTTTACTTCTCAGTGTATTGTGTGCTACAGAGGTACACATTTGTCAGAAAGGCCATGGAAATAGAATTTTCAAGAGTTATTTTCTCTGCATTACATCTGAACATTGCACACCCCATGGTGTTCTGATTCAAATGCCTGTGCTTCTTACCCACAGGCAAGAACTAAGTCAAACTGGCATATATATTTATGCCAGTCATTGAGCAGAAGCAGAACTTAATGCAGAATAATCTGATTGTATGCGTGCAAAAAAAAAAGAAGAAAAAAAAAACAAAACAAACCTAAGAACTAGAAAATGAGAAAGCAACTGTAGATGAGAGGACCTCTCCAAAAAGAAGTGTCAAATCAGCAGCAGTTTTGTCCCTTGTACTTGATGAGGTATCCATTTTTCACATCTTTGTTGATTAACAAGCTCCATGCGCTGTGCGAAGTTTGCCTCAATTTTTGTGAAACATGCCTGACTGAATGTTGGTGACTCAAGTCTGTGAAGCTTCTCTGAACAAGGAATGTGGTGGAAACTGTTTCTGGTCCCAAGATTTTCCAGTTTCCTTTACATTGTACAGACCCAACATCAGTTTGATCAGAACTTTTTACCAGTTTTCTGGTGAAATATGTTTCATTGTCTGCAGCTGATCATGCAGGAAAGCTCTTCAGGTGTGTGTGTGTGTGTGTGTGTGTGTTTATGTGTGTGCACTTGTGAGCGTGTGTATGTGTGTGTGTTTATGTGTATTTGTGCGTGTGTGTGTGTGTGTGTGTGTGTGTGTGTGTGTGGTGTGTGTGTGTGTGTGTGTACACACACGTGCATGTGTGTATGTTTGCATGCATGTGCGTTTGTGTAGGTATTCAGGTGCGCATGTGTGTGTGTGTGCATGCATGCATGCCTGTGTGCATGTGTATGTGTGTGTATGTGTGTGTGTGTGTGTGTGTGTGTGTGTGTGTGCTGCACGCTTGTCTTTCAACTCCACAGTACTATTGAAATTGTTCATAAAACAACTGAAAAGGCGGTCCCTGCTACTGCTGATGTTTTGGTGGGGTTGGCAGCTCTGTGAATGTTTTCCTGTTAAATGAAATATTTTCTTGTTTTGGGCTCTATATTTCGCCTTTCTTTTAATATTGAAATTGAACATTTGGATTGAATTTGTTTTTGCTTTTGTTTAATTTTGCATGTCAGAACTAACATGTCTTACCTAATACTTAGATATCCAGAGCATAGGTAACATCAGTAAAAGAAAGTTAATGTTGAATATTTTAGTCTACAGTATTGGTTGAAAGTGATTGCAGAGTGTTTGGTCTCATAACTCTTGATGTTTTGATCAGTCACCTGTAAATCAGCAACATTTGGGGTAAGACAAAGTAAAGATACAAATTTAGGACTTTCAATGTCATATAAAACATTCAACAAATCTTGCTGTGTTGAAATTATGTAACCTGTGTTTTAATGTATTGAAAAGTAATGTATAAGTATTTTGCTACACACACACGGAATCTTTCCTAGAATCTGTTCAGCACTTACGTGAATGTATGATGATTCTGCAGTTCATTTGTTGCTTTGACAGTGTTTCATAACGTGCTGATTGTATTCCATTCTTGCAACTGAAGGCCAAAGTTGTTGGCTCTGAATTGCGCAACAGATCAGGAAAGATGTTGCATTTCGATACGTGTAAATCAGATATTTTCAGATTCTGAGATTGCAAATATCAATCATTGCTGTTTACAGACTGTTAAGAGCTAAAAATCTTTATTATAATAGATCGTTGCTGTTTGCAGAATTTGTGAACAGAAACTCTCAAATCATCCATAATGCCCGACCCCTTTGTGAAACCCCTTTATGAGCAGTTGCATGATTCAGAACCAGTGAATGTGGCCCACGTTTCTGAGAACAGATCACAAGATCATCAAGAACAGGTTTTTTTTTTTTAAATGAATAATTAGAGAATATGACTGTGCCAAAACTCTTTGGCTGATCTGTGTATTTTGGTAACGTATTCATCCATTTCCAGTAGTTGATTAGCATCATAAGTATTTTGGATGCAAAAGACTGAATCAAAGTAACAATATTAGGTGAAATGTAACACTCTCAGTGAACAAAGTAAGGTAGTATGTGTGACATGTCTTGTTACACTCTCTTTTAAGTATTAAAACAACATATAAGGCTTGTGAAATTTATATATTGTTTTTGCCATAAAACCTAGATACACTCCTCCCATCCGTATCTTTTCAGCAAAGTAGAATTTACTTGTCACGAAACATTTTGTTCAGAAATATGTATGATGTACAGTGTTTCTTGTTTCTGTGAATGACCTTCATGACGAGGTTTTGGGCTTCATGTGGTGCACCCATGTGTGTTTCTTCAGCCACATTTCCATGCTGATTTCACGCTAATAAGTTGTGCTATGGTAGGTGA
>JADBJO010001360.1:193838-298838 GCA_016801955.1 Conus betulinus | reverse complement strand
ACACAGTAGTCTGCCCTCACTATGCGTAATGTATATAACGCGTGTGTCAGGTTACTGGTGACACAGAAGTCTGTCTTCACCGCACATAATGTATATAACGCGTGTGTCAGGTTACTGGTGACACAGAAGTCTGTCTTCACCGCACATAATGTATATAACGCGTGTGTCAGGTTACTGGTGACACAGAAGTCTGTCTTCACCGCACATAATGTATATAACGCGTGTGTCAGGCTACAGGTGAGACACTAGCCTGCCCTCACAATAGATAATGTATATAACATGTGTGTGTGAGGTTACTGATGACACATTAGTCTGCTCTAACCATACATAATGTATATAACTATAACATGTGTGTGTTAGATTACTGGTGACACACTAGTTTACTCTCACCATACGTAATTGTGACGTGACGCTTGACAACGCCATCCTATCAGTCCCACTAAAACACCAAACCAAAAAATAGATTTCAAATCTATGCCCACCCACTCTCCTCTCAACCCCCCCCCCCCCCCCCCCCCCTTTCTTGCTTGGGACAGTGCGAAAGGCCCAACTGACACGATCAGTTACACACACACACAGACGACGCACGCGGTTGCATGCATGTGTGCAAAGTTTGCACGCATACGCGCACTACACAAGAATTATAATGTTAAAAAAAAAAAAAAAAAAAAGAGTAAAGAACAAGGCTGTGAGTATGTGAAAAGTATGGTCTTGAGAACTGGCTTGAAGCCTAAGAGAAAATTAAAAGTACGACGATAAAAAAAAAAAAAAAAAAAAAAAAAAAAAAAAAAAAAAAAACAACTGACACGATCAGTGACTGAGGAAAAAATTGCGTCACGGCAAATACGTGCCACCTTTCGTTCTTAGCAGCCTACCTCCCTTCCCCCCTCTCAACCTTCCCTCCCCATGCTGTACGATACAACGCGTGGGAGGCGTTCTAACAGGCCCGTCTAACCCCCCCCCCCCACCCCCCCCCCCCTTCTCTCTACCCCGTGACACAAAGGCATGTGCCGACACAAAGGCATGTGCGCGCTCCACTCTCCACCCCCCCCCCCCCCCCCCCCCTCCCTTTCATCCCTACCGCCCCCCCCGTCCTCGCAGGCACCTGCACATGCTCGCGAACACCTATGCGGACGCATAAATTAGCTGAGGCTCAACAGTCAGCTATACGGATGCATAACTTATCTCGTGCCGATTAGGATCAAACAATTTCCGAGAGGATTGGTGACTAGACTAAATCCCTCCCCCTCTCACCCCTGATGGGTGAATGACAGTTTGTCGAAATTTGATTCGGCAAGAGAGATTCATAAAACTAGGCACACACCCGCTCAGCTTCTGACCCCTCAGGACTGCCTGTAGACAAGAGCAGAGGAAGACAAAGGGACAGAGGCCTAGGAAACTTGGTAACTCCTTGATCTCAAGTCATTCCCTGTTCATTCCCAGGAAAAGTGAGTTGGAACTCTTGTTTTACATTTTTGAATCTATGTATTGATTTTATGTATGCTGTGTGTGTTAGCATTGTAACTTTTGTACGAATGCTTAGCAACATTTATCAAACTGATGATGAGGATTATCTTGTGTAGTAGTTTTGCTTGCCATCATATGGCAAAAGCTCTCTCCCAGTGGTTTTGATTCTTTGTTAACAATCTGACCACTATTCTTTGTGTGCACCCTGACTTTGTCAGTGTGCAACTCTGTCTGTTAAGATAATAATTCAATTATTATTTTGATCATGAAAACAGTATGCCTGTGCTAGGTAAAAACTGCTACTCTCTGATTTATAAATACTGGTGATTATTGGAATGATTTGTAGTGTATGACTCTCTCTAAGTCTACACCACATGTGTACTTGGACTAAGCATAGCCCAAGTCAGTGTGATTTGATTCATATGAAACATGGAGAGTTGTTTAACTAAAACTGTAACATTGTATTACTGTCCCCTACCTTTTTGTGAGCTTAACTTAGCCATTAAACAAAGTGGAGGTTAATAGTTATAGCAGAAACTCTACCATAGAGAAAACTTTGCTGGCTGAGTCTCACAACCCTTCTGAAAGACAGAGGAAAAGGGTAAATGTGTGCACTCGTCAGACCAGCCACCAGATTCTCATCTACAGATCAAGTTCTCTTTATCGCAGAACTGGGATCCAGGTCACGCTACACATTGCGACTGAACCAGGAGCTGGGACTTCGCCAGAAACCAGGGCGACACCAGACAACAGATCTACACCAGTGGGGCAGTCACCAGCCACAGGAGAGAACAACCGTCTTCTCCGAAGCAAAGCTAAGTTTGCTTACCACCTGGACTCAAACCCATCAGACCCTTACCCTCACTTTATGATGAAACAGTGAGAACCTGTCTAAGGTATTAGCAAGCAAGGTGGATGTATAATAACCATATACATTCAGTGTAACTTAGACAGAACCCCTGTATGCCAACTTAAGCTTGCTGCACAGAGTGCCAGCCAGTAAAGTAGGAGTGAGGAAGGACCCCTCATTGTGGTAGTCCAATGAGAACTGAAAACACAGCCTATGGAATTGTCACGCCATTTCTTATCTATGTATAAGTAATAAAAGTTGATGTGTGAAAGTGCACTTAACTTGTGTCAGTTCCCTGTTGTTCAATCAAATGTTGAATGTTTGAACTTCTCTCTTCAATTCTGTATCTTGGAGCTATACGTACTTTCAATTAAGAGTACAAGCCTAAGGAAAATTATCTCAGAGCCATTCTACCGTATTTTATTACTACCCGGAACAAATACAAATTTTCTTCGATGACTAGTACCGGAAAGTTGCTCCTTCCACCACTAGTAAGAGAGAGGGTGTAGGTGAGATGTAAGATAATTCTGATAAAGAAATTATTCCAAGTCCTTCCCCTAGAGGACCCACCTACCACTCGTATCCGTCTCGTCACAGTAATATATATAACTATATAACATGTGTGTGTTAGGTTTCTGGTGACACACTAGTCTACTCTCACCATATGTAATGTATATAACTATAACGTGTGTGTTAGATTACTGGTGACACACTAGTTTACTCTCACCATACATAATATATATAACTATAACATGTGTGTGTTAGGTTTCTGGTGACACACTAGTCTAATCTCACTATATGTAATATATATAAGTATAACATGTGTGTGTTAAGTTTCTGGTGACACACTAGTCTACTCTCACCATATGTAATGTATATGACTATAACATGATGAGTGTGTTAGGTTTCTGGTGACACACTAGTCTACTCTCACCATATTTAATGTATGGTAACATGTGCGTGTCAGGTTGCTGGTGACACACTAGTCTACTCTCACCATACATAATGTATGATGACATGTGCGTGTCAGGTTACTGGTGATACAGTAGTCTACTCTCACCATACGTAATGTATGATAACATGAGTGTGTCAGGTTACTGGTAACGCACTATACTGGTGACACACTAGTCTGCCCTCACCATGCATAATATATTGTGACATGTATGTCAGGTTACTGGTGACACACTATTCTGGTGACACACTAGTGTGCCCTCACCATGCATAATATATTATGACATGTATGTCAGGTTACTGGTGACACATTATACTGGTGACACACTAGTCTGCCCTCACCATGCATAATATATTTATGACGTGTGTGTCAGGTTACTGGTGACACACTATACTGGTGACACACTAGTCTGCCCTCACCATGCATGATATATTATGACGTGTGTGTCAGGTTACTGGTGACACACTACCCCCACCTGTGCCTGGTGGAGGACTGGATGGAGGACAACATGTCTGTAAACCCCACCGCCTCCTCCTCCTCCTTCCACCTCCTGGCTATGGCGCCCCCCACGTCTTCTGGTGTTCCTCTTAGTCATGCCGCCTTCAAGGATGGTAGGTCCACAGATACTTGTATGATTAAATGCGGCCTTCAAGGATTACTGGTTGGCATGAGTCTTGTAGTTCTACAGCTAGACGTGAAGAAGACCTTTGTATGTGCATACCATTACTGACTGCCCAATCTAAGGTTAAAAATCTCCTAAAATAAATCATTTTGATCATTGAAGGCTTGCCCAGAAATAATTCAAGAACCATAGATACACCAGTAATCTTTTTCATTTTGTCATTCTGTTATGCTTTTATAAGTTGTGATGAGGTTCAGAAAACATGATTTTTAGCCCAGTGTGTTACATGATGATTCTGATCTGTTCTCATCAGGTTTCTTGACTTTGCTGAAAGCCTTTAAGCTCTGGGTTGTTGTTGTTGTTTTTTTTTCATTTATGTAGGAAAAAAAGTATCAAAGTGTGTTCTCTGTGATTCATAAAAGTACCTTATTGAATGACTGATTTATACATTTTTCAAAGTGGTCACATAGACACCGTTACCTCCCCAAACATTTGTCAGAAAAGCACAAATCTAGTGTCATTGACCAGCCACCAGATAAGTATGTGTTTGCTTAGATAACTTGTTGTGTCCTTGAATGGTGATCGCAGGTCACAGCTGTCTCAAAAAAAAATAAGGAAATGTTTAGTGTTTTCATTTGATTGGCATGACTTTTAAACCCAGTTCGTTACCTTCAGATCTTGTGACACTGATGTTATCTGTAGGGCCTTATCTATTTCAAAACTTTAAAAGTCGCATGGGTGACACCTTTCCAGCTGGGAGCCGGAATTCTGGCTATCGAGATTGCCCCAGATCGGAAATCCGACTGTGGGAAATTCTGTTAAAAAAAAAAAAAAAAAAAAAAAAAACGTTCGTTTCTTACTTCGTCCGAGATCCGATCCAAGTTTTTCAACGAGCGTAATGCCGCCATTTTGCTCTTCTGCCTCGCGCGTGGGTTAGGCCGACATCATCTAGCCGAGTGAGAATCGAACAGACTACAGCTCTTCGTGGAAATCAACCAAGATGCCATACTTGACAGAATCGGACGATTCTTCGAAACTTCAGGCTGTTGAGGAGGGAGTTAAAAACAAGTGGCGGTGGGAATGGCTGCAAGAAACGGACGCCGAAGGCAAGATCGCCCACGGCATTTGGTGTCGAAAACTTACTTTGCCCGGCGCGTGTTTTTGCATCATTTACTCCTAAACCATCAAATAGGGAACCAGCGGCAAAAGAAATTACGACAAACATGCGAATGACGCCAATCACAAGAAATACCAGAAGGTAAGGAGAAAAGTAAAACTAAGGGGAAAAAAAAAGGTATGTGGGGAGGTGTGAACGCAGCGAAGGGCTCAGGCGCCTAGCGCGAATTGATTCCGAACTCAGCGATCGCTGTAGTGTGAACGGTCTCGGTGTGATCAAGATCATGAACTGATGAAGGCCCTGTTGCTTTTTTTTTTTTTTTTTTTTTTTTTTTAGTGCAACAAGACTTTTATCATCCAGATACACAATTTTTTTTTTCCTGGATATCTACACTGAGTTTTGTGACATTCTCTCTCTCTCTCTCTCTCCCCTCCACCCCCCCCCCCCCCCCCCCCCCTCCTCCCTCTGAGTCACAGTGACACACACACACACACACACACACACACACACACACGCCTCTCTCTCTCTTTCCTTCATTACCAACCTACTTAGCGTGCGCGGGCACACACACACACACACACACACACACACACACACACACACACACACACACACACACACACACAAAGCACACGTACAAATGCACATATATGAACCAAACACACACTTTTGTCCCTTTTCCTTCCAAAACATTGACACTCCCAAGTCTAATAACACATTTTGTGAAAAGACCTTAAACTTAAGAACACACACACACACACAACAACAACAACAACAACAACAACAACAACAACAACAACAACAACAACAACAACATTAATATACTGTGAGTGAGGATGCTATGCAATGGTGAGATTTCCAGAACTATCAGTGGCCAGTGAATGGTGCTTCTGTCATCACTGGAATCCAGGAACTGCTGTCATATAGACTCGTCACCTTCATAGTCAAGAACTGCTGCCCTAATATTGCGGCTGAGAGAGAGAGTTAGTCTTTTCCCTTTGTGGAAATCATAGAACTGATTTCATATTCATAGATATATTGTCCCTAATTGTGGCTTGTGAGTTGGAGACTCCAGAACTATTGCCATGTTGTGGCTTGTGAGTTGGACTCTTTACCTTCATGGGAATCACAGAACTGCTTCCACATTGTGGCTTGTGAGATAGGCTTTCTGCCTTGGTGAAATTCACAGAGCTGCAAACCTATACTGTTGCTTGAGATGGGTGCATCACTGCCTTTGTAAAGTTTAGATTTAATCCCTTAACTCCCATGTTTGCTGTAGCCTGTGTGTGATGATGCTATACTTTCATGACAATACTGAAAGTCCTAGTGTATTTTGGCTTGCAAGTAATGAAGCTATGATATGTACCACTGTATGTGTGTATATTCTTTGGTTTAAGTGTTCAGAAATAGTACTTGGACTTGAAAAGTACTATTTTCATAGTCATAGTCTGTGATACTATGCCAACATAAAATTATTACTACTTGCATCAAAATGCTCCCAGGAAGCAGACTTTTGCTTCTTTTTCATGCCTTAAAAGCTTCGGCTTCTGGGGGGCCAAGCCCCCCAGACCCCCCAGCGGGGCATTGCCCCTGCACCCCCACCGGGGCCTGGGCGGCCCCTGGACCCCTGCCTTTCAGGTTTTTGAAAATTTCAAGGTGTCACCCATGAAAGTCGGGATTTGGAAGTTTGGAGTGTGCCTTGAAATTGTCATGAAATTCCACTATCATTTATATGCAGGTAACTTGAAATATTCAGTAATGCGGCATTTTAAAGTTTCAGTATTCGTGTAACACATAGGCGAGACAAGATTGTGGCTATGCTCATGTTTAGGGATTCTTATTATTAATGTTCCTTTTTTTTTCCCATGTTGTCAAGTTAAAACTCTATACATAATATGTGTATGACTGACAAATGTGCCAATGTTGTATTGAAATATCCAGGGCACTGTCCTCTTTCAGCGCACTTGTAAACTCTGATTATTTGATTATTTAAAAAGATGCTATTAAAAAATAAAAAAGAAGAAAACGTTTAGGAATTGTTTTCAAGGATTGATTGATCCATGGATATATTTAAGTACCACAGCAAAATGTGACTGAGTATCTTTTCTTGTCTTATAACTGCCTGGAGGGATGGTAGGCACAGAGCTGTGTTTTAAGTTCTGCAGTATAAGTCTGTGTTTATGACTGTATATACTACATTTGATGGACAGTCTTTGAGCGTCTTTGTACAGCATTTTATCAAAGCATTGCTTAACTGTAATATGGCTTCAGAAGTTCAATTAAAGCCATGAAGTTGCAGAACAAAGTTTAGAGCAGATGTAACAAAACAGCATAGCTGAAGTTCGCTTTTTGCAAACAGCCAGCAGAAAATATCATTAGGATGACTGGGGCTGGATCCTCATGCTAGATTTGGAATGACTGTAACACGCGGCATTGTATAAACATGTTCGTACTGTAGATAACTTGATGAGCGCTGGTTGTACATCAGCTGACCAAGAAAACCATATCAAGGATGAGAGCTAATGAAAAGTCAAACTGTATTAGTTAAAAAGGAAAAAAAAAAAAAGTTATGATCCAAAACAAAGTAAATTCCTGAAACTCACCAGCCGCCCAAGTACTTTGGATTGCGGACTCCCAGCTGGGAGGTCATGGGTTCTATTCCCATCAGAGCTGTGAGGGATTTTTGTGCCCCAACTAGCTCCTACCCAGAGTTGAGTTTGTTACAGGCTCAATTGGGAAGACTGGGACCACACGGTCAAGTTTAATTCACTTCATGAATGAGTTTCTGAGAGTGTTGCTCAAATTTCCTGACCCACACTGTAGTTGTCAGTATCTTGGGCCTGGTTGACACCAGGATATATTATGAAAGTAAGTGTAAAGTGCAGTCGTCGTACGGTCTTACACTGGAATGAAAATCCATTGTATCATCTTCATCGTCTTCATTTTCATCGATCAGTGTAAAAAAAGTCTTAAATTCTGTTTCCTTCATGCCCTGCTGTCATGATGACCTCAGTTTTGATGTCCTCTCCACATCCATGGCGTTGGGTTGATCGGCAGTTTCATGGGGGCTGCTCCCTGTGGACTGCTGTTGCCAGGATTGCTGCAGGATGGGCCAGGCTGTGGCTGTGGATGGGGAGTTGGAATGAGCAGCTTGGGTGCAGTGCCACTGAGGTGGCATAGAATGTAGGACAACTGAAAAAGAAAAAATTCTGAAACTCAAAGACCAACCTAAAACAAATTTTTTTGTACTGCCGTCCTCATATCAGTCATATCAAATGGGAAAAATACTTTTTCCTGTTAAAAGAAAAATTACATCAGGTGGAACCTTCAGAACTAGGTCTTCATGGACATTGCAGTCAAATGCTTGTACCTTATATCTTATGAAAAAATAGAATGAGGTGTTTTGTTTACATAACTTTAGATTAGAATATGAACGGTAAGCCTTGGTGTAAATTATGTCATTTAGTAGTGAGTCAGAAATTGGTGATTACAATGAGACTGTGATGGTGCACCCGCTTTCTGAAGTTAGAAATTGGTGATTACAATGAGACTGTGATGGTGCACCCGCTTTCTGAAGTTAGAGACACAATGTACAGTTGACATTACAGCCTGTGGAACTTAGAGACACAATGTACAGTTGACATTACAGCCTGTGGAACTTAGAGACACAATGTACAGTTGACATTACAGCCTGTGGAACTTAGAGACACAATGTACAGTTGACATTACAGCCTGTGGAACTTAGAGACACAATGTACAGTTGACATTACAGCCTGCAGAACTTAGAGACACAATGTACAGTTGACATTACAGCCTGTGGAACTTAGAGACACAATGTAGTTGACATTACAGCCTGTGGAACTTAGAGACACAATGTACAATTGATATTACAGCCTGTGGAACTTAGAGACACAGTGTGCACCTGACATTGCTGCCTGTATGACTTAAGTGATGGATGACCTCTCTTGATGTTGTCACGACATTCAGTTCTGAGTCTGAGTTTGGTGACTGTCCCAGCCATGGTCAGTGTGGTGGAGAAGCCAGGCCTGGCTGTTTCCCAGCTGACTTCAGTGCTCCAGCTGCCGGCCAGGGCTGTGCACAAGTGGGGTGACACCCTCGTCTCCTCCCTCCCTCTCCTGCTGCGCAACGACGTGCCACGCAAAGTGCTTGACCTGGCACAGCGTGTGTGGTTTCGGTGTCATGCCCTGACCCCGAGAAGGTGGGTTGTGTTCCTGTGCTGAGGTGACCACTCCCACATTGAGGGAAATGATGGGTGTGTGTGAAAAGCAAAGCCTTGACAGGAAAAGAACGAGAGGCAAGGGATAATTGAATGATTTCGACCTTGGAGCAGCTTTGTTGACGGATTTAGTATCTCCTACCCTGCTCCAGATTCTGTCTGATTACCATAGTTTGGTTCTCTTTTCTCCGCTTCTTCAACAAACTTCAAAGCCAGCAGAAGGAAAATGCTCCAAACAGATAAAATAGGAGGAGCTGTGTGATTGGGGATTATGTAAAAACTACATGAACGTTAAGTCATAACATGTGCATGGGCCAAGGTGTGTAAATGATGTGGTTGCAGTTTACGCCTGGCAACAGTGAACGCCTTGCAGAGTAAGCAGCGAGGGCTGCTGAAGAAAGAAGGTTTTTCTGAGCAAGATGTGGTGGTGGACCCGCTGGTGGTGCTCAGATGTGACGAGCGCGTCTTCAGGTGAGCGAAGACAGGCCACACTATAGTCAGGATTTTGTACTAAAACTCTATAAAGTCCATGTAAGCGTTTTGATGCTTACCATAAGTTTGAGCCAGCGTTTGATGTTAATCTGATGATTGATCAAAAGAATTGATCAAAAGAACAACTCCCCACCAATTATTTCCCTTGTTTTGGGGGATTTCCACCAATGAAATCACAAGCAATCTTCACATACATGATCTTCACTTTAGTTGAGGTCACATTTCAGGCCTTTGCACTCGTCCGTGACCCTATCCTTGCACCAGCTGAAAGACCCTAGATAGTCCCATTCCTTTGGTTTTAAGCGGTCTGCTTGGAACCACCTGGCTTGTACTTTGTTGGCCCTATGAAAGAAAATGAGGTGAATCAACTTTCAGACACACCAAAAACATACTGAAAACAATCTATTTGTGCCAGTCTGTAAATACTTGATTCCTTAAGCAAGGCATTGGCGCATTAATTTTTGGTGTGGAGCCACATCCACCACCACCGCCATCCCCACCCCACCCCCATCCTCCTCCATTACTGGCCATAGTGTTGGATATTATATATGAACACAACATATAGCTGCAAATGGCCCCTAATGCTGACCATAGTGTTGAGGAAATCTACATGAAGACAGTATATGCTAACAAATGGCCCCCCCCCCCCCCCCCCCCCCACACTGGCAGTTGTGTTGTGTAAATTTATATGAGGACAGGGTATGCCTACTGTCTACCAGACACCTCTCTATATTAGCTGTAGTGTTGAATGAATTTACTTGTGGATAATGTATACTTACAATTGCCTCCCTTTACTGGCCACAGTGATTAAATTGGCATGAGCACAATGCAGATGTACAGATGCACTTCTCTATACTGGCCATAGTGTTGTGAATATTAACATGAATGCGATTTGTACCTACAGATTCCTACCCCTAGCCATAGTACTGTTGAAATTGACATGTCGCAATGTATACCTACAAATATCTACCTATACTGGCCATAGTGTGGTAGAAACTGGTAGATGTGAGCACAATATATGGCTGCTGAAGCCCCTTCCTTACACCCCCTCATCTCCCTCAATACCGGTCATAATGTTGCAGAAATTGACATGGATAAATTGACATGAATATGTTTACCTGCGGAGGGTCCCCTGTACTGGCATAGTATGGTGGAAATTGATGTGATCCCAGTGATACCTACAGATGTCCTATACTGAACATAGTATGTAGAAAGTTGACAAGAGTACGATGTATATCTACAGATGTCCCCCTGTACTGGCCATAGTATTGTAGAAACTGACATGAACACATTGTACACCAACAGATGTCTATCTATACTGCCCATAGTATTGTAGAAACTGACATGAACACATTGTACACCAACAGATGTCTATCTATACTGCCCATAGTATTGTAGAAACTAACATGAACACACTGTATAACCTACAGATGTCCCCTATACTGGCCATAGTATTGTATAAATTGACATGTGCGCAATGTATACATACAGACATCCCTCTATACCAGCCATTGTATTGTAGAAACTGACACAAGCACATTGTACACCTACAGATGTCCCCCTATACTGACAAAAATGTGTAGAAAAACTTGACATGAGCACAATGTATACCTACAGATGCCCCCATATACCGGCCATAGTATTGTATTGTAGTAACTGCACAAGCACATTGTACACCTACAGATGTCCCCCTGTACTGGCCACGGTGTTGTAGAAATTGACATGAGTACATTGTATATACAGATGCCCCCTATACTGACCATAGTAATATAGAAACTGACATAAGCCCATTATATACCTACAGATATCCCCCTTTAGTGGCAATAGTATTGTAGAAACTGACATGAACACACTGTACACCTACACATGTGTATCTGTACTGGCCATTGTATTGTAGAAACTGACATGAGCACATTGTAAACTTACAGATGCCCCCCTATACTGGCCATAGTATTGTAGAAACTGATATGAGCACGTTGTAAACTTACAGATGTCCCCCTGTACTGGCCATAGTATTGCGAGTGTTGTCGGCCTACATCCAGGCCTCGCGAGTCTACCTTCATCAGCAAGTCACCACCAACACAGCCATCATGGCCGCCACCACCAGCACAGAAAATGCTGCTAAGGTCGGCATGCTCAGCTGGTTTCATCTCTTTCCTTTTTTTATCTTGCTGTGATTTGATGTGTGTCGGCACTCCCCTTTTCCGTAGTATCTCTCTGTATTTTTTTTAATGCAATTTTAATTGTGCATACAAGTTTACAGAGTATATGACATTGATTAATCAAATGTTGAGATTATAGAATAATGATACAGGCGAGTGCTGATTATGATCTGCATGATGTTTTTTGTATTTTACAGTTACATCAGGGCTTCCTATCTCATAAATGTTTAAAGAGTTCCCTCACTCTTCATTTTCAGTTTGTAGGGCTATTTCAACAGTGATAGGCAAATGTTAAAAGGTGAAAACCAGATTCCTTGACCATGCAGTGATCAGTGTGCGAGTGAAGATTATATGTAAGCATTCTTTTTTCCTTGACTGCACTGTCCTTCCAATCAAAATTGATTAGGTGCAGCACTCAAAAGTCTGGTGAGCAGGACAACTGCTGTGCCTGTTTTTATCACCGTTCTGCGTCGGACAAAGGATTGATGTGGCTACCTCGGTCACTTGCTTGTATTACGCAACATCAGAAACAATTTGACAGTGATAGCAAGTTTGTGGTTACTTTTGTTTGTGTAAGGAAGTGCTTTTGCTTCACTTTGAATGGGTGATCAAATGCGCAGTACAATATCTTCAGTGGCGAGGGAAAGGCAGAAGCAAGAAGGGAACAAATCCCAACTGATCACCTGCAAACTATCTGCCATAAATTATACATAAGGAAAAATATCAAGTTGCCGATGGTTACTGTATGTGTTCTTTTCATTTCCATCTTTTGAACTGAACCATTTTAAAAGTTGTATCTGAGGTTAACTTTTAGAGTTATGTTTGTGTGCAGCATATGTATGCTGAAGTTGCCTACGATTGTCAGCTGTGCTAAAGGTGTGGTGTCATGCAGGTGGAGAAGGATCGCATGGAGCTGAAGAATGCGTTGGTGGCTGCCCAGGAAAGTGCCTGTCTGCAGCTTCTTCTGGAAGTCTGCCTGCCCCTGCCACAGGAGAAGGTATGCCGCATGCATGTGGCAGCAGTCTGCCTGAAGACCTCAGGCTATTCATATGTTTGAACTTTTTTTTTTCTTTATATCCAGTCTTCTGTGCCACCTCAGTGGCATTGCACCCATGCTGCTCACTTTAATCCTCCTGTCCACAGCCACAGTCCGGCCCATCCTGCCACAGCCCTAACATCAACAATCCACTGAGAGCAGTCAGGGTCAAGTCGTCAAGAGGCAACCTGCCGGAGGAGAACACTGCACTGCTATCGAGTCACTTTGGTGGCGTTCAGTGGTGCCTGTTTTGATCCAACATATGCAGGACACCACCTATTAAGCCCCCTACTGACAACAGTAATTGCTTAGTCACGGAGCCAGCAGCATAAGTAAGCTCTCTCTCTCTGGAGAGCACCACCACGTCCGTCCAACGACAGCCCTCATGAACTTGCCGATACCGGTGACCCCGATGGAATCAAACCAAGGCCATAGACATGGAGAGGATATTGAAACTGAGGTCACCATGAGGGAAGGGCATGAAGAGCCACAGAATTTGAAACTTTTTTTTTTTTTAATGGTGATCGATGAAGATGATGCTGCTGATTTCCATTCCAGTCTGAGAGTTCTTGACAGGGCTGTACTCCACACTTCCTTTCATAATATATCCCTGCATCAACCAGGCCAAAAGATACAGGCACCTGCAGTGTTGGTCATGGAATTTGGCAACACTCTCAGAGACGCATCCATTAAATGGATGAAACTTGACTGTGGGGTCCCAGTCTTCTCAGCTGAGCCCGTAGCAAACTCAACCCTGGGCAGGAGCCAGTCAGGGCATAAAAATCCCACATGACTCTGATGGGAATTGAACCCACAACCTCCCAGGCAGAAGTCTGCGACGCTAATCATTTTGCCACGGCGGCTGGTCGACATTTTTCGGGGGGGGGGGGGGGTATCATACTTGCTAACTGCCGCAAATATAGGAACATTTTCAGACCAAGGTATTTGGAGCCTGGTGATGCCTTTTGTCCCAAATAGCTGTATTTGTATGGGAAAAACATAAAAGTCAGGGGCTGCTTGGAGTGTCACGGCTGGAGATCACATGTTACTGAAAAAAAAAAAAAAATCCTGAAAACAAATTGGAGCCCCTTTTTTTTTCACAGGTGAACAAACTTGATGGCAAATGGAAGAAGTTGTAATTCAAACATTGTGCACATATGTGTGTTCATAACCAACTGTGGAAGAGACCAAACTGAATTGAAGTAAAGAATGAGAGCTGAATTGATAGCTAGCTCTCATTAGCAAATCCAGTCAAATGTTTAATATTGATAAGGAAGTTGGATCACATTCAACAGTGTGTGTCCATGGATGTTCGACCGTCATGAAAGCACACTTGAGTAGTTTTAGAGTTGTGGGGAAAAAAATGTGTTGAGACCAAGTGAATATTCACTGTGGTGAATCGTGAAGCTAAAAATGTATTTTCCAGTGCTAATTTTGATTCCTTGCTGAAGTATTTTCTGAGAGTTCAGCTGAAGGATGAATGCTCGAATTGTGGATGGCTCTGAATTCAGATATCTCTGCCATATAATTATTTTGTTTCAGTCTCGCTTTGTTATATTTTGATTTTTTTTTTTAACTGTGATGAATATGTGATGTCAGGAGTCGGACAGAACAGTTTGATTGTGATTCACTTGACTGAATGACTGTGATGACATGTTGTGTTGTTGGTATAATGGCACTGATGATGTTTCAGTGCTGACACGTGTCACTGGTGTAAAGGCAGTGATGTGCTGTTTGTGACACTGGTGTAATGATGACGATGACCTGTTGTGACATGGGTGTAATGGCAGTGATGACGTGTTTTTTGACTGGTAGAATGGCACCAAAGCTTTGTAGTGACACTGGCGTAATGGTGTGTGATAATAATTGGCAGGAAAAACAGGAAGGAGAGTTGAGCTGTCTGCGAGAGTGCGCTGTGCCGTTCTGTCCTTTATCCACCAGGCCTTCATTAATGACCCCAGTCTGGCCAAACTGCTTCATTTCCAGGTGAGTGACAGCTCGTTTCACATCATCAACTGGTCTTCTCTGTAGGTGTGTTTCTGTGCAGCTGCTACACCTGGTCCACTGTCTCAGTATGAGTTTGAAACTCTTGCAAAGACTTGAATTGAGGTCCCTGTCTCCCCCCGTAGATAGAGGTGAACATGACGGGCCTAGTCAGTGGGATTTGGAGATTGGTTCGAAAAGCTGGCAACTTTTTTTTGCAGTAGACTGGTACATGGAGGTTGTTGAGAAGAGTGATTTTGAGTGGAAACTATCAAAGCTGTGTGGTGTTTGAGGGCTAAAGAATGGCCACAACGTGTAGGTGCCTAAGAAAAGGAGAGGGAAGTTGTTGAATGTAGACATTCAGTGGAACACAGACTTTTTTTTTTCTTATAAAGGAGTATAGGTGGTGGCGATGTTTGCAGCATATTTCACTTCAGACGTAAATGTACAATTCCTTGACAGGTAAAAATTGCATATTCTCTCATCAGCCTGTTTAAGTTTTTTTAATTAGAAACATATTTAGGACAGCAGTTTATCTTTTTCTGTGAAATAGGTCTTTTTTTTTTTTTTTTTTTTGCCAGACTTGTGCTACTGATTTATGTTGTATGCTTGGTATATTTATATTCATTATCATACTTTTAAGAATACAAGATTTGTATTTCAAATAGCCTGGGCAGGGGAAAAATTAGTAGAACAATGAGAAAACCTGTGAGTAGATCTGTGGATTTTTTTTTTAGGTAAATGAAACAGACTGCAGCATTACACAGTGTTAACATGGCTGTGTCCTAGGACAGCTGTCCATATGTATGTGTGATGTTGACATGGCTGTGTTCTAGGACAGCTGTCCATATATATGTGATATTGACATGGCTGTGTCCTAGGACAACTGTCCATATGTATGTGATATTGACATGGCTGTGTCCTAGGACAGCTGTCCATATGTATGTGTGATGTTGACATGGCTGTGTGCTAGGACAGCTGTCCATATGTATGTGTGATGTTGACATGGCTGTGTGCTAGGACAGCTGTCCATATGTATGTGTGATGTTGACATGGCTGTGACCTAGGACAGCTGTCCATATGTATGTGTGATGTTGACATGGCTGTGTCCTAGGACAGCTCTGTCTCTCTGTGTGGTGTTGACATGGCTGTGTCCTAGGACAGCTCTGTCTCTCTGTGTGGTGTTGACATGGCTGTGTCCTAGGACAGCTCTGTCTCTCTGTGATGTTGACATGGTTTTATCCTAAGATATCATTCTCTGTAGTAGTGATGTTGACATTTTTTTTTTTCTGATGACATCCATCCATGTGTGTGCGATGTAGACATGTCTGTATCTTAAGGCAGTGTCCATGTGTGTGATATTGAAATAGATATATGTTGAGACAGCTGTCCATTTGTATAATGTTGATGCGCATGTATCTTAATAGAACTGCGCATATGTGCATGATGTTGACATGCCTGTATCCTAAGGGAACTGTGTGTGTGATGATGACATGGCTGCATCCCAAGGGATCTGTCCATGTGTGTGATGTTGCCATGGTTCTGTCCAAAGAAATGTAGATTTTCAAAGTCATTAATTGTATATACGCCTCAGGGCTGTATACAATGAATTGATGATAATGATTGCAACAATAATAATGACGGATTAAGAAAAATAAATGAATAAATAAAAAACCAAGAAAAAGAAGAAAAAAAAAAGAAGTTGTATTTAAGAAGCATAGATATTTTTTGCTTTAGGGTCGCTTTTACACAGTTTAGGGTTGGTTTTCTCCCTATAAACAACAAATGAGTATCATTTCTTGTTGAAATGTCCACATAACAGCCATATGAGAACAAAATTTTGGCCAATTACGTGTCTCACCCGGACAGATGTGCAAACGTGTCACACTGTATCCTAAAAGATCTGTCCATGTGTGTGATGTTGACATGGCTGGACTCAAGAACTGTCTTGGCCTCTCCTTGTGTATGATGTTGACAGGGCTGTTTCCAAAGAGAACTGTCCATGTGTGTGATAGTTACAAGGTTTTATCCTAAGGTAAGCTAATGTTCCTTATAGCTCAGCTGACCACAAAGGCATATCAGGACTGTTTATATAATCCTAAAAGAAACTATCCATATATATCCTAAAAGAACTACAGGTATCCTTGTATATCCTAAAAGAACTGTCCATATATATCCTAAAAGAAGTATCCGTATGTGTGATTTTGACATGACTGTGTCCTAAGAGAGGTATTTATGTCTGTGTTCAGGGTTATGCGAGTGAATTACTAGCACCAATGGTGGCGGGTGTGCCTTCCATGCATATATGCCTGGATTTCATCCCAGAACTCCTGGGTCAGCCACAGGTGGAGAAACAGGTAGGTATGGAATCAGGCAAAGAAACAGATAGGTTTCAAGATCGGGTGGAGGAATAGATCAGGTATTGGTTCATGCAGAGAAGCAGGTAGGTTTTGAGATAGTGTAGAGGAACAGGTAGATTGTGGGTCTGGTAGAGGGACACGTAGGATTCCCAAGGGGTTGTCAAGTGCAGGAACAAGTAGGTTGTTGGGTCAAGTACAGGAACAGGTAGATTGTGGGGTCAAGTACAGGAACAGGTAGGTTGTTAGGTCAAGTACAGGAACAGGTAGGTTATTGGGATCAAGTACAAGAACAGGTACATTAGGTAGGTAGAGAAATAAGATGGTCATGGGGTCAGATAGAGGAACAGATAGGTTGTTGGGTCAGGCAGAGAAACAGGAAGGTTACGAGGTAAGTTAGAAGAGCAGGTATATTGTGGGATCAGTTAAAAAAAAACAATCAGGTTGTGGAGACAGATAGAGGAATTGGCAGGTTGTGGAGAAAGATAGAGGAATTGGGAGGTTGTGGAGACAAATAGAGGAATTGGGAGGTTGTGGAGATATTTAGATGAACAGGTAGGTTGTGGAGTCAAGTGTTAGAACATATTATGTGAGTGAGTGAGTGAGTGTGTGTGTGTGTGTGTGTGTGTGTGTGTGTGTGTGTGTGTGTCCCCATCCATTGTGTGTGGAGGGTCTGTGTATGTCCCAACTTCCCTGAAAAAGAAGTGTGTGGTTGTAGAGAAACATTGCAGCTTTCTCCTTCTCACTTACACATTTTTTTTCTTGGCCAGTGCATTGATGGCAAGCAAACCAATACATCTTTTAGATGTTACCATTGGCCAGTTGTTGCAATAAGGCCAGTGGATGTTCATTTTCAATGTCAGCAAGTTTCAACTCCCTGAAATGGTCATGATTCATTAATTCTTACATTCATTTTTTTTTCATTTTGTTTGTTTGACTAAATGTAAACCATGGATGCATTGTAATTATGGAAACAAAAAAGAGAACAGTGTGTTTTTGTTTTTGTTTGTTTTTACCAACTTATTGCCTCCTGCATCAGTGCTTCTGTAGGATTTTTACTGTCTTCATTTTGCGTCAGTGCTTTTTTAAGATTGAAATGGTTTTGTTGTAAAAATGTTAGAGAGACAACACTGCAAGTCCTGTTTTTACACAGAGTTGCACTGACAACAGGAGAAGATGTAACATGGTGTTATGTAGGTTATGTGCAGACTGACCGCTGTGTTGACCTGTTTGGCAGATCTTTGGCATTCAGTTGCTAGGAGAGCTGTGCACACAGTACGCCTTGACCAAGACGATGGACGTGGCTCGTCTAGCCATCAACATCCTGTTCACCTTGCTGTCAGGTACAGGCTTTACCCTGTGTTTTCTCTTTAGTGGCTGATGTGGTTACCTCCAACTGTAATCTGGGTTCCAGATTCTTTTTTTCCCCTATCCTGTCTGTTGTGGCCTTTGCATTGGTTTGTGTTTTTCATCTGCTGGCTGTCCTCTCTCTTTTCTTATGAATGTTGTATGTGTTCAGTGCAAATGCCGAAGATCTCTTGAAAGATTTTGTTTCATCCGCCTACCCCAAATCCCTGTCTCCTACATTAGTGACTCCCTCCCCTCTCCAGTCAAATGTTGGCTGACTGAAATCCAACAGCATGCCAATTGTATGTCTTTTATGCTTGGTATTTTACTCATTTTTATTTTAGTTCCTTTCTGGAAAACAGAGAATCTTTTTTTAATGATCAGTGTTTGTTCAAGCATTCAGACCAGCCAGAAATGGCCATTGCTTGCATGGCATGAGTTCTGAAAGGTAGTAGTGTGATGCTTGGACTGCAGAGGTAACATGAAAACATGACAGTAACTTGACTGCGAAAGGACAAATATCAAGGCATCAAGAGTAGTGACATGATTTTGCCATTCAAGATAAGAAGGAACAAGCATTTTGCATGGGTAGAGGAACCTCAAGAATCAAGGTTATCTCAGTCTTCAGTGGCCAGTCTCCTCTACGGGAACAAGACATAATGGCTTATTCAGTTATGAGGGAGAGCCAGCAACAAGACATAATGGCTTATTCAGTTATGAGGGAGAGCCAGCAACAAGACATAATGGCTTATTCAGTTATGAGGGAGAGCCCAGCAACAAGACATAATGGCTTATTCAGTTATTAGGGAGAGTCATTACATGGGCTGGTGAACATAGTCACTATAACACACAGTCATGGGAGTTGGTAGTCATAACAACAGCTACAGAAGTTGTCATTACAACATATAACTATGGGAGTTTAATGTCTTCAAATACAGCTAACAAAGTTGTTATCATTACAACATAAGGCCACTATGGAAATCCTTTGTGTGAGAATATGTTGTTGATAATGACCACAGCTTCTGTGGATGATGATGGAATTGACTGCAGCTGCTATGGCTGTTTGTTGTAATGACAACTCCCGTGACTGTGTTGTAAAGACACCAGTGGCTGCATGTTGTAATCAGGACAACTCCCATGGCTGTACGTTGTTATGACAACTCCAGTGGCCTTATGTTGTAATGATAACAACTTTGTTAGCTGTATTTGAAGACATTAAACTCCCATAGTTATATGTTGTAATGACAACTTCTGTAGCTGTTGTTATGACTACCAACTCCCATGGCTGTGTGTTATAGTGACAACTTGCATGTTTTATGTTGTAATCACAACTCCCTGTGTATTTTGTGATGACATCTCCCAAGGCTGTAAGTTGTCCTGGCTACAACTCCCTTGACTGTATATAGTGATGACATCTCTCTCATGGCTGTAAGTTGTGCTGACTACAACTCCCTTGGTTGTATATTGTGATGACATCTCCCATGGCTGTATACAGTGACAACATCTCCTGTGGTTGTATGTTGTCATGACTGCAACTCCCTTGGCTGTATATTGTGACAACATCTCCTGTGGCTTTATGTTGTCATGACTACAACTCCCTTGGCTGTATATTGTGACAACATCTCCCATGGCTGTTGTTGTCATGACTACAACTCCCTTGGCTGTATATTGTGACAACATCTCCCATGGCTGTATGTTGTCATGACTATGTTGTGTATATTGTGATGACACCGCCCATTTATGTTGTCATGACTACAACTCCCTTGGCTGTATATTGTGACAACATCTCCCATGGCTGTATGTTGTCATGACTACAACTCCCTTGGCTGTATATTGTGATGACATCTCCCCATGGGTGTATGTTGTCATAACTACGACTCCCTGTGGCTATATGTTGTAAGGCTACAACTCTTATGGCCGTATGTTGTAATGATTACAACTCCTGTGGCAGTATGTTGTAATGATCACAACTCCTGTGGCTGTTCGTGATAATGATCACAGCATCTGTGACTGTGTTGTAATGACAGCTCCTGTGTTTGTATGTTGTGATGCTGACAACAGCTGTTGGTTTATATTGTGATCATAACCTCTTCTGAGGCTTTGCATTACAGTGATGGCCAAGTCCTCTGGCTTGATGTTGTGATAATGGCAAACTCCTCAGGCTCTTTTGTAGTGACAACAACTCCTGTGGCACTATGTTGTCATGACAAGTACTTCTGTACTGTATGCTCCAATGTTGTTGTGATCAAACTCCTGTGCTGTATGTGGTGATGATGACAACTTCTGCAGCTTTATGTTGTTATAATGACAACTTCGGAGGCTTTATGTTGTAATTATGACAACTTCTGTGGCCACGTATCATAATGACAACAACTCCTGTGGGTGGATGTTGTAATGATGACAACTCCTGTGGTTGGTTGTGTTTCTAATGGTAACTCCTGTGGCTGTGTCTTGTAGTGACAATCCTTTGGCCTTGTATTGTAATGACTAGCTCTTGGCTCTGTGTTGAAATTATTACAACTCCTGTGCCTATGTACTGACAACAATATCTGTGACTTTGGGTAGAAATGGAAGGGTAACTCCTGTGTCTTGTATTCTCAAGTTTTGTGACTTTGTGTTGAAATGACAACTTCTGTGCCTGTGTATTAACACAACAATTTCAGTTGCTTTGGGGAGAAATGACTATTCCTGTGCCTTTGTATTGACATCTGTATCTGTGACTTAAAGGTAGAAATAACAACTCCTGTGCCTGTGTATTGACCATAATTTCTGTGGCTGTGGGTATAAATAACCACTCCTGTGCCTGTGTACTGACAGCAATTTATGTGGCTGTGGGTAGAAATAACAGCTCCTGTGCCTGTGTATTGACAGCAATTTATGTGGCTTTAGGTAGAAATAATAACTCCTGTGCCTGTGTGTTGACAGCAATTTATGTGGCTGTTTGGTATAAATAACAGCTCCTGTGCCTGTGTATTGACAGCAATTTCTGTGGCTGTTGGTATAAATAACAGCTCCTGTGCCGGTGTATTGACAGCAATTTCTGTGGCTGTTGGTATAAATAACAACTCCTGTGCCGGTGTATTGACAGCAATTTCTGTGGCTGTTGGTATAAATAACAACTCCTGCGCCTGTGTACTGACAACAGTTTTTTGTGGCAATGAATTGTAACGACTTATGTGGTGTGGATAGTAATAATGATAGTAATAATGATGATATATAATAATCATAATAATAGCACACTTTTCTCTCCAAATTCATGAAAACAAATGACATTTAATTCTAAATCTGCAGCATGTTAAAATAATTCATGCTAAAAGGAACGCTAAAACAACCATGTCATGGAAGTAGTGAAACACACGCATGCATATATAGACACTGTCAGACATTTTCATGACATACCCATGACATACCAGTGACCATCTGAAAAGCTTCCATGAGCACTGACTGGTCCTCCTGTGGCTGTGTGTGTTGCAGCCTACGAGAACAGCGTGTGGTGCCAGGTGTTCCTGCAGACGGTGCCCTGGCTGGTGCTGATGTGCCGTGCCTTTCCCCCGCTGTGTGAAGACGTCACCTCCCTCCTCCTCCAGGTGGCCCGTGTCTGTCGCTCCACCCTGGCCGTGAATGACAACACTGCCGTCTCTGGTAACTGCTTGTTCCCTGGACCTGGAATAGTCCTGTTCATTTTTGGGTGGGGGGGAGGAGATAAGACTGTTTTTGAAGGATTAATCTCTCTCTCTCTCTGTCTCTCTCTCTGTCTCTCACACACTGATTCTGGTAGAAACAATTTTGTAGTTTGTTCTAGTTGCAAAGTGAGGCAACTGCAGGCAGATACCTAAACAAATTGTAAAAGTATCAAGAAGTACTCCGCTGAATAGCGCACACGAACCAATCACAAGACAAAACATGACATGTTTCGACCTCTTAGGTCTTCTTCAGGGAAGATACTACACAACACTCAGGACAACGAAAATGAATGGGCAATCATTTATTTTCATCCAATTTGGTGCAAGACGGTCGTTGAATTGCTGTTTCTTTTTGTTTTTAAAGATTTTAAGTCTCATTCCATAGATGTATGGGTGTAATAATCTCAATGTGTGTGTGTCACTAAGCATTTTGCTGCATTTTCTTTTGTCAGGAACTCCCATGACAGGTCTTTTTATGTCTACTTTTTTTCTTTTTCGCTGTTAGCATGATTGTGTGTGTGTGTTTTCTTTTTTTTTTTTCACTGTTACTCTGATCTTGTGTGTGTTTTTGGTTCTTTTTCTTTTTCACTGTTAGTATGATCATGTGTGTGTGGTTTTTTTTTTTTGTTTGTTTGTTTGTTTTTTGCTGCTGTTAGTATGATCGTGTGTGTGCTTTTTGTTCTTCTTTATGCAAAATTTTTGCCAAGAATCTGTTACGCGCTCATACAAAGTTGATTACATGTTAAATTATTTCTGCTCGCTCCTTAACACAGAAAAAAGTTAACAGTAGCTAGACAATGTTAGCTTTATTAGCAAATTTTCACTTTCGAGAATTGATATTGTTTTTATT
Organism: Conus betulinus; assembly: GCA_016801955.1. Classification (NCBI taxonomy): domain Eukaryota; kingdom Metazoa; phylum Mollusca; class Gastropoda; order Neogastropoda; family Conidae; genus Conus; species Conus betulinus. Next base: position 275,683 of record JADBJO010001360.1, on the reverse strand, counting down.
TTGTTTGAATAATTGAGTGGTTTGCATTATTTCATAGAACATTTATGTTGATATTCCAATCGAATACAACACATATCCATTCATTAAACTGGAAATCATTAAAAAAAATGTTAAATAATGTGGACCTGAATTGGCCATCCCACTGGAAAAGGCTCAGATCAGAGGTATGGTAAGCTCGTAGGGCACTCAGCTCAGAGGCTGCGCTTTGACAAAAAAATTGCCTCAGATGGTAAAAGGTTATACTAATAAATGAGAAACTGTCTGGAGTTGACAGTAAGGAGTTGAACTGTGTAATGTGTCGATGGTGGTAGTTTTGGCTGTTGCAGAGCCAGTGAAGCGAGAGGACATACCCAGCAAAGTGAAGAAGATGTCCAGACACAGTTCCACCTCCCCTGCCAACTGTCGTCACCTCCTGCAGCTGGTGCAGGACACCTTCCAGCTCATCACAGACTCTGTTGCTGTCTGTCACCCCCCAGCTGTTCTGATTCTGTCACCGTCACCCCACAGCTGTTCTGATTCTGTCACCGTCACCCCCCAGCTGTTTTGATTCTGTCACCGTCACCCCACAGCTGTTCTGATTCTGTCACCCCACAGCTGTACTGATTGTCACCATCACCCCACAACTGTACTGATTCAGTCACAGTCACCCCACAGCTGTTCTGATTCTGTCACCGTCACCCACAGCTGTTTTGATTCTGTCACCGTCACCCCACAGCTGTTCTGATTCTGTCACCGTCATCCCCCACAGCTGTTTTGATTCTGTCACCGTCACCCCACAGCTGTACTGATTGTCACCATCACCCCAAAGCTGTACTGATTGTCACCATCACCTGAAAGCTGTACTGATTCAGTCACCGTCACTCCACTGCTGCACTGACTGTCACTCCACAGCTGTACTGCGTGTGTCACCGTCACCCCCACAGCTGTACTGATTCTGTCACCATCACCCCACAGCTGTTCTGACTCTTGTCACCCCACAGCTATACTGATTCTGTCACCCCACAGTTGTACTGGCTGTCACCGTCACCACCACAACTGTACTGACTGTCACCGTCACCCCCACAGCTGTATTGATTGTCACCGTCATCCCCACAGCTGTACTGATTGTTGCTGTCACCCCACAACTGTACTGATTCACTCACAGTCACCCCACAGCTGTACTGATTCACTCACCATCACCCCACAGCTGTACTGATTCACTCACCATCACCCCACAGCTGTACCGATTCACTCACCATCACCCCCACAGCTGTATTGATTCACTCACAGTCACCCCACAGCTGTACTGATTCACTCACTATCACCCCCACAGCTGTACTGATTCACTCACTGTCACCCCCACAGCTGTACTGATTCACTCACTGTCACCCCCACAGTTGTACTGGTTCACTTACCGTCACCCCACAGCTGTACTGATTCACTCACTCTCACCCCCACAGCTGTACTGATGCACACCGTCACCTCACAGCTGTACTGATGCACTCACCGTCACTCCACAGCTGTACTGATTCACTCACTATCACCCCACAGCTGTACTGATTCACATCACTGTCACTCCACAGCTGTACTGATTAACTCACTATCACCCCCACAGCTGTGCTGATTCACTCACCGTCACCCCACAGCTGTACTGATTCACTCACCGTCACCCCACAGCTGTACTGATTCACTCACCATCACCCCACAGCTGTACTGATTCACTCACCATCACCCCACAGCTGTACTGATGCACTCACCATCACCCCACAGCTGTACTGATTCACTCACCGTCACCCCACAGCTGTACTGATTCACTCACCATCACCCCACAGCTGTACTGATTCACTCACCATCACCCCACAGCTGTACTGATTCACTCACCATCACCCCACAGCTGTACTGATTCACTCACTATCACCCCCACAGCTGTACTGATTCACTCGCTGTCACCCACAGCTGTACTGATTAACTTACCGTCACCCCACAGCTGTACTGATTCACTCACCATCACCCCACAGCTGTACTGATTCACTCACCGTCATCTCACAGCTCTACTGATTCACTCACCATCACCCCACAGCTGCTACTGATTCACTCACTGTCATCTCACAGCTCTACTGATTCACTCACCATCACCCCACAGCTGTACTGATTCACTCACCATCACCCCACAGCTGTACTGATTCACTCACCATCTCCCCTTAGCTGTACTGATTCACTCACCGTCATCTCACAGCTCTACTGATACACTCACAGTCACCCCCACAGCTCTACTGATTCACTCACCGTCACCCCACAGCTCTAGTGACTCTGTCACCGTCTCGCCCACAGTTGGAGTAACACTGCCACTGTCATTTCCTGAGTATGGATTGTTGCCGTCACCCACAGTTGACTCTGACACAGTTGTAGGGGCTCTGTCACTGTAGAGGATGAAACTGTGGCTAGGGTGGAGTAGGAGTGGGCGGTGAGGAAGCATGGGGCATGGGGGAGTGAGTTGGGGGGGGGGGGGGGTCACAGATCATACTGGTCAGCCTTCAGTGCATACATGATGTGGTCTCTGTTACTGACAGTCATATATATTCAGTTTCAAAAAATGAGGTGACTGCGGGCAGAAACTGAAACAAATTTTACACAGAATTGTTAGTGAGTCCGCCAAACAAAAGGGCACAAACATGTTTGTCTCCGTGTGTTTGGCGGACTCGCTAACCATTCTTTTAAAAATTAGTCGTATCTATATCAGTCAGTGTCAAATGACAGTTCTGGATCTGACATTTGTCACCGCATGGTCATAGTATCAGCGTTGGTTTCTTCCAGCTGGCTATTGCCAGGTGGTTTTTAGCCATCATGGCCTAAAGGTTTCACCACTGTTGTCCTGATCAGTGAAGGTCACCTGTGACTGTCTCATCTGATGGACTGAACTTAACTGTAGGAGGTTTCAACAGGTGAACAGAGTGTCTGTGTCTCTGCCTTCTGTGTCACTACCTTCTGTGTTGCCACCTTCTGTCTGTGTTGCCGCCTTCCATCTGTGTTGCCACCTTCTGTCTGTGTTGCCACCTTCTGACACTCCTGATGACTTGTCAGACTTGCGGCTGTGGAGAACAATTGAAATGGCTAGTACATGGTGAATGAATGATTCACATATGTGAGTGTGACAGTATTCAACAGGTGTTTTTGTCAACTTGTCTGTGACACAATGGCTTAAGTGGATGTGAATGCGTTAGTTGGCCTGAACTGTTGGGACTGATTGTGATCGCTCTATTGTGTTACCTTGCTATGATGTTGGATGTGTTGACAGACTGGTTCTGGTGAATTGTATTGTGTCTTTTCATCATCACAACAGATTGTTTGGAATCTGGAATATCATTCCCAAGGAGACTGTCTCCAAGTATAGTACTGTGCAACTTCCCCCCTCTGACTGTGTATAGTGTTTACCTGTCAAAGAGGAGTTTCCAACAGAATTTGACTAGGGAGATGACCAACAAGAATAGCAACTCTAGCTCTCAGAGTGAGATAATTACATGCCTGTTAACTCCAAACAAATGCTGCTTATAGCACCAATTTGCCTAGCCTAATTGGAGACTCAAAGCTCACAAGGGCCATCTCTTTCTTTGTTCTTTTGTGCTTTTTCTCTTCATTTGTGCTAGGCAAACTGGTATCATGAGCAGTGTTTGTTTGCCTAATTGTGTCATCATATGAGCAAGAATGACCTTTCTTGTTTGCTGTTCACTGTTGACCATTTCCTGCCTCATTTAGGATTCACTTGTTAGTGTTGTTTTCTCATGTACCAGGTGTATGCTGCAGATGGGATCTCTGTTTATTATTTCATCCAGAGATTGTCACTCAGATTTCCTCTCAAGGTCTAGTGAAAGGAGCAGATTAAAAAAAAAAAAAAGAAGAAGAAAAGCCCTGAATGAGGATCAAAGAATTTTGCAGGATTTTTGGTTCTTTCACCTTATCCATGTAAACACCTCAGGATGAAGACAAAGTATGGGAGAAAGCCTGTAAAGATTTGAAACAAAACTCTCAGGGACCTTTAACACTTACTGCCTTCGACGTTGAACATGTCAGGGTGCTGAGTTGCCCATTAGTGGTGCTTAGCGACATAAACAGAGACAGCCAAAAGCAAGGACTGTTGACCAGAAGGCTCACGTTCATTCTGAGAGACAGAGCTGGACCAGATGCATTGGAAGCAGTGGGGACCTTTAGAGGACTGCCAGACTCGTCTCAGAGAGGAGACTGCGAGTTGAAATGTCAGTGAGAAGAAAGAAAGAAGCTGTCTTTCTTTAAAAGTAGGAAGAAACTGCTAGGTCATGTTATTTTCTTCTTTGTCATGCAGGTTCAGTTTTTGTTGTAGACCAGTGCCATTGTTCCAGTGCTTTTCTTGAGAGCGCCATTTTCTTGTCTTTCCGGAGCAGTTTTATTTGTATAGTCGGTGAAAGAAAGAGGTAGTTCATGATGATGAAATGCATCTGTGAAGCGTTTAAGTTTGTGTTTGACAAGGCATATTGAAGGAAATCTTAAATGAGGCAGAGCGCAGAGAACAGTAAATAAAGAACAAGAAGGGTAACTCTTGTTCCCATGGTGAAATAAATACCAGTGATTTCCAAACGAACGCTGCTTGCGACACCGAATCACCCAGGAGAAACCACCAAACAGCACACAGAACAAACAAGGAGGAGCATCTTGTTGTCATCTGTGTTGGCATTCAGTGCATAGGCAGCGTTTTGGAATTACAGGTATTTATTTCATCATGGGAGCAAGAGTTACCCTTTCAGTGTCCAGGCAGCCCAGGCATTACAGGGTACTACAGTCAGGCAGACTGTCGCTCAAAAAGCAAAGACTTGCACAGGTGGGCAGACGTGGGTTCAATTGTGTGTAAGTTGGTGTTATGGTCAGTGTCAGTGTTGATGTGTTGTGAGGTGGGATCTGGAACTGCATAGATAAGTGAAACTGTCAATGGATGCCTGTGGAAGGACCGCACCAAGGATGGGGAAGGGGGGAGAGGAAGGTGGGGGGGGGGGATGTTGAATAATTGCACTTGTGAAATTTGTGTCATGTAGAAATGGTGTGTGGGCATTTGGTGGGCTGATATAAGAATGGAAGTAACTGTATGAAGAAGAAAGAGAGCGTGCATGATTTGATTGATTGTGCCTGTCAGAATGAGCGGAAGCACTGATAGAGAGCTAGGTGAGAGTGATTGTGCCTGTCAGAATGAGCGGAAGCACTGATAGAGAGCTAGGTGAGAGTGATTGTGCCTGTCAGAACGGAAGCACTGATAGAGAGCTAGGTGAGAGTGATTGTGCCTGTCAGAATGAGCGGAAGCACTGATAGAGAGCTAGGTGAGAGCAGCAAAACTGTGCCGTGGACGAATTTGCTGCACTTGAATGAAAGATCTAATAAAGAGGTGTTGTCGGAATTCTGTTCTCAGGTGGATGTGTAAGGAACTGCACAGTTCAGTCCCCTCGGATCGGAACAGTGATGTTGTGAACGCTTCTTTCAATCTAACAGACTAGAACAATGATACTGATCTACACCTTTCACTCTGTACAGACTAAAACTCTGTTTTCACACATTTTGGCAGAGCACCAAAGTTGAAGTCATACAGATCAGCCCAAACTGGCCAGCCCAGAAAAGCAGCCCTGGTTGTAAACATGGAAAGGTTGGAAGATTGATCTTAGGTGCCAATACTCCCTACAGTAAATACTTGTTGCACAGCTCTGGAAATCAAAATATTACTGGCCAAGTGTAATGACTGCATGGCTTTTTTTTCTTCTTGGAAATCGTGAACATCTGTACCAGTCTGAGGTGGAAGCGAAAGGGGAAAATCAACAAGGAAACAGACACCCTTCTGCTCTCTCTCTCTGTCTCTCTCTCTCTCTCTCTCTCTCTCTCACACACACACACACACACACACACACACACACACTGTTTGTCCAATGATTCGGTCATGACAATTGCCTCCTGCTCCAGCCTTTTCTGTTGACTCAAATAGTTGAAGGACAGGAAAGGGGGGAGGGGAAGACAGAAGCCCACACATGAAAGATGCTGAAAAGCCAACAGTGCATTATCAAGCATTTATTTTTCTTGTCATAAGCATTATATATCAAGCATTTGTGTTTTACATAATGCAAGGTGTTAATGCTGAGACTGCACATTTATCTGACAAATGTTTTTAAACAAGAATTGTGAAAGATTCTGGTTTCAAACTTAAAAGACTAATCTTACGAAACGGATACGCATCTAGCCATCGACAGCACCTGTGATATGTGTCAGTAAACATCAGTCAGTATCAAAGAACACAAACTAGCATACAAGATTCACCACATTCTCTCATCAGTTTTAGCCCACATGAGATGTTTAATTCAATGATTTAATGTTTAATAAGGTGAAAGAGAAGATGGGTAATGATGGCCAGGTGGTGCATATCGTAACATGGCTGTCACGCTGATCAGGCAAGGGAAATTATCCAGATCCTGGCATGGAAGCAGTTGGTCGCTGAGTTCCCTGGTTCCGCAGGGTGGGTCGGTGTCGGCAGGCCAGTCGCATGTCTGCAGTGCCTCGTTGAACACCAGACCTGTGAGACGGAAAAGCTGGAACTGTCGACTGCCTTTTATCTAAATATTCTGATAAAGCATGTCAAGCTAATTAATCATTTTTCTAAAGTGCAATATTTTGTATCAGCAGCTCAAGAACTCCCAGGCTTGTGTCAAAGACCTCTGGCAAGAAGAATGAAACTTACAGACATGTCGCAAACTGTTTAAAAACCATCCAAACCTGAAAGAGTTTTTACAATGTTCCCAAAGTGGCCGTAAAGAAGAAACAGTTTTGTGCCGTTTCCATACAGACAACTCCTTTTACACCCATTCTTCTCTTTTTTAAGGGGTGAAGAAAAACTTTGTACATTCCATGTTATGTACCACTCTCAATGAAACATATATTTTTAGAGTGTTTGGGGACACGTATGATTTGAGACATGAACACTTTATAGTAGACTCAATGAAAACCTTGTTCAGAGATGTCCACCTGATGTGGTCTTTGAATTTCTGAGAGAGATTAACATTTTTCATCTGATCCAAGATTTTACAAAGGAAAGTTTTTTTTTAACAAAATTTCCTGTGTATTTTTAGAAGGTGTGTTTTAAAGGGTTGTGTGAATGTGGATTTTTTGTTTTCATTTTTTTTTTTATAATGACTTGTGAGTTGACTTCAACATGGTGACCACCTTGATATGACTCTTTGTGGTCGGCTGGGCTACTAGCAACATCACCATACCTTACCTAGCTCAAGAACTGTCTTGTTGAAGCCAAGCACATAACCTTAGCGCTGTCTCACCAAGACCCTCCCCTACCCCCCTAAAAATCACAAGCATGCTACAGATTCTGATTGCATCACTTCTGGATGCTCTTCTGGTATATGCTTTGTTTTATTGCATGGGATGGGACCTGCACCCACAGAACAGTCCTGCGTTATCAGCCCAAATCACTGTGTGACGGATTTCAACCACGTAGCAGGCAAAACACTTGTTATAAGGTGGGAACTTCAAGCCTCATGAAGTTCACATTTATTCTTTCTTGACCAAGTCCAGCTGGAATTCATCTTGGCTGATTCTTCAGGACACTGGTCCTCTTCTTCCCAGAACTGAGGAGCTGTTCTGTGAGATGTACGGTAGATGCGTCTACAAACCCGCTCGCTCCTGCAACCTCAATGATGAGGACTTGCTCTTGCTTCAAACAGAAGGCTTGTCTGGCATACTTCTCAGATCATACCTACGTGTTGTCAGATTATACGAACACACATTCTAATGTTTGAAAAAAATACAGCTAGAATTATCTAAAATATATATATATATATATATAGTCATAATTTGTTACTGTCTTGTCTAGATTACCAGAATAAAGTGACTCCGATCTTTTCATCGTTGTCTCGTAGAAAAGAAGTGCAAACCAACTTTCTTTGACACCTGGCGGAAAACCATCCCAGATGAAACATAAGAAATGCAGATCACATCAAAATTAGAAAGAAAGGTGGTTGAAAAGTCATTTGGAAAAATTACCACCTCAATTTTTATATTAAGATAGGAAAAGCGTTCTATCATATCAAATCAGGTAAGAGCTTGACAAAGATGTTTCCAAATGTTGTATTAAATGGCAAACGAATGTAGCCATTATGTTGCGATAAATGATTGAAACTGGACAAATAAGAAAATGATCTTTAACCCCCCAGACAGACACAATAGTAGGTTTCACTAAACAACAAAAAACGGGCAGACCTCCAGCGCAGTAGTTGTGTCCAAAGAAGGTTCCCCCAGAGCAGGTGTAATAGGTCTGGCACTGCTGGTCAGTGTCGGCATACTTGCCGTCAGCAGCATTGGTGCAGTCCTTCAGTGTGCCACAGGGAGGGCCCACAGACGACGCACTGCACACACACACACACACACACACACACACACACACACACACACACACACACATACATACACACACATACACGTACACTACCTGGAATTTGTGTTGGCAAAAAATTTGATATAAAAGTGCACACACACGAACAACCATAGACAACAAGCTGGAATTTGTTGAGTCAAGACAAGTCAAAAGTTATCTTTATTGAGGGTTGAAGAGTAAGCTGTCAAGCTTTTTGATTTCTTGCTCTCGTAAAAACAAAAACACACACACACAAAGAAAAAAAATCGTACCATACATATATGTACATTACTGATATTACAACATATGAAATAGAAACAATTGTTGGAACATCAGTTTCAAATGCAGTTAGAGAGAGAGGAGGGGGTGACCTTTAATTGTTGCATAGAGTTTCCATCAGTGCTTTTGTAAATGCTTGTTTTGAGGGATATGATTTTAAAGAGGAAGACAAATTATTCTATGCGTTCCCTCCAAAGTATTCAAAACTTGATTTATAAAGATTATTTCGGGTCTGGGAAAAGACAGTTTTGTGTATATGTCTGTTTCTATGGATGACAAAGCTTTCGGTAATTTACTTCAGAGCTGATGTATTCATTACATTGTACAAGCATAAACATTTGTTGAAATAGAGTCCATCTTTAAAAGGAAGAATCTTTAAAGTTTTGTAATCACTCATAGTCAAGATACAAGATTTTAAATGAGTTAACTTAATGGCCCTTTCATGTAAACCACTTTCTGGTTTCAGATAAGTTTCGCTAGCATTATCCCATAAAGTGGATGCATATTTGGTAAAGCTTATGCACATGAAAAAATATTTTCCTGGATGAAGATTTAGATTTTTTTGTTTGTTTGTTTAAATTGATATATTCATTTGGAAATACACACTCACACACACATACTTAGACACGTACACACGCTGCACACAGCCAGTATGTTTATCCACTTGCATGTTCATGTATACACACAAACATATGTAAGGCTAGATAACTTTGCTCCAGAATTTCTTTGAATATAATTAACCACGCCCATTAAAAGTTATGCTGTATGTCCGATATGATTAACATGCAGTATAACACGAGTTGCATAGACTATTTCTTTATGATTAACCATGCAGTATAACACGAGTTGCATAGACTATTTCTTTTCCTACGCGGTTTGACACAATAGAGAGGGAGGTGTGTGCAACAGAGGGGGGGGGTGGGGGGAGAAAAAAGCCTGTTAACTGGCGTACTCGGCACAGGAGCCAGTGGCTTTGTTGTAGACCTGGTCCCTCTCACACTCCCGGATGGTGGCCACCCATTCACACAGGAGACGAAGGACTTGCACCCTGCCTCGTACACCCCGTCACTCACTGCCGTGCAGTCAAAGCACCAGGCTGCAACACCACAGTATCCTTGCATTACCTCCATAACAACAACAGCAAAGAGGATATCGTATATCTTGAGATAGTACACACACACACACACACACACACACACACACACACACACACACACACACACATCCCCCCCCATGGTGATACCGGGTGGTCTTTTGTACAAATAGTTCCCCCTCCTACTGGATATTCTGTGTTAGTAACGTCCCCATTTCCTTTCGCTCTCAGTAACTATGTCTCCTGCATTTGCTGTACTGTTGTCTACTGTCCTTTCTCTACCATATCTTTTCTCTATCTTTTTCCACAACCTCTTCCCACAAATTTCTGCACTCAACGAAGTCGGAGTGAACTGACTACATGCAGTGACATCTTCATGAAGCTGAAACTGAAGCTGAAGCTCTGTCTTCCCTTGTGTGTCCCTGTTTCAACAGTTTCCGTGGATTTAACAGTTCCATACGTAAATGTTTGAGCGTGGCCATTGGATCTGGTTCCGTGGCCCTACCAACGCAGTTTCTTTTTATGAACAGAAGTTGGCAGATGTTAACACTCCGGCATGCTGCTTGATGGCATGTTGCACTCGTTCATTAGTGAAGTGATCAGTGAATCTGATGTTTAGTATCTTGTGGCAATACCACATATGTGATAGGTCAACAGGTTCTCCCCAACTGCTCGTAACCACGTATAGCAATGCTACCGGCCGCATGTGGGAAACAAAGCCAACCAAAAAAAAAACCTATGTGGATAGACCGGGGCTCTGTCAGGTTTGGCTTGCCCAAGACCAACCCGCATACCGCATCTGGAATCCGGCTGCAAGCGTCGTCATGCTGCCGATGATGTCGCTCTTTAATTTGGAATCAGGGGCCCCGGTTTCCAGAAGAGACAACTTTGAATTTGGAATCAGCAGACTCTCGCTTCCGCGAAGACGACTTTAACTCAGAACCGAGGGCCCTGGTTTCTAAAGGAGACCATTTTGATTTGGAATCGAGGGCTGTCATAGGTTTAGTCTTCCAAAGGAGACAACCGAAGTATGGAATCATGGGCTCTGGTATCCAAAGGAGACTACTTTAACTGGAATTGGGGGTTATGGATTCCACAGGACACCACCTTACTTTGGAATCGGGTGCGTTGGTTTCCAGAGGAATTATAATTAAAGTAGGGGTTCTGGTTCCCAAAAGATGCCTGAGAAAGAGCGAAAGAAAGAAGGAGATATTTCAACTAGAGAGAGAAGAGAGAGAGAGATAAGGGATTATAAAAGAAAAGAAAAAAATCTACTGGAAGAGAATTTACTGTATGTAGAGCTGCTTCAGACACAATGATGTTCAGCGGCTAATTTTTGACCGAAGGCCCTGACCAGTTTCAGACATAATAACGCTGCAAAATCCAAACTTCAGAAACAGGAGTTCTGCCTCACTTCACCATACAAACAATTGTAACAGAAACGCCCTTTAAAAAAAAAAAATGAAAAAGCAGAAAGAAGCCAAGCCCATTTGATACCGGTAAGTTCAACTGCAGAGCCGAGTCAGCAGCTCTGCTCCATGCTGCACAAGCTTTCAAGAAGTCAAACAACCCACCACCCATAATTGTTTTCTTCACTGACTGCAGATCCCTGCTGCAGGGACTTCAGAGCAACAGAAGCGAAGTGCAGCTGAAAAAAAAAAAAATAAAAAGAGCCCCCATGATCTTTCAAGACGACCCACCATTTTTGTAATCTCAGTGGATTCTACCACACCGAGGGAGGGATCACTGAGAATGAGCAAGCTGACGTTCTATCAAAGACAGGTAGCAATATGGAGCAGTTCGGCCACCCACCTACAACGAGGCGAAAACGATGATCCACACCCAATACCAAAACCAGTGGAAGAGAAGGCTGGGTGCAGACAGTGGTGTTGGTCCAATCCATCAGCTCCAGAGATACCAGCAAACAATCCTCTTCAGACTAGAACTGGCCACTGCCGACTGCTGAGCCACCTCAGCCGAATTAAGAATGCCCGTGAAAGTCCGTGTGGAACTGAATCTCAGACCCCAGAATACATCCTCCAACACTATCCAGCCCATGATGTTCTACGACGTCAAACCTTGCCAGAGGGTGCAGAGCTGCAGGTGCAATTCAGGGGCAGCCGTCAAGACCTCGAGAAGACTGTGGGACTCATCATCGTCTCGACAGGGTTGAAGATCTGACGTGACCAATAACATCGAACACAGCTGAAGAAAAAGAAAAGAAGACGCCGGTCAGAAACGTGGGACAGCGATTTGAACACCTTCTCTGTCCATCCGGTGGTAAATGACCCTCTCTGTCCATCCGGTGGTAAATGACCCTCTCTGTCCATCCGGTGGTAAATGACCCTCTCTGTCCATCCGGTGGTAAAAGACCCTCTCTGTCCATCCGGTGGTAAATGACCCTCTCTGTCCATCCGGTGGTAAAAGACCCTCTCTGTCCACCCGGTGGTAAATGACCCTCTCTGTCACCCCCGGTAAAAATGACCCTCTCTGTCCACCCGGTGGTAAATGACCCTCTCTGTCCATCCGTGTGGTAAATGACCCTCTCTGTCCACCCGGTGGTAAATGACCCTCTCTGTCCACCCGGTGGTAAATGACCCTCTCTGTCCATCCGGTGGTAAATGACCCTCTCTGTCCACCCGGTGGTAAATGACCCTCTCTGTCCATCCGGTGGTAAATGACCCTTTCTGTCCATCTGGTGGAAAATGACCCTCTCTGTCCATCTGGTGGTAAATGACCTCTCTGTCCAACAGGTAGTAAATGACCCTCTCTGTCCATCTGGTGGTTAATGACCCCCTTTGTCCAACAGGTAGTAAATGACTCTCTCTGTCCACCCGGTTGTAAATGGGTACCTGATCCATTTCACGGAAGGTCTATGTGGCGGGCGAAGAGGGTTGGGGCTGACCTTCCCTGATGTCGTGACCTAGACAAGGTGAAACTCTACAATGGCTCACTGCCATTCAGCTGAGGAACTTTAATGAATGGCAGAAGGCGCAGAACGAATATTTCCTGTCATTGCAGCGAACGGTGAGAGGGAACAGGTCAGACGGAGTTTATGTACGTCATGTCCGCCCGTGTTTGTAAAATACCAATGACTGTTCCTGCCTGTCACAGGACAACTATCTTTGGTGCATATGGAGAGATAATGTCTGACGATAATCAGAAAAAATTTTCATTTTGCCTCTACATCTATACATCATTTTGTTTGTATCGAAGAGAATCATAATTTAAGAGACTAGACTGTTTAAACCTCATCTTTGTTTTCATCTGCATCTCATTTATTTGAGCAAATCATACACATGTCGAGCTACGTGATTCGCCGAATTCTGTCATCTTCCTTGCCATTGGTGGAAAGAATCATCTGGATTCACCTGTCTGTTCTACGTGTTGATCAGTAAGTCGAGGCATCTTAAGCACACATGAAACCTCTAGGATCTGTGAACTTCAGAATATTGGACGCATGTCTCACCATTTTATGCTTGTACATTCAAACTGACAAGAGGGGCGAATACCTTTGCATTGAATGCGCTCGTGTGAATTCCATAGAATCTACTACATCGACAAAATTACCGTCCTGTCCCACTTTGAAATCAGATTGGATGTCAACACCACCCTCCGAAGCTGATACGACAGACGCAGATAACTATCCCAGGAGATCGGGGGATGGAGCCATAAATAACATTTCACTGGTGCCACGAAAAACAGTCTCACCTTAGGACGGACAGCCAAAGTTTGGCACCAGCTGGATTCAAAAATGGGCAGCTTCTGACAGCAAACTCAACGTTCTGCAGCTAAGCAAGCCTGCTGTTGACAGAGACTGACTGAGGCATCTACCGTACACTTTGATCTCGCAGAGCCATCCAGTATCAACCGTTTGTTAAAGATCGCATTACGAAGCCGTTTTAGGATTCCACCCTGGGCTACGCATTTCATCTTTTGACAACGCTTGATTGAAACTGGTTTAGTACTTTCTGTGAAGTCTTGGTAAGGAACGAACAAACAAAAAGCACACAAAAATACAGCTGAGTCAAACATAAAACTTTCTTAACGAAGGAAACTGACTCACTGACAGATATTTCCCTGTCTACCGTTCCTCTTACAAAAAGAATGTCACGTGAAAAGATATATCATCATTACACCCTTTCCCATCTAGAGATTCAAATGACGTGTTCAAAGATATTCCTTCATCCTTTTTTCCCCTTTAAACTTACTGAAATTGATGTATTCAGAAATATCCTCTCATACTTCCTTCCCTACATGTGTGGAACGACCTACTCTCTTGTGCTCCCTTCCCGGTGTCACAGATTTCATCAAAATGAATGTTCGGAAGTCTGCAGTAGAGGTAATCTTGTTGGAGCTCGCATTCAGCGAGCTTGACCGTTCCATTGTCAAGCCGTGGGCACGTCCAAGACTATTCTGTCCCGTAGGTCAGCTTAACGGTTCAAGCAGAGAGAGAAAAAATGCCGAAACAGGAGTGTGAAACGGTCGCCTGTATTGCAGAGACAGACAATTTCCCCGATCATCATCCTTGTTGCACGTCAGATCAAATCCTCGACTCTCCTGATTTATTGGCTTGACCCATAAAGAGAAAAAAGGTGACTGTCTTTGGGATGGGAAGATAGGCGTTATTGTCCTCTGATTGTGTTTTTCTTAAACAGATCTATTGGCTGTATTACCATTTAGCCTTATAAGAGAAGACAATGTACTGACAGAAAGCAGCATTGTGAATTATTCGTCGAGTTTCTTTTCTTAATAATGCATCTTCTCTTACAGGGCCAAATGTTTATGCAGCTCTGGTGTTCAACAATGTGTATGGCCCCACCACCTTTATCTTTTCATATCAATAAAATCTCTTCCGGGAGGAGGTTTAGCATGGGTCCTGTACTGATGATCTGAGGCGATGGAAGGGAGATGGGGTGATGGAGGAGGAAGAGAGGAGAGGGGAAGGAGGGAGGCATGGAGGATTGGTGATTTCCTTTGTACCAAAAAGCTTGTCCGAAAGTCAGGGGGAAAAAACCGACGAGGTGTGGCCCCGGCGAGCTAACAAGTCGAACTACCAGGGAAGCAACAGAAGAAGAAGATGTGATCTGCAAATCAGTAAAAGCTGCCACGAACACTACCACCATGTAAATTCCGACGACTGTTCCCAACAATCGCAACTTAAAAAAAAAAAAAAAGAAAAAAAAAGAAAAAAGAAAAAAAAAACGGTAAATCATGTAGCCCAAAAAAAAACATCAATGTTGAGAGAGAGAGAGAGAGAGAGAGAGAGAGAGAGAGAGAGAGAGAGAGAGAGAGAGAGAGAGAGAGAGAGAAAGTACGTCAAAACAATCTAGTTTATAATTCACCTTTTTTTGCTTTTAAAATCCCCTTCTTCTGCAATAAAAAACAAATTTGAGATCGCGTTTAAGAGCATGAGGTTAAAAAGAAATCATTTCCTTATTATGTCCAGTCATTTTCTTTTCTACGCATAGAAAGGTAATGTCCATTGACTGCTAGGAACAGCCTTCTGTATTTTTACCCCCCCCCCCCCCCCTCCCCCCTCCCCCTATCCCCCCCCCGGAAGTCGGAAGAAGGCATTGGGAAGGGATGGGAGTAAAAGTGAGGGAGTGGGACTAGGTGAGGGGCTGCATGTCGCTTTATCTGCCCCATGCAGAGGGCCGAACTAGAGAGAATTAAGGAAAGAGCACAAGACTTTACACTGTGAATACTACATGGACTGCAAACCGGAAAGAAATACCCAAAGATTACATCCATTTGGT
Source organism: Conus betulinus (assembly GCA_016801955.1). Classification (NCBI taxonomy): domain Eukaryota; kingdom Metazoa; phylum Mollusca; class Gastropoda; order Neogastropoda; family Conidae; genus Conus; species Conus betulinus. Next base: position 260,151 of record JADBJO010001360.1, on the reverse strand, counting down.
GAGAATGAAAGTTCTGCACTCAAAGTGTTAATGATGTCTTTCTCATAGTCATTTGCATTAAGAAAAGAAGTATACCAATATATAATAACAGAGCAGGGTGAGGTAGGAAGGGGAATTTTGCAGTGTTAAAGAACAAGAGAGATAATATGAATGGGAAAACGATGGTGGTGACAGAGTAAAAACAGAAAACCCTGCCACAAAGCAACTGGGAACACATATTCAAACAAGCTCCTTCCCCTCTCCCTCCTCACTCACACACACACACACACACACACACACACACACACACACACACACACACACACACACACACACACACACACACACACAAGCATAAACAACCAACCAACAAACCAACCAAACAAAACCTTACCAGCAGGCAGGACTAGAAGCAAGCCAAACAGTCCCTTCATCTTTCAGCTCTGGAGGACAACGACAGACGCTACGTTGTATGAACTAAGGCGAGGAAGGAACCAGTCCATTGCCTTATATAGTCCGTCCATGCGATCTGCGTTGCACGGCCCTAGCAGAGGACAGCGACAGCAAGTCAGTCTTCTGTCTAGTCTTCTTATCGGCCTTGATTTCGGTCGGTCGGCTGCCCCTTGCCCTCGTGGCAGCAGCTATGTTGAGGGCGGGACCAAGGTAGACACCTGTACACATTCCTCTGTCGGCAAATGTGTTCTTTGAAATGCTCAATGCGGAAGGCACGCTGTGTTCCAGCCGCTGTGACTCACATCCACATCTTAATTATCACGAGTACCATCAAGGGGCCTGTAATTACTACATGGTGATGACATAGATATTTTGAGAGATCATTGTTTCTGCTTGAACCATCATTTATGTGGGTCTGTATTCAGTACCTTAACGTCTTTTTCCTATTCATGCAGTTATCGACATATTTGGTGGTGTGGATTTGCAGTAGTCATTTCACTTGGTCACTGTTTTTTATGTAAGTTTTGGTCTGGTACTGGTTTGTATTTGGAGCAGCAGTCCAACAAGTCGTTTTCATTTTCGACCACACCACCACTCACCAACCATGTTCAGTGAGAGTGTTTTCCCCCAAGAGATCCTGCTGGGAGTGGGAGTGCCGCCAAGGCATTTCAGGCAAGATGGCATGAGTGCAATGACCCATCTCTACCTTTGAAGACTTCGGTCTATAAAGCAGACACTGAGCAATAGGCTACACCATATTTAAATTTTGATGCCAAAGTATGAGTTTTTACACACACACACACACACACACACACACACACACACACACACACACACACACACACACGCACGCACGCACGCACGCACGCACGCACACACACACACACACACACACACACACACACACACACACACACACACACACACACACACACACACACACACACACACATTCATTTTCGATGTGTCCGAAGTCTGTGCATGTGTAAATCCTTCTGTGTCGAGCTTTTGCTTGCAAAAATATATGCGAAAAATGTTGAATATGACCATTATGAATATGACATAAAAACATCATTTCAAATGAACGACAAATCATCAAAACAAGATTCCAGATTTAATCTTTTACTCCCCCTCCTCCTTCCCCCTTTCATTTTACTTGCTTTCGTATCAGAATTACTCCCGATGATTTAAAATGTAAAGCACATAAACAGAATAAGAACTTTCATTTTCATCATGCATTAGATGGATTCTTCAACTCCAAGGTGTTTGGGGCGATTGACATTATCCCGGTACAAAGCAGATCTGTCATCGCAAGGTGCAGTTTAAAACTGCACCTGTGCATTGGCAAATAGATGTAATCTGAATAACTCGGGCGTGAGACCATCAAACCACTGTGTCTGATCTTCAATGAAAGATATCGTGGCCAAAGCGACCTAACACGTGACATCGGGAAACACAGACAGCAAGATTTAACGTCCTCAGAACCAAGTTGCGCCTCCGCCAAATGAGATATGCATTGCAGATCGATTGCGAGAATAGTTCGAAAGAAAGCAAAAATCGTTGATGACATTTAGAACATGGTGGAGATACTGGAGAAAGAAGGGCCAGAAACTCCGTAACCCACATAGAAAACAAACAGAGAGAGAGAGAGAGAGAGAGAGAGAGAGAGAGAGAGAGAGAGAGAGAGAGAGAGAGAGAGAGAGCACCAAATGACAGATGAAAACGACAGAAAATTTAGGAGCTGCCCACACCTGCTCCGTGTAAATAAATGCACACTAAAACCTGGGCACCCCTCCCATCTTATACACCAACAGCAAGTTCCAAGCTCTGCGAAGCATCTACTAGAACCAAGAATACAAAGGATATTCTCTCCAGAAATAAATACAACAGGGAGGTGTTCATCCGTGAAAATAGTCAGGGCTTTAATACATAGATAATTTCCTTCCAAAAAAATTCCTTTTATGCTCATACCCCCTGAATAACGAAAACAAATAAACAAAACAAACAAAAACTAAAATAAAACCCCAGTCCAGCCTATACTATGTTCACTAATCCGAATATAGGACTGACTGTACCCTGTGTGTATGTGTATGTGTGTGTGTGTGTGTGTGTGTGTGTGTGTGTGTGTGTACATTCCGGGGGAAAAAAATCCTCATGAGAACAAATGATATAATCATTACAATTTATGGATTCTGTCATTGTAGTAGTCCCCCCCCCCCCCCCCCCCCCTCCACCGCTCTTTTCCTATACCCCTTCCCCCCCCTCACAATCCCCCACCCCCCGCCCTCCATGACTCCTTTCCTCTCCCCAAACTTTTAGGTGTGTCTATTTGATTCGGTGAATGGGGATAATTTCAGTATCTCTGCCATCCTCTGTCTTATCGCAAAAAGAAATTGCTCCTCTCTCTCTCTCTCTCTCTCTCTCTCTCTCTGTCCGTCCGTCCGTCTGTCTGTCTGTCTGTCTGTCTCTCTCTCTCTCTCTCTCTCTCTCTCTCCCCGAAGTCTTGGGCGAAGTGATCCGCCCCTGAAATGCGATGTACAGACCCGTAGGCTACACGCTAGACTTGAGCATAAAATGAAGTCACATCAACACACGCAAGGGGTATAATTCAGCAAAATCTGTTGCTGATATTTTGTCTCATCGTGCATTATTAGCCTGCTGCACACGATGTACATCATCCCAGGTGCTTTACAGCCCAGCTGACCACTAAGGGTACATTCCATAGAACTGCAGTGTATCGAATCAATACATCTCCTAATAGCCCATCAACACCCCTCCCCCCCCCCCCCCCCCCCCCCCATCACCTACTAGCTCCTCCCCTCCACCCATTTTCCCTGTCCCTCTCCTTTCTCAACCTTCTCATCTGCAGTCCATCCCGATCGTCCGCCCAGCGGCCGAAGAGACGTGTCGTCATTACCAGTGACACGGCGTGGGAGGACAGCTGGGGGACACGGGTCTGTGTGACCAAAGGGCGGCTGGCTGTTTGCCGATGTTTGATGCTGAGGCCCGCTCCACCCTGATAGTGGAGTTTGATGTTGACCAGCACATTGCCGGGTAGAGCTGATCTGAGGGAGTGTTGCTTCCTCTCCCTCCCCTCCCTTCCTCCCTGCCGGGGTCTTGGACGTGCGTGCATCAAGGGGATTGGGGTTAAGTAAGCATCGCCCTGAACCGGCGACACCCATGGACGGCGGAATGAGTCTCACTCCGCGTTCAGCTGGCTCGCGCTGGGACATGAACAGACTCTTCGAGCTCTGTCTTCAATATAATATGTCAATGGGTAGCCTTAGTGTCTAGTCATCAATTAATTATCATCAATGAGTAGATCCTAATAGTATCCAATCATTAATTAATTATCGTCAATGAGTAGACCTTAGTGTCCAGTTATTAATTAATTATCATCAATGAGTAGACCTTAGTGTCCAGTCATAAATTAATAATCATCAATGAGTAGACCTTAGTGTCCAGTCATTAATTAATTATCATCAATGAGTAGACCTTAGTGTCTAGTTAATTAATTAATTAATTATCATCAATGAGTAGACCTTAGTGTCTAGTCATTAATTATCATCAGAGTAGAATATAGTGTCTAGTCATTAATCATAATCAATGAGTAGACCTTAGTGTCTAGTCATCAATTATCATCAAAGAGTAGACCTTAGTGTCTAGTCATTAATTATCATCAAAGAGTAGACTCTAGTGTGTAGCTATTAATCAGTTATCATCAACGAGTTGACCTTAGTGTCCAGTCGTAAGTTGTCACAATGAATTATTGACCATGGAAACGAAGAACGAGCAACCCCTTATCTTCTCATATTCGGTGCAAAATGGGTGTTGGATGAAAACGAGGCTGTTGAGAAGGGAACAAAGGGCGTTGAAATGATAATGATGACAATACAATAATGGCAAACAATAACACCAATAAGTATAACAGTGACGGTGATGAAACGTACACGTAAATAATAAGAGGAGGAATACTGCTAATCTTTTGGTAATAATATGATGGTAATAGTTGTAGTATTAATAGTGGCTAAACATAGAAGCGGAGAAAAGAAAAGGGGCTGGAGGGTAATAAAACAGAAGGATTTGTTTGTTTGTTTTTGTAATTGTTTAATGGTACGATATATTAGTGATGGTAGTGATTATGGTAGATTGGTAATAGTGCTTAGTAGCAAAGAACAGAAATGATCAATGAAAAAGAAAAAAAAAAACACACGAAACAACCAAAACTAATGGGTGGTGATTATGATGAAAGTAGGTATATGTGGGGATGTTGGTAATGATGATAATGGTTGGAGAGAGAGAGAGAGAGAGAGAGAGAGAGAGAGAGAGAGAGAGAGAGAGAGAGAGAGAGAGAGATTGAGAATTGTACACCACTACAGGACCTGCTAAAGAAAGTTATTCAAGAATCGAGTAAAGAAAAGAAAAAGGCTTTCTTATCATCTTCGTCTCGGGCCTTTTGCAGTTTGTGTTGTAGCTGATAAGAGTGGACTGACTGCTGGCCAATCATCACGGATCTTCTGCCACATGCTGATTTTCCCACACAAGGATTACTCCGTTATCTGAACCGTTATGAAACCTATCAAGTCCAGGCGATTTTCAATGTTGCTGCGCAAAGGAAGTGAACTTTGAAAAAAAAAAATAAGGAGGAAAAAAAAGGGAAAATTGAAGAAAACTGTTTTGAGGTATCCATCTGCAGAGGAATGTTTGAGGTATCCATCTGCAGAGGAATCTGTTTTTTTGAGTATTCATCATCAGAATCTGTTTTGAGGTATCCATCAGCAGAAGAATCTATTTTGAGCATCCATCTGCAGTATCGGTCCTCGACCAGCAGAGCTCTGGTCCATCCTTCGGTGAACGTTGGAGAAAAGTATTCTGAAACAAATGAGAGAAGCTTCCACTTGACCTATGCCAAATGATAGGCTCACCCACTGTGGCTCGTAAAGAACTCCAGATAACGTGGAGAAAAAACAAAAAAAAAAAAAAACAAACAAAAAGAAGAAGAAGAAAGAAAAGACGAAGAAAAAACTCCCGGACAAGGGAACTGTGTACCAGACGAAGCATGGAGAGGTGACTATATGTGAAGAAGGGGGGCGTCCTGATAAGAAAGTTCGTTAGTGGCAAGGAGACTACCACTCAAATCTGCGTACCAAAGGAATTGTGTCCATCAGTATTGGCACTAGGCCATGACATTCCAGTGTCTGGCATCTGGCTGGGAAGGTGTTCCAACATCATCAGGTACTGCCAGTCTTGCGCAAAATGTCAAAGGACGATCGACAAAGGTCGAGTGCCACCAGTGTCTTTGGTGAGGATGCCACTGGTACAAGAACCTTTCTCACAAGTGGGGATGGCTCTCATTAAGCCAATCAATCACTCCAGTCTCTCAGTCTGGGAATCATTACGTTCTTGTGATGGTTGACTATGCGACCAGATATCCAGAAGCGGTGCCGCTGAAGAACGTAATGATGGAAGCCGTGGCGGAGGCAGCGTTTGAGATGTGGTCCCGGATGGGAATTCCAGGCAGAGTATTGACTGACAGGGGCAGTCAGTTCACCAGCCAGACCGTGGAGGAGATTTTTCGACTGTTGGCCATCAAGGGATTGCGCACCACCCCTTACCATGCTCAATGCAGTGGGGCTGTAGATTGATTTAATGGGGCTTTGAAGCGCATGTTGCGGAGGTTGGTTCAAGAGAAGCCAGAAGAATGGGACAGGTGGATTCTGGCGCTGCCTTTGCATACCGTGAGATTCCTCAAGCCAGCACTGGTTTCTCTCCTTTTGAACTCCTCTATGGGAGGAGAATCAGGGGTCCTATGCAGGTACTTACCCAAAGAGCTGTGGACTCATCCTGAGAGACAGGAGCTGCAGACGGCAGTTGAGTACGTGGTAGACTACGGAACCGCATGTGCCATCGCACAAGAGAACTTGGGCGAAGCTGCTCATCGATACAAACGTCATTTTGATGTCAAGGCCAGAAAAACGACATTTCCTACCAGGCAGCAAGGTTTTGGTACTGTGTCCACAAAAGAACAAGTTGGAAGTGTCATGGAAGGGGCCCTACAGGGTGACAGCTCACATTGGCAAGCAGATTATCAGATCCTTGTGGGAAACAAGGCCAAATTGTACCATGTCAATCTTGTGAAAGACTTCATAGAGAGCGACCCAGAACTCGGACCCCAACCCGCTGTACCTGCAGTTGTGATAGAGGAGGCGGACGAAGATGTGGATGTGACTCCGATCATTGGGAAGGACATCCCTGTGATTCCGCTGCAAGCGTCGGAGGGACCCAAGGACGTGGTGATTGGGACTGAGAATGAAGAGTTGGCAGGAGAACGGAGAGCTTTGGTGCAAGAATACTCAGATGTGCTGACAGACTCGCTGTCATGCACACATTTGGAGCAGTGCAACATAAAACTGATGTCTGATGTGCCTGTCCATGTGAGGCCTTACCCTTCCTTTCTCCCTGAGAGAAATGGTAAGAGAGGAAGTACAGGCCATGTTGAAGATGGGCACCATCGAACCCTCAGACTCGCTTTACTCCTCCCCCCCAATTGTGCTGGTTAAAAATAAAGACGGAAAGATAAGGTTCTGCGTCGACTACTGGCAACTGAATAAGATTGTGGAATTTGATGCAGAGCCGATGCCCGATGTGGAATACTTTTTCTCAAAATTGGGAGGGAAGGTCATCTTCAGCAAGTTGGATTTATCAAAGGAATACTGGCAGATTCCCGGAAACGAAGCGGATCGGCCCAAGACAGCGTTCTCAATGCCCCAGGCCATTATCAGTGGCGCGTGATGCCTATTGGGTTGTGCATTTCGGGGGCCTTTTTTCCTGAGGATGATGCAGAAGTTGCTGCAACCTTTGGGCACTGAAGATGTTGACAACTTCATTGACGATATCATGGTGGCAACGAAGACAGAGACAGAGCATGTGGCTGTGCTCAGGAAGGTGTTCCAACACCTGAGAGAGTGCTCCCTGACAGCACATCCAACCAAGTGTGAGCTGGGATGTGCTGAGGTCTCATGCCTAGGATACAGGATCGGCCGAGGGCAGTGCAAACCAGAAGAGGGCAAGATGCAGAATATCAGAGATGCACCGCGCCCAAAGACCAAGAAGTAAGTGAGGAGTTTTCTGGGGTTGGTCATCTACAGATGATTCGTTCCCAACTTCGCAGATTTGGCACTCCCATTGACGAATCTGACCAAGAAGTCGCATTCAAGGCAGGTTTCGTGGAACTCGGAGTGTGAAGAAGCTTTCCAGGCTTTGAAGCAAGTGTTCTGCGAACCCCCTGTGTGCGTCTTGCCAGAGCCGGGAAGGACCTTTGTTCCGAGGACTGATGCATCAGGAATGGGGCTTGGAGCAATGTTGTTCCAGGATTGTGGAAGAGAGCTGCATCCTGTCGCTTGTGCCAGCAAAAAAACTGCTAGCTGCTGAACGTATATGTTTGGCGCTGGTGTGGGCGGTGCAGAAGTTCTCAACGTTCCTCTATGGGACACAGTTCATGATTCAGACTGACCATTCTCCTGTGAGGTACCTGGACAGGGTGGTCTACCAGCGGGCAGGTTACTCGCTGGACACTCCAGCTCCAGCCGTACCAGTTCACAGTGCAAGCCATTCCAGGTGGGGAGAATCTTGCGGTAGGTAGAGAGGAGTCAGTTGGTGTTTAGTTCCCCTCTCTCTGTTGCAGTCAGTTTGCAGTTAGGGTGGTTAAAGCCAGTCTCTGGTTAATGATTTTACTTGTAGTTGGACTTTGTGTCCTCGAGGTGAAATAGTTTCTCTATGTGTCTATGTGAGTGTTGCAACTGTCTATACCTCTCAGTCAGCAGGGGTAGGTTGCATATCTGTTCATCTGTGTGGTTGGTGTTTAGTTCCCCTCTCTGTTGCAGCCAGGTTGCAGTTAGGGTGGTTAAAGCCAGTCTCTGGTTAATGATTTTACCGGTAGTTGGACTTTGTATCTTAGAGGTGAAATAGTTTTCTATTTGTCTGTGTGAGTGTTGCAACAGTCTATACCTCTCAGTCGGCAGGGGTAGGTTACATCTCTGTTCATCTGTGTGATTGGTCAAGTCAAGTCAAGTCAAGTCAAGTAAACTTTATTATCTCAATTTGAGAAATTAATTTGTGGTCACACACACATTCACAGCAAATAAACAATAATTTAGCCACATTACCCATTTTCACATATGACATACATTCATATAGAGGAATTTGGATTTCAATTAAACATCTTCTCGGTTCAAGAAATCAATGGACAGGGGAATAAAACTTTGTTTAAATCTGACACTTCTGCATTTAACCGATCGATATCTTCGTCCTGACTGAAGAAGGTCATACTGATTTGCAAGGACGTGGGTCTGGTCACACGTAATCTTCTTCGCTTTACAACTAACACGGCACCTATATAGCTCACTCAGACTTTTTTGTCTCTCACCAACGATTTTTCCTCCCACGTTCACCACTTTCTCAAGCACATTTCTGCTCTTCACAGTCAACCCACCATACCAACACATAAATGAGAAAGTTAGAACAGATTCCAAGAAGCATGAATAAAATGTCCGAAGACTGGTGTTCAGTTCCCCTCTCTGCTACAGTTGGTTTTGCAGTTAGCGTGGTTAAAGCCAGTCTCTGGGTAATGATTTTACCTGTAGTTGGACTTTGTGTCTTAGAGGTGAAATTTTGTGTCTGTGTTAGTATTGTAACCTTCTATACCTCTCAGTCGGTAGGGGAAGTTTGCATTTCTGTTCTTATGTGTGGTGCTTCCAGTCATCAGTGTATAGCACCATGTATCCTATGTATCCTTGTTTAGTCCAAGGCATGCACACCTGTTATTGACTAATCTGGTCAGGTTGATTGTTTATAAGTAAATAGCTATAAGGCATGATATCTATGGATAAGGGCTTGTTGTTTGTGTGCAACAGCTCAGACCCATATTGAGGTGCTTTTTGCAGCTGTGTTTGTTGGTGGTTTTATGTGTTTACTCTGTTATGTGGGGCTCTAGTTGATCTGTATTCGTGGGTGGCTTGGTGCGGTGTGGGTTCCCTGTTGGTGTTACATGCTGTTATCACCTACATCATTCTTCGTTTCGGAACGTTATTCATTTTTCAATATCTTCTGTGGATCATTTCTTTGGGGCGCACTTGAAGTTTTAAATAATTCTATGTCGTGTAATACTATGTTGTTTCCTTGGTGCTGCCTCGGGTGGCGCTACGTGGGTTTATTTGCAATTGGTGTGTATGATGCGTCATGATGTTTTGTTTGGGACATGAATGTGTGAATGAGAGAGAATTAAATTCATGTGAATGATATCTTTTCAAAGGGGGTGTTAGAACTGATAGGTCTATTTCTCTGTCTTTCCACTCCAGTTCATGTCGTAGCGAGCTTGACAATCATCTCCATAAGGATCATCACACTACAGTACTGTTGATCTCAAATATCATCATCCATCAGTTATTGATTCCCACCCCCCTCCAAACCACCATTATTGTACTAATGCCACCACATTATATTTACTATAATAATCATCATCCTACAGTACTGCTGATCTCACTTATGGCAATGGTTGTCATCTATCGATTTATTGGTCATTTCCATTTCCCCTGGCCAGCATTGCTGTACTGATGCCGCCACATTGTTTCACTTACTATAATTATCATCATCCTACAGTACTGCTGATCTCGCTTATGGCAATGGTCGTCATCTATCGCTCATTGGTCATTTCCATTTCCCCTGGCCAACATTGCTGTACTGATGCCGCCACTTTGCTTCGCTTGTGACAGTGGTCATCCTCCTATTGTATTGTTGATCTCAATTATGACAATGGTCATTATCCATCAGTCATTGATCATTTACATGGGTGAAACTTGAAAAAAAAAATGGAAAAACTGAAAGGTCGGGGTCCAGGGGCTGCCTAGGCCCCTGGCGGGGTCCAGGGGCAGCACCCCTGGTGGGGGGCCCCAGGGGGGGCAAAGCCCCCTGGCCGAAATTGATTTTTTGAAAAATTCAGACAATTTTCGTGGCCACTGGTGCAAGGAAATTTGGAACTGAGGCCTTGTTTGAAACACACATATTTATTGCTTATAATGTGAACAAAAGTCATTTTAAATTTGAAAAAACAAAGAAAGAAAAAAACTTACCCCCAAAAAACCAGCTTGGTTGGTGCCTTGGACATAGATGGGCAGTATGGGTATCAAGATCACAAACCTGTGCATTTTTAAGGTCTTAATAGTTTCCACAGTACTTCCAAAACTAACCCATTTTATTACACGGAAGAAATAGAACCTTTAGTAGTTTTCCCCCATCCTTTTTCCGGAAAAACTAACCCTCATATTTATTTTTCTTTTATGTTTTTTTTTCTTTCCAAAATTTTTTTTTTCATACTATTATGTCTCTCTTTCTCTCTCTCTCTGCCTTACATTCATCTTTGTGTGTGTGTGCATGTGTGTGTGTGTGTGTCACTAGGGGGGAGGGGCATGGAGGGCTGCTGTAAAAGATTTGACTGAAATTCTTACCTTCATGCTTTTAATATAGTCCAGTCTTCTGGCGAGCTTTGCTAGCCAAGATTTTCCATTGGATCCATACTTGAAGTTCGAGTTGCACATGTGGCAAAACACTACACCAGGTTTGTTCATTTTCAAATACCAAACATGATGTTGTCGTTTTTCATCATGTTTCATTATTCCTATTATGACAGTCAACATCATCCTGTAGTCCTATTGATCTCACCTATGACAATGATCATCATCCATCAGTCATTTATTATTCCCTAAATCCTTCAACCAGCATTATTGCACCAATGCCACAACATCATTCCACTTATATGACAACAATTTGATCATCATCCTATAGCACTGTAAGTCTGTTAATCTCAAATGATCATCATCTATCAGTCATTGATTTTTTTTTTCCTTTTCTTTTTTTACCTCACGCAACTGGCATTATTATACTAATGTCACTACATTTTTTCACATATGACAATGGTCATCGACCTACAGTGCTGTTCATCCCACTAATGACAGTGATCGTCATCCATCAGTCATTGATCATTTCCTTTATTCCCCCAACCAGCATTGTTATGCCAGTGCCACCACATTGTTCCACTTATGACAATGATCATCATCATATGGTGCTGTTAATTTCAAATGATCGTCATCCATCAGTCATTGACCCCCCCCCCCCCCCCCCCAGCATTATACCAGTGCCACACACATTATTTCACTTATGACAATATCATCATCCTATAGCACTGTTGATCTCAAATGATCACCATGCATCAGTCATAGATAATTGTGTGTGTGTGTGTGTGTGTGTGTGTATTGTATATCTGTGTGTTGTAGTTGTTATTAGCCTGTTAACACTTTTCCCATTGATCATTTTTTTCATTTCCTTCCAACCAATATTGTTACACTATTATCCCAATACCAACACTATTTCACTTCTCACAAGTAGACTCATTATGATCATCATTCACCCACAAACACTATTTCACTTCTCACAAGTAGACTCGTTATGATCATCATTCACCCACAATATTGTTTATCTCAGACTCTGGTGAAAGCCCTGATGCGGCCCTTTGCGGTCGGCTGGGCTATAAGTAACATATCTTATCTTATCTCAGACTCTCAACCGATATGGTCATATTTATGCCAACACCTTATTTCACCCACTACAGTGAACACCATCCAACAGTATGGTTTACTTTTCCAACAGTACTGTACCCATGTTTGCCATCCCCCCTCCCTGCAGAGGGCAGAGAGATATGAGCTTCCCCTCCCCCATTGGCCTCTCCCCCCCCCCCCCCTTTTTTTTTTGTTTTCCTACCAACAACGATAGCTTCTCACGCATTGATCACTTCCATTCCTTTCCAATCATTATTAGCATTACCCACACCCCCACATACAACTACCCAGATATAACTACTATCATCACAATCACCACCCATTAAGATTTTTTTTTGAGGGGGGGGGGGGGGGGACCATTTCTATCCCTTACACTAAGCACTGTCATCAAACCACCATAATCACTAACGTCACCAATATATACCATTAAACAATAACAATAATTACAAAACAAACTACAAACCCCACTGTTTCACCCCTATCCCCCTCCCACCCACCCCCCCTTTTTCTTTTCTTTTTTTTTTTTTTTAAACTATCCCCCTCCCACCCAACCACCCCCCTTTTTTTTTTTTTTTTTTTTTTTTTTAACAAACCCACCTTACCAGTATTCCTCCTCTGATTATATACGTTCTCATCATCGCCACTATTATTGCCATTAATACCATATTTATCACGGTTATCATTACTATTTCAACTCCCATGATCCCCTCCTTAATGGCTTCGTTTTCATCCAACAGCCATTCTGATTTTGCACCGAATATGAGAAGACAAGTGGTTTCTTGTTCTGTTTTCACTGTCCTATATGTTATTTGTTTTTGTCTGAAAAAGACCCATGAGGTCGAAATGCATTGTTTTGTCATGTACCTTGTTTGTCTGTGTCCTTGGCAGTAACTGACCCCTTCTTTTACTAATCTTTCTTTACAGGTTACCTTGTTGTTAATTATTCTTATGGTTAATTCTCAAGGGAACAGGGAACCAAAGAAGCTTCATCAATAAAGGGATCCGTTTCCTTCAGAATTTCACTTCCTTCAGTTTTCCTTATTTATTTGACCAAACTGAGAACATCCGACGATGGTAACAATAGTTGTTTTGAAGAAAAAAATCCATCCCCCTTGGCCCAGTGTGAGCACCAGTTAACACTGGTCTCTCCAACATCTTCTCACACAGCCCTCCATCCTCCCTACAAAAAAAAATAGCACAAATAGCATTTCTGTCATCATAAGCATTTTATTAGTCACGTCTTTTGTAAATAGGACTGTAATCCAAGCAAAAGACACGATGAACACATTGCGATCAGGAACTCAAAATGTGTTCAGGATGCATTAGGTTCTTTGAAATGAGAATGGACAGTTCGTCAAGTTCAGAATTCAGTGTTTAGGGGTACATGTAGAGGTGTGTGTCAGTAAGAAGATGTATGTGAAATGACTGCATATATTTTATGACTAACTTCATAAATTAGAATGCACAGACTGACATCTTGGTTTTACCGTACCTGTTAACTATCATGCCATTTGCATGATCTGCAGACTGACATGACAGTAGTTTGTTTTCCATCCACAGACTAGTTTTACAACTGGACCACTGTAACTGATCCAAAGCACATCCAGTTTATTTCCCAACTACCCTCCCTACAGCAGGGTCACTGACGGTGATCTGACTGATAAAGCAGCAAGTAAAACGGCAATATTCCTCACCTTTGACTGCATGATTGCATCCTGTGACCATAAGCCCGATTTGCTGGTGTATGTTGGACTATATAACTTAACACACAGCACTGTACAGCAATTCTGCAGAACAGCACAAAGATGCAAGGAACAAAAAATGATTATTTCCTATCACTAGAGTAAAGTAAGTTTTAAACCGTCAAATTTTTGCCAGTTTTGGAGAGTTTTCCTCTAACAGATGATGTAATTAATGTGGATGGTAAATGATGCTAGAATTCAGTTAAGTAATTTAATTTCTACCGTTTGTTGAATTTAACTATCAAGCTCCACCTCTACCTTCTTTATATACCTCCACAAAAACTGACTCGGGGAATTCCTGATTAAGAAATTCCAGGGGAAAAAATCTATTAAAAACAAGAGTCAAAAGATGTCCTAGATGTACAACTAAAACTGGATGGAAAGATGCCATGCATCATGTCACATCTGCTTTGGAAAAGGAACAGCTGTTACAAAAGGTCCAGAATTCATCACACTAAACGAGAAGATTACCAGGTGAATCCATTCTAACACATGCATCTTTGAAATATACAATATGTGTTCACTTCCTTGTCACACCATAAGAACACCATCTATGTCCATATTATGTGTCCATGCACACAATCCTATTATCTTTTGATATGTCCACACCATTCACTAGCCTGACATCCACATTATTCACTATTTTGATACCTACACCATTCACTATTTTCATGTTCATACCATTCAACATTATCATATCCACACCATCCAACACTTTCATATCCACACCATTCACTATCATCATACACACATTGTATTCATATCCACATTCCTGGTCTTGAACTCCACTCTTGCAGTTCATTGCATTAGAAAACTGACAAAGGCACATACAGTCCATTTAAAACACCATCTCACATCTGTTCCTGCTGCCACATATTCTCAGTGGTGGACATAGAGTGGAGCAGACCAAACATCAGTCATTTGGACTCTCTGCCCACACATCCAGCTTCATGCGATCCTTTCCTTGTGGTGCTGCATGCACAGGCTCACCAATCCCTCCTCCCCTGGCACCTGAAGACTGAATAAAACCACAAAGATCCTCCTCTCCCAGATTCCTCAGAACCACACTCCTCATCCCTTGTGGCTGGTGACTGGCAATCCCTATGACAAGTGGAGGGGCTGGGGGCACATCCTTTGAACATTATGGCACAAAAACAGCGCACAGACCCCACCCTTATCACAACCATCCTCCTTGCTGCAAAAGATCACTTGGGAGAAGAGATGTCATGATAAGGATTCTACTTGTGAGAGTAAAGCTACTCCTCTTTCAATGAACAGACCCACCTTTACTCTGATCTTTTATAGTGAAGGTACTACAAGATTAAACCTCTGTACAATAAAAAAAAAAAAAAAGAGAGTGGGTTGTGGATGAGCTTGAGTAATGGAAGGGAGAGTTGGAGAAAGTCAGACCCCTCCATGAATTTTGCATCAGTAGAATACTGGTTCATCACATAGAAAACATCAGTAGGGAAGGGCAGTAGAGTGGTGTAATAACAAGAGAAGGGAGTGAAAGCCTCAGACGAGGATTGGACTGGTCTATTATGAAAACAGGTGTGTGAAAGCTTCAACAGAGAAAAAGGGTAGCGGACGGGTCTGTCATGAAGAGTGGAGTGAAAGGCATCAGTAGAGGAGAAGGGCAATGAAGTGGTCCGTCATGAAGAGAGGGGTATGCAGGCCTCAGCACAGCAGGGCAGAAGACTGTCCCATCACGATGACTGGGGTATGAAGAGGGCTCTCAGAAGGCCGTACAGCATCAGGGCACATAGCAGCAGGAAGCCAAACGAGAAGGGACCCACAGACAGCCAGCAGTGCAGCATCACGTAGCTCACTGCCAACAGACCCAGCGTTTGGTATGATGCCAACACCCGCAAACTGACCCTTGGCGTCCGCAGGCGGATGGCCGTCTGAGGTGATACTGGAGAGCTGATTAGCTGACCAGGCGCAAGGGGTGGAGCTAGGAAAACTTTGGCCAATCGTCCCACGAAGTCCTGGCGCTGGTACAGCTGCCAGATGTCGTCTGAAAACTGAAATAATATTTCACAGCATGAGGGCAGGCAGTGATGGAATGGTGCTGATGGTGATGTACACCCTTTTAAACTCCTTGGCATGAGCACAGGTATAGCATGTTTATGCAAACACTTTGGATAACTCTAATATCCTGATTAAGTACTGAACAAGGTGACGTAACTACCTTGTTGGAATAGACATATTTTCATAAGGAGACTGTAATTTCTAGACTACAAGGCACTACAACTCACCCCCACCTCCCCAGTTTTCAAAATTCTGATGATGGTGCCTTATATTTCGAAAGTAGTTTGGTGATGGGCAAATCAGTTTAGGCCACCAACTGTGTAGGCCAGCTTGGTACCTGATCTGCAGTCATGTTCAATGCCCATGTGAACACCGCTCAGATCATGGACTTCCAGTGTGTACATCACCACAACTCACAAACACAACACTACAGGCATTCAACATATGCACTTTCACTGAAACAGACCCCAGCACTGACCAAAAATGACCAGGCTTGCCTTTAACCATTCGATAGACATTATGTGTTGACCTGTTATTCAATACTGAACAGCAACCTAAGTACTCTGTAACAATTAACATGCGTTTACCAACTGTGGTCCTCACATCTGAAAGCATGATCAACACAAGTCTTGCACTGAATCATTCAACACTACGCATCCCACTAACTGCTCTGTCTCATCCATCTTGCCAGCCAGTAGCAGTATGAAAAGGTTAATCTGCAGGCATACAACTATGAGTATACCTCCCATCCCCATCCTCAGAAACAAATACATGACCAATAACAACAACAACCAAAACATATTACCAATTTGGGTATTAGTATCTAGTATCTCAAAGGTATTAAAGCAGAACAGCAATGAAAGGGTACGGTAGGATTAAAAATGGAAGACAGATTGGGGGCAGGGCATAGGGAGAGGTAGGGAGAGCTGAGGTATGGAAAAGGCAGAAACATATAGGGGAGAGTGCAGAACAGGTGACTCATTGTCAGCCTTCCATTTTCCTTGCACTCGCACTAAAAAGTTTCTCAGTGGTGCTCTGGCATTAAACCATGCTAAAGTACTGTTTTGGGAATGAGCAATTTTTAATGAAGGACCTTATTTGTACTCATTGACCGGAGGTCAATGTATCCATGCTTTTGGATAGAACCATCAAGTGAGAGAAGGACAATGTATAATGTGTGTGTGTGTGTATGTGTGTGTGTGGTTGTGTGTGTATACACCAGTTTTCCTCTGTTCTCAATAAAAAATACTTGCTATATCTATATTCATAACCTCTGTAAGGGAAGACGATTTGCTGGCAGAAAGCAACTCTCTGAATCTTTCATTGAGATTCTGAATATCATCTCTTCCAGGGTAAATCTGGACATTGCCAAAATAATCATTAGTTGTGGTTTTACAACACAGGAAGGGAAGTAACAAAAGGTGGAGTGAGAACTTGATGGCAGGTGTTCTTTCATGTACAATAACTGTTGAGGCATCTGGGGCATATCTGACACCAGACACCAGTGCCATAAAACACCGGAGCAGTGTCTTTCTCTTACTCCCTACACCCACTCCCACCCCCTTTTCGCAACTTCTTCCCTCCATGCGTGCGTGCGTGTGTGTGTGTGTGTGTGTCGGTGTATGTATCTGTGCATGCATGCGTGCGTGTGTTTCAGCACAGTGATTAAACTCCTCTTTGATATCTCATGATTCTTTTGTCCAGCTGACCAATAATGAAAGGGTGTAGAAGAGGTAGAGGAGGGAGGAAAAGACAGAAAGAAGGCAATGGAAGAAAGAGTAGTGCAAAAGTAAGACTTGGGCATTGAAACATCCAAGCTCAACATGAAAAGGGTCAGTGGACGAAGAGGAAGTATCACTGGATATCATGCAGAATAAAAGGGCAGACATCAGTGACTTTTTCCGACTTGGATGGTGCAATTGCCATTTATTATCAGCAACAGTGAGTTATAGTGTGGCACCAAAAAAAAAAATACTGTGTTGAAGAGTGTGCTAGTCTAGATTACAAAAAATCCCAACCAACCCTATCCGAACCACAAACCACCAAAATAAAAGTTTTCAAACTCAAAACAAACCAAATACAATTTCCCTGAGCTATAGCTCCAGAAGACCTCTATCCCTGGACACTGTCAACAGGTAAAACAGTAAAACAAATACAAAGTTTTTCAACTGTTTGAAACCACTGGGCAAAAAATGAAGATACCAATTTGGGTGATGACCGGTTCACTTGGAGGCACTGAATGCAGAACACCTTACAGTAAAGTACTCATGGAGGCAGACAACATAGATGACTGACTCACATGAGCACTGAAGGTAGAGCACTATACAACAGCAGTGCCAGCTGAGGCAGACATTGCTGATGACTAACTAACTTACATGGGCATTGAAGGCAGAACAGAACACAATAAAATGTATCAGCAAACACAGGCACCTCTGACAACCAAACTCACACGAGCACTGATGGCACAAAACCACACAATAAAAGTACCAGTGAAGCTACAAAGCTGACGACCAACTCACATGGGCATTGAAGGCAGAACAGATTCTGTAGAAAAAACGAACCAGCGTGGCATTCTCAGAGCTGCGGATGGGCTGAAGGTCAGGGTCCCCTGCCTGCCAGTGCTGGAAGCGACGCAGGTTGTTTATAATCTGCAACACAAGGCATGCAGGCGTTTGTGTCACCTGAACACTTCTTTGCTGCTGGCAACATGCTGCTGCTACAGCATCCCAAGTCTTGATATTCTCATTTGTTGTAAGGCTGATGACATATCTGACTTCTGAATAAGATGCATGTGGTGACGCTCACGAAAGTCAAGTGTGGTTTCTCATTATCTTTCGAACTTGGAGCACATCAGTTAAAACTCAGTAACATGCTAATCTCCAGTATCCTTGAAATTCAAAACTTAAACACAAAGCAAAGGTAAAACACAAACATGCAAGCAAGAAAATCTAAACCTACCAGAGCACTTTCTCTACTACATTTTCATGACATGCATATAAAATTCTAAAACATTTACTTGATTTGAAATTTAAAATATACATACATAAAAAGAGCAAAAAAATTGCTACTTCCAGCACAGTTGACTGTCCTGATGATCCATATTTGTGTTCTCATATTTCAGATTGTACAACTACATTTCTATTTTAGGTATTTTTTCAGCTTGATACAAAGTAGAACAAATTTTACCACTAAAGTAGTTTTACAATATATACTTACCTGTCATAACAAATACCTATATCCTCCTTGGCATGGAACATTGCCATCTTATCAGGATCCTCGAAAAACAAAAAAAAAAGACAAAATCTGAGCTGGAGGCTAACCACATCTCCACAACTGGCTGGGCCAACAGAGTGCTTACCCTTAGTTCATGTTATGCACCATATTCACACCCTAATTCAGTTTTTGCACCTTTTCACAACTATGTGGGGAGGTAGGAGGGTTTACTAGTACCAAGACAGGGAAAAATAGGGCCACATCTACATGTGACAATCTATTGAACCAAACAAATATAATATCTTGGCATGACAGCCAGTTGAACACAGAAATATATGGATACATCCAGGTGCAAAAACCTACTGGACACTGAAATAGACGGCTTCATCCAGACGGACACATGTCAGATACAGAAATAAATGGCTTAAACAAGGTGTGACAACCTACCTGGTACCTGCCACGTGCAGTGAGCTGTGGACCGTGAGGTGTCTGGATGCAGTCAGGCATGAGCTCGTCTTCCCTCCACCAGTGTCGAGTCCTGCAGTACGTCCGCCTGCTGCCCTTCACTCATCCACTCAGGTCTGGGCAGCTAGGGGTCACAACAAAAGTCACCGTTGGATAATAAAAATCACATCTGGGTATCAACGAAGGTCACAGCTCAGGTTCACAACAAAGGTCAAAGCTAAGGGGTCATAACAAAGTCATTGTTGAGAGGTTCATGACAAAGGTCATTGCTTAGAAGTAAAAAAAAAAAAAAAAAGAAGTCAAGATAGAAGGCATTGTCTAATTCAACGACGCAGCCAGAAGTCGTGCAACAAAGATGCAATTATATGTGGTCACAACAACGATTTTATCTTGATATAACAACAAAGGACAAATACACTGGCTTAGACGTCCCACTGATTTGCTTCCATTCTAACAGGCTGAAATGCACTGATATTTCTGAGCACAGCAGTTTCATTCAACTTGTAAGGAAGCACAGGAACATTACAATCTTTCATTCAGGTAGAAAACAATTTCTTTTTTTCTAGAAACAAAATTAGAAGGCAAACCTTTTTGAAGATGTAAATTGGCAGGTGAACTTTAAACCTGGTCAATTATTATCCATTGCTTTTATTCATTACGATCAGGTCATCAATGACATAAAAAAAAAAAAAAAAAACTCGCCCTATATGAAGCCTATTTTACAAATAAAAGCATGTCAGATCACTTAAACTCCTCTCCTAAGCCAATAACATGAACTTTCTCGCAGGGATCAATTTCATGTCCCCTCCCTAAAACACTTAAATATGCAGCACCACACTCTCAAATTCACAAACTTGCATATACAAAAAGTTGCATTCAGCTTCAACAGGGAGTGCCCATTCATGCAGATTAGTCCAATTTCACAACTGCTATGCCAAAATGTGCTAATGCTAGAAATAAATAATTGGGGGGGGGGGGGGGGGGGGGGGGGGGGGGGATATAGGCTCACAGATTAGCTATATAACTCAAGAACTTGCAACATTCACAACCTCAAAATATTTCAACTTCTATAAACAACTCAATACAGTAAACAGGAGAGCCACAACAAACAGTCTGCGCCTAAATTATCAAAAGTAATTATATGTGGACTTAAATTATAAAAAATAATTAAGTCTTTTAACAGAACTTTTCCAAAGTACAAATATCAGCATTTTGGCATCAAACATGTGAAGTGATGAAACAAAGTTTCTCAGTATGAACAGGCTACACTCACCAAACTGCCAAACACATGGTTGTTTTTTTTTTAAACAGAATAGTCATTGCCCAATGCTCAAAACCAATGGAAAGTTATAAACACAAAGACTTGCCCTTGGAGCTTCAGCTCATCTATTCAAAGACATGCCACTAAACACCACTCTCTTCCATTGACAAAAACTTTACTACAGATTCCTGTACTGACTTCACCATCCACCGAACACCATTCACATCAATTCACAAATGGCCACCAGCTACTGTTTTCAATTCACAAATCACGTTTCACCACTTCCATGAGTTAAAAAAACAGAGAACACCACCCATATCAGTTCACAAACAAACCACTAACACCATTCCCATCAATTCACCAACAAACCTCCAGACATCACTCACATCAAAGAGGTCAGCCAGGCAGGTGCCAGCCTGTTGCAGGTACTTTGGGGTGCGGGCGAGCGTCCACTCCCCCTCCCTCCTCTCCACTGAAGAGGGCAGTGAGCCAGCCAAACCGGCCGCCTGACGACTTCTCTGGTTGAACAGTCATCAGCGACACATAGGCCTCCATCACCTTCTGCAGCAACCTGTTCACCTGAACCCAGCACAACAACCGACCACTGACTGAACTGTACCCAGTGTATGACTACAATGACAACTGCTTGAACACACTGTGACAAGTGACTACTGACTGAATACATTGCCACAATTGACAGTAATGAGCGACTCAACACATAATGATGGCCGATTCAGCGCACAATTATGATTGACAGCAACAACTAATCAAACAAATATAACTGACAATGACGATGACAGTGATGACTGTCTAAACAGTAGACAACAACCACTGACGGTGACAATTAACTGAATATCACACAATGACAACTGATTGAACAGTGCAGATTTAAAATTGACGGTGACAACTGACTGAACAAACAATCATGACCGACAGTGATAACTGACTGAATGAACAAAGACCGACAGTAACGACTGATTAAACGGTACGCTATAGCAGCTAACAGTAACCACTGACTGAAAACTACACAATGACTGCTGACCATTGACTGAAAAAGTACACAATGACAGCTGCCAGTGGAATTGAATGAACAGTATACAGTGACATCTGACAGTAACGACTGACTGAAACAGTACAGAATGACAGCTGACGATGACAACTGATGGTATTCATTAACTGAACCCATGACAGCTTTTCTTTCTTTTTGCATACGCAGGCTGATACTCCTGCGGACACTGCCTGTACATTAAGGCAGCATACTCCATCTTCGTGGGGAAGGTGCATGCTATGTGTAACGTGTCATCTATACCAACAGCCAAACTGGCCTTCTCTTCCGAAAAGTTGGTGATGGGATTTTACGCGTGTGCAAGATGTTGTGCGTGCGTTCACACACGGAACTTCGGTTTATAGTCTCATTTGAAGGACTGTATGGGCAATGGAGTCAGAACCAATGTTAACTCTGAGGGAAAAATCCCCCTGCACCAAAATTTGAACCTGCAACCCCAGGATCACGAGTCCGGAGCTCTACCAACTGAACTATTCTGGCCCCACCCATGACAGCTGACAGTGACAACCATGACAAGACAGAAATTGCTGATTGAAACCATGTCAGCTGACAATAACCACTGACTGAACCCACAGTATCTGACAGTAACGACATACTGAACCCATGGCCTCTGACAACAACCAATGAAACCAATGACATCTGTCAACAACCTATTGAACCCATAACATCTGACAACAACAACAAATGGAACCCATGACATCTGACAGTGATGACTGATTGAACCCTGACATTTTTTGACAGCCAACTGTGGTGACTGACTGAATCAACGACAACCGACGGTGACAACTGACTGAATACACAGTGACGACCGACACTGACTACAGATGTAACAAATAATAATGGGTGACAGTGATGACTGATTGAACACATAATGATGACTGACAGTGATGACTGACTGAACACACAATGACAGCTGACAGTAACCTCTGAATACACAGTGACAACAGCTCGCTCCATCAGCCTCTCCCACTGGACAGAGGCTCTCCTCCGCTGGGTTCACGCACGGGCAATCACCCTCCGCGCGAGACACATAGCGGGGACCCACAATATCCTGGCAGACTCCCTCAGCCGGTCCAGGTCCCTCCTTCACACGGACTGGACCCTCAGCGGACTAACCCTAACCTCGATGTGGGAACATTGGTTCAGCCCATGTTTGACCTCTTCGCCACCCGATTCAACCATCATCTGCCAGGGTATCTCTCTCCTGTCCCCGATCCCCAAGCGTATGCAATTGCTGCTCTCTCCTTCCCTGGTTGGGCCTCATAGCATACCCCTTTCTTTTATTTCAAGCATTAAGATAAAAATAATTTCAAACCTAAAGAGGTTTTAGTATTGCATTTCTAATTCCTTGGTCTGTTTTTCATCTTAATCACCTGTACTCAAAAAGTTGTATGTCCTGATGATTAATCACTCATGACTGCAAGTCAAACAAGTCACTTGTGTGCCCCATTGACTGTGACCCTCCAGTCAGACTATCTCTATCAAATACAAGTTCATTTTCACACCATACTGCTTGATTAAAAGTATGATACACTGCGTGAATGTCAGGACTATGATCAAACCAATTAAACAACAAATCTTAGTCCAAAACCAATCACATATATTGAATAAACATGTAAAACTTTGACACCAACAGGAACTAGAACCATTCTTTCCACAAGAGAGATCAAGCGCTGTTTCAGCCGCAGAAGAGCTCTTCTTAGTGTTATGGCTTTTGAAATACTGCTTTCTGCTAAATGGGGTTTGTATAGTTCATCAGCACCACTCAAGGGCAGACTGGCACTGTCTGTGACGTTCAAAGCTTTACGGTAGGAAAAAAAAAATCAATCACTACAGGATAAAGCGATAACTTAAGGCAGACTGAAAGAGTTGCAGAAGAGGGGATGACAATGACAGATGATCACCTCTTCTTACAATGTACAAAAGATTGAAGATACATCATAACTTACAGCAAATCGGGAAGAATCGCAGAAGAGGGGCTGATACTGAAAGCCCACACCTCCATGTCAGCCAGAGATGGGGGCAGAGTGGGGGCAGGGGGCTGCAGACGACCAGCAGCCAGGTAGATTCCCCCTGGTTCTGCCGCGTGACTCAATGGCACCGACAACAAACCCACATCACAGATACCTTGCTCAGCTGTTACACACACAAAAAAAAAGACATGTCTGTGACACACAAATACCTGTGCATTCTCTCCACGCATGTTTTTAATTCAATGAAGCACAGTCACTTAGTTTATCCACATCTGTGAGGTCAGTGAAGTCAAATCTGACAGGCTTTACATTCATACACTTTATTAAGATGAACAGATACCAGACTAACTGACACAAGACAAACTCATTCATTGACACTCGCTCAGAATCCGTTTGAAACTCTGCATGACTGAATTTATAACTGAGTTAGCCTCAGCAAACAGAATCATCTTTTTGAAAGAAAACAATACATATAGGTTATCTATTACAGATCCATAAAAGCACTTCTGATTGGATGACTATAGGCAACACTGATAGCTGACATGTCTGCTCAATGTTTGTGCTAGACTGGCTCAAGGTGTCAAGTCTTGCATACTCTGTATGGGTGCACTGCAACAAATGGCATGAACATTACAGCATATCAGAAAAGGCAGATTACAAGTTAAAGCAGTTGGTGAACAAATTTCGTATCTATTACAAACTTTTTTCAAAAGAAATATACAAATCTAAACTGGTTCATTCTCATTCTCCATGACACATACTGGTCAGTGGCTCCCCTTGATTTTGACTCTCCGCCGTCTCACATGCATTCACAAGTTAACGCATATCATGTTCTGCAGCATTTTTAGAGAAATAATCAAAACATGAGCTTCTCACTTTTACTTTCACTGAAAGGAGGAGGCAGACAAATTCATATACCCTGAACCACATCAGATAATGCGCAAAACCCCATGTATGGATGAAATAAAATGACTGATCTATAAAGAAAAACAGCAGGTTAGAAAAAAGACTGGAGTGACGGTTCATGGACTGAGTGTAACACAGTGTGATCTACTCATTAACCTAACCCAAATGCTTAGGGCTGCAGTGCACATTCCACGTGGTCTGTGTCATGACATCCTAATATGTATGTTTGTGTGGATCCGTGAATGTATACTGTTGTTGGCTAGGTAGTCCAGTATATGGTTATGTATGGACGCCTGAGAGTAATGAAATCCAGGGTGGTGGAGTTGATTCCACTCAAAATGTAGCATCTGACCGCTACCAGCTACATGGGGGGATGCCACAGGCCACAGATGTCGGCTCCTTACCTTTGGAGAGTAGTGTGGCCAAATTGGGTGTCCTGAACACCTGGAACAAACCACAGCTCTCTCCTATGAATAACCCACACAGTATACTGACGAAAAACATCACATGGTCCACAGAATCATCAGGTTTGTGCTGTGTGAAACATGACACAGTGTTCAATTTGCGATGTGTCATAGACCAGTGGATGCAGTACGAAGTTTCAATTCAGCGACGTATCTGAGCGTGTGTGTGTGTGTGTGTGTGTGTGTGTGTGTGTGTGTGTGTGTGTGTGTGTGTGTGTGTGTGTGTGTGTGTGTGTTTATCTTAGTGAGTGTATGTGCGTGTGTGTGCACTCATCAATGTTCCCAATAGATATGAAATTTAGCAGGTCATATGTATATGAGTGTACGCATGTGTTAACGTTACAAAAGTTCTGTGAGACTACATGTTTGGACCCCAGACTTGGCAACCCCTCACCAGTCTGAGAGGAATATGTGAATGTAAAGAGGAATCAATATGCAGCATCACAACTCAAACTTTATCCAAAAAAAAAAGAGAAAATTTTTGTTCTTTTGCAATTCTAAACACTTTATGTTTTTCTTAACCACTTAAAAAACATTCGCTGTTTGGTGTCAGCAGTATTACACCCCAAACTGAAAAAAAAACAAACAAAAAATACCCTTGCAAACACTTTATTTTCTTCTTCTCCTTCCTTAAGTATTCAAAATCATTCACATTTGGTGCTTGCTGCACTTTTTTTTTCTTTTGTTCGTCAGTCTCTATGCTGCTGTGACTGTGGTAGCATGGGACCTCTGAACTGTATATATTCTTGAAAGAAGCTAGAGGGGCTCTTTTGGATTCTGTAATAAACCATCACTCAGTTTACTTTTAATCATGGCCTCTCTTCATACTTCAAGACCACCAATGCCACTATAGTATCTTGGCCCACAGAAAACCAAAAATCTGACTGGATTTGCTGATATCCTCACTTTGTGTAATGCTAGTCATCCCGATAACCTTTATGTAAAATTTTGAAAAATCCAAGAGGCAGTCTGTACATAATCACGCTGTATACTACCCATTAGATTGAACAAGACACAGATATTTTTCTGTATTCTTGAGCAAAACTTCTGTTGATTTCTTGTTTTTTTCTCTTCAGCTACGACAATGTGAATCAGATATATGCTTTGGTGTGAAGACAGTAGCCAATAATAAATGGAAGTTGCCCATGTGAAGTTCAGCTGAAACTGTAAACTGGCTATACACACAGCTGCTCTGCTGCTGCTTGAGCTGAGCCATCATGAAATGGTTTTTTCTTTTTTTTTTTTTTAACCTTGTACCAACCAAATTTGGGGGAGGGGGTCAAAGTGACCAGTGGAATGTAGTGAACCCAAGCAGGATAAATTCCACTGAGAACAAAAGGGTTAGCAGACCTGAAACCCTGACATGTTTGTGTATAACGTAGTTTTTCTCACTTCGTATTACAGTGTTGTGAATCTCAGATCAATACCTTAGTGTTTATGCTTGCATCAGAGGTTTGAGAATTCAAGTCCAGTCATCATATTGTCTATGGGCACTTTAGTTTCACCTTGTTCAACTCACTGAAGAAATTGGAAGAAGAAGCCAAAATACAAATGAACAAAAACGTAAGGTGAAAAAATAATCCTTATTTCACTAAAAATTTAGAACA
The DNA here is from genome assembly GCA_016801955.1 of Conus betulinus. Taxonomy (NCBI): domain Eukaryota; kingdom Metazoa; phylum Mollusca; class Gastropoda; order Neogastropoda; family Conidae; genus Conus; species Conus betulinus. The sequence goes on along the minus strand of JADBJO010001360.1, from coordinate 233,382 downwards.
CATGAGTACGGTTTCAACAAACATGTCTTCTTAAGACATTAAAAATAAAATGCACTGAAAAACAATGCACAGTACAAAACTCCCCAGATCATGTCAGCATGAAAAGGATGAATGGAAAATAGATTGGTCACTCTTCACTTCTGTTTGTTTTGTCATGATTTGTTATGACTCTCACACACTCTCAATGTTTTTTTTTTCTTCTTTCCACTGTACAAGGGATCAGGGGTTGTTGGAGAGATGAATACCACAATTTTTTTTTGTCTTTGGTCTCGTTTGTATTCTCGTGACACCGTGTGAAGAACTGGCTTGCAAACTGCACAGCGCAGTCACTGCTGATAACTGGACATACATAGGTAATTGTCATGAGATTTGTTCCCTGTGTGTGTGTGTGTGTGTGTGTGTGTGTGTGTGTGTGTGTGTGTGTGTGAGTGTGTATGTGTGCTTGTGTGTGTGTATGTGTGGGTCTAAGAGTGTAAGTGTGCCCACGTAAGTGTGGTACGTGTATATGAGTGTGTTTTGTCTGGTACATGACTTGGGTATGTTTTTGTGTGTGTGTGTGTGTGTATGTGTGTGCACGTGTGTGTGTATATGGGGGTCTAAGACTGTAAGTGTGCCCACATAAGTGTGCTACATGTGTGTGAGTGCGTTTTGTCTGGTACATGTCTTGGGTAATGTTTTTGTCAGTTATGTGTCAAGAGAACACATACAAAACAAGTTGGAAAGAGAGATGGAGAGGAATAGAGAGAGGAAGGAGAGACAGACAGAAAAAGACAGAGAGAGAGAAGAGAAGCAGAGAGAGATGAGACAGTAAGAAAGAGAAAGAGAGAGAGAAAGAGAGAGAGATACGGAGAGAGATGGTGAGAGAGAGACAGACAGAGAGAGAAAGAGAGAGAGACAGGTATGTAAGAGAAGAGCGAGAGGCTGCAAGAACATACTTTGGTGAGTCTGAAGAGGACATATGCGCTGTGAGAGAGAGGTGAAGTCCATGCGTGACAAGCGTGGGAAGAGCTCCAGGAACAGCACAGTGTAGAACAGAAGGTTGTCCTCCACAAAGCCCTGCCTGACAACCACACCACTCCCTGTCAACTGGCACTTTCATACAGCTTCAGCAGAATTAAGACTTTTCTAGCATGTAAACCAGGTTTTAATATGAGGCGAAATTACACAGGCCATTCACTTGACCATTTGAATATATATCCAGAGTACAGAAAACAGTATAGTCTTCTTTCTGATAGTATGGTTTTTGAGACAGGTCCAAGAGGCAATGGAACTTGCCCTCGATGCACTATTTGATGCTGAACACCTTAATGTACTTAACCAAACATTACTGTAATCGAAAAAAAAAAGATTCTTCCCAATGCATTTGTTGATTGTGCAAAGATACTAAAGTAAACACATGTGCCTTTCACAATATTTACGTTTCAAAAAGTAGCCATATAATCTAAAAAAAAAAAACTCCACAAATTCATAAAGAGTAGTTCAGTGATATCTGTCTGAAAATTTTTTAAGTATACTTGATAACACTTTCAAATCAGAAAACAGTCTGTATCTTTTGATCCTTTCAAACAGTAAGCTGGCTGAATTTGTCCGGCAGGAAACAATCTGCACATGATTCTGGCATGGACTGAACTAGGTCTTCCCGATCACTCCTACCCCAAGACTTTGTGGCTGGGCTAGTGGAATGGCTGGATGGAGAAACACAATCCTTGAACGCTGTGCATTAATTCTTCTTCCCTTGCCATGTCCAATGAGTATGATACAATCTACTCACTAGTGGATGGCCCAAACAGCTGTGTTTACCATAGGATGGAGGATATTCCACCAAATTCTGCAGAAGTCCACCAGCAGGCCATCAGCGACCTTTGAAGGTGAAAGGGGGAATAACAGAGGTCCTGGTCTCCCCCCTTTCTACAAAAAGTGGTTGCTGGGGGCCAGGCTGCCAACTGACCTTAGGACCAAGTTACTGAGGCGATTGGACTCATTTCTGTCCATCACACTTTGTTCTTTTTGTGTGTAAAAAAAAAATAATATGAAAAAAAATCTAGTGTCGTAATATCAATATATCGCTTGCACTGCAAGCCTATGGATATTTTTATTAGCTGAAAACATCTGTTCCCTTAATTCAGTTTTGGAATGATGTCAGAGAAACATGCCTGAAAAAGTACACATACACAGTATCTGTGTGTGTGTGTGTGTGTGTGTGTGTGTGTGTGTGTGTGTGTGTGTGTGTGTGTGTGTGTGTGTGTGTGTGTGTGTGTGTGTGTGTGTGTGTGTGTGTGTGTGTGTGTGTGTGTGTGTGTGTGTGTGTGTGTGAGTGAGTGAGTGAGTGAGTGAGTGAGTGAGTGAGAGTGTGTGTGTGTGTGTGTGTGTATAAGTGTGCTAGTGTGTGTGTGTGTGTGTGTGTGTGTGTGTGTGTGTGTGTGTGTGTGTGTGTGCGCGTGTGTGTGCATGTATGTGTGTGTGTGCCAGTGTGCACATGTGTATGCATGTGTGCCTGTTCACATGCTGTGTGTGCATTTGTAAATATGGCTCTGTGAAGCTCATTTTCTCTCAAATCTGTTGAAATGGAGAAAAACATTTAAATATATCAAATAGATTCTAAAAGCTGAAAAGAGTTAAATGGAGATGAGATGTGCATTCTTCTATATGGGAAAATACTCATAAGACCATTTCAGCAAAATACTAACTGTTGGGCAGTAATCACTTGCACTGGCATGTAAGATCTGATTAGCTGGGTCTTCTTCTTTTCTGATCTGGCTCACTTATTTTCTCATATTTGACTCACACTAGTGGAGCTGTGAGCGACAGCTGGGACAATCCTTTAACCTCAGGAGACAGCCGAGGCTATGGGCCAATTGGCTATTTGGCGCCGAGCTCTGGGATGAGTTATGGTCAGTCTCTTGCATATCTGGGCCTGAGAATTGGTCTTGTATCTCAGGTGAGCATTCATGTCATCCTTTTCAATACTCAGGCATTTGCTTGGACAGGTAAATTTTGAGAAAAGTTTTACAAAAAACAAGTAGCTTTATGATATACTTATCTGTCCAAACACTAAGACATTCCCCCCCCCCAATCCATCACATGATGACATCTGAAGAGTCCAGTGCTGTCACCGACACAGTGTTACCACCACTCTAGTCTTCAAGGTCACTGACAGTTTACCATTTGTCCTCCACTCGGCGATCCTTGGGGTCCTGCCTGTGTGGGTGGGAGTCCTTTCCGCGTGTGTAGTGCTTGATGTCTGTGTAACGCCAGGGCTGGATGTAGCTCAACCACGTCTCCAACACCTGACCACACACACACACACACACACACACACACACACACACACACACACACACACACACACACACACACACACACACACACACACACACACACACTTCACAATGATATGCAGCTTGTTTTGTTTTTTGTTTTTAGCCACCAAAGTCACTGAAATCAGTGCTAAGTTACAGATTTGTCAGTAGCAATGGTGCATGCTAAAGATTTGTTGAGAAGGAAAAACAGCAGTATCAGCACATACTTATCGCAAATGGCAGTTTATGTGACAACTGATATGAATAAAGAGAAAATCACATATGTATTTCACTGTGGGTTTCGAATAGAAATAAATTCATTTTTGCTAAAAAGTTTGGAAAACAAGATTGATGAAGCCGACACAATCAATTTTAAAAAACTGATCATTAAGTGATTTACAGACATCTGAAATCTGTGATGAAGCCTCATCAATCTGGTAGCAAAATTGCAGACCAATGCATATTTATTTTGAAAACAATGAAGATGGCAAGAATCTTTGACAGGTCATTTTAATAATGAACTTGGGCACTCTTGCATTTTCATTCATGTCTGCAGTTTTTTGCAATAAACTACAAGCAACTGTTTGAGTTTTGAATGAGGATCAAATGGGTACTTTACAAGGAAGTGCTGAAATGAGACTGATCCACTAATGGACAGAACATTAGCAGTTGTTTTTTTTTTGGTGATAGATGTCTGATTTTGTTAAGTTCTGAAACACAGACTGGGAGGTGCCAAAGAGAAAATTATTATTCACAAACGAGCTGAACATGCATTAGCACAAAGACAGCAGTTTACCATTATTATTATTATTTTTTTTTTTTAGCAAATATTAATTACATCCTCAGAGCACTCTTTTGGCTTCCTCCTGAAACTCTGACAATGAACCCTTACAGGTGGCACAAACGCATCATTGCCCTTATTTTTCTCAACAGTTTTGTTGTTGTTGTTGTTGTTATGTTCTTTTTCATTATTTGTTGTTATTGTTGGACATTGTGCTTCTGTATTCGACTGACTTCTCTGCACTAGATATGGAAAACAGTGCATGCATAAACAACTCTGCTTTCAATAACAGCCCCCCCCCCCCCCACACACACACACACACACACACACACCTCTCCCTTCTCCCCAGATGCACTGCAAGTTTTGAGGCCTGATAGTTTGAGCCAGTCTGGCAAGACCTGTCTCTGTCCCCTATACTGACAGGGAAAAGTTGGCAGGTAGGAGCGCTACTCTGGGTTCTCTCTCCCCATCAGCATTGCTTGCCATTATCCAATCAGAATCACTTTCCTGATCAAAAAAGACAAGTTATGCGAGATTTATTTCCCATCTGAAACGGCGATTGTTTTTGCTGACAATGATTCAACTATATATTTGATTGCTTTTATTGATACCAATTCAATTATGAGTTTGATGATACAGTGTCTTTACTAGTTCAAACACATGGAGCATGATTAGTATACCAAAAACCCATTTTCCGAAGCAGTACAACCTTGGACAGTATTTCACTATGCTTCCTTACACAGCCACAAAACATACAATTTCCTTACAAATATATCCTTGAACATATCATTGGTGCATAAATACCTGTTGTTATTAATGCAATTTGTCCATTGAGAGGCAAATGGAAATGAAAATCTTTCATGCAATTCAATGCATCAATACTTTTCTCTGTCATCAGCAAATCTGTTTAAATCCATTTTTACCCCAGACTGATTGCACACGTGTTTACCAGGTGGCAATTCCTTTTTTTTGTGAGCACACACACACACACACACACACACACACACACACACACACGCCAGCCAGAGTCTGGAAGCAGAAGAAAGAAGCAGACAAAGGAAGGGGGAAAGGGGAAAGGAGCAAAGCCCTGAACTGACCATTCTGAAGTAGCAGTCCAGAGGCCAACGGTCAAAGGCATGGCGCAGGAACCAGTACAACTTTTTCTGCACCAGCTGGGGAATCACTGTCCTGTCACAACAATACACAGCCCCATGGCTACCTGACTTACAAAACCAAAATCAGTAATCCTGTCAGAGAAAGGCATCAGGACACTAGTAATCCTATTGGGGACAAGGATCTTGCAAAGGACCACTAGTAATCCTATTGGAGACAAGGATCTGGCAAAGGACCACTAGTAATCCTGTTGGTGACAGAATCTGGCAAAGGACCACTAGTAATCCTATTGGGGACAAGGATCTTGCAAAGGACCACTAGTAATCCTATTGGAGACAAGGATCTGGCAAAGGACCACTAGTAATCCTATTGGAGACAAGGATCTGGCAAAGGACCACTAGTAATCCTGTCGGGGAGAAGGATCTGGCAAAGGACCACTAGCAATCCTATTAGGGACAAAGATCTGGCAAAAGACCACTAGTAATCCTCTTAGGGGCAAGGATCTCACAAAGGACCACTAGTAATCCTATTGGAGACAAGGATCTGGCAAAGGACCACTAGTAATCCTGCTGGGGACAGGGATCTGGCAAAGGACCACTAGTAATCCTACTGGGGACAAGAATCTGGCAAAGGACCACTAGTAATCCTATTGGGGACAAGAATCTGGCAAAGGACCACCACTAGTAATCCTATGGGGACAAGGATCTTGCAAAGGACCACTAGTAATCCTATTGGGGACAAGGATCTACCAAAAGGACCACTAGTAGTGAATGATGTACAATCATTCACCACTTTAGCTTCACAAGGAAGTATTGTGCATGTTAATGTCTGTACTGTTTTTATTGTCTTGTCGTTGAGGAAGGCATATTGCCTAAAATTTCTTGCCTTGTTTGTGTCATGCATTAAAACTGCATTACTTCACACTTTGTTTTGTGTGCTCTTCCGCTTTTTCGTCATGTATGAATATATCACACCTTTTCTTTTGTAATATGAAAACATTACAAAATAATGGCCCCCTGGAAAGGTCAACCAATATCTATCATTCTAAGAAATCTTCCATTTCCATTAATGACAGAATAATCAACTTGCAACTATGGTCACAAGAAAAAAAAAAAAAAAAAAAAAAAAAGATGATGATGATGAACCCTTGTAAAAAAAAAAGACAAACATCAATCTTCAAAGTACTATTCCGTCCTTTTCTGTATGTATACCATACTTCACTTACCAACTGATCTCCCCTATTCCATCCTTCAAGGGCAACCCTACATTTTGTTCCCAAACAGAATTCTATGGAAGTTTTATACATTAAGACACCCTGGGGACTGCAGATGTTGAAAAAGTGCCCACCATTTCAAAATTATTTCAATTCACTTCTTGAAAGATTTCTGAAAACATATTTAATGCCACCACAATATTTTTTATTTTCTCACGGTGAACATAGTGAGGAGTCACCAATATTCTTTTCGGATGAATTTCCACCGCTGGCTGGGTAGCCTAATTTCAAGTCTATTTGGGTCAAAAGGGTCATCTCTATAACAAAGAAAACCAATGCTTATAACTGGCCAGGACTTTATAGTTAGCATTTAATGTGGTTCCTTTTCTCTAACCATAGATCAGGAAAATGGTGAATTTTTCAAATGTTCACCAGCTCTGTCGCGTTAACAGCATGCAACAGCTTCACTAGCATTCACTGACTCAGTACCTTATTTGTATCTTAGGACCTGTTTGTGTTACCAGCCAGGTCAGGAGCTGGGTGGTCATGAAAAATTAAAAAGTGACCACACTGCTCAATTGTAAATGTGAACAACACAAAAAACCGACACATCCAAAACAAACTATAACCATTCTTTGATTCTTAGGCAAAATCTGGTATGATTTAAATGTAATGCTTTAGTTTGAAAAAAAAAAAAAAAAAAGTAACTGTTCTTAGTCTTCTCGATATTTTAAGAAATAAACCTGGCCGTTGCAAATGGCTTAAACTAATACAAGTTTAGCACATGCACACAAAACCTTATTTAGACAATCATATCACAGTTTCCAGTTTTGGTTTTGTTTCGATGAAAATCAAATAAAAATAATGGTGTATATGGTAATTATGATCTTAACTATCAAATTAAAGTGATACCGTTTCTTGTCTAAAGTCTGATTTAACTATATATTCATCATCACTGGAAATATCTAAGCACCTCCTACACACACACGCTCAAGACCTTTTGATCACCTTGTAAAAACAAAACCAAATGTAAAACACATCCTTTGATCGACAGAGCATGATGTTCCATCATGACCTGAGTATATGAGAGCTTAGCAATCTACAACAGTCACAGCATAAAAGATACAGGTCCTTAAAAAACATGATCCACTTACAAGTCATATTTTTAAAGAATCATATTCCTGTCATAGACACGATCCACATAAAAGTCATAATGTTAAAGAATCATAATTGCATCACTGATCAGGGGAAAGATCCACCCATAACAGTCGTCATGTTAAACACTTTTAGTCCTATGAATAACACGGTCATGTACAGCAGTCAAAATGTTAAAAAAAAAATCATAGTTCTATCAGAGGCAAGGGCCATCTGTAACAGTCACAGCATTCATGAATCATGGTTCTGTTCATATCAGAGACAGGAGCCATCTACAACAGTCACAATGTTAAAGAATCGTGGTTCTATCAGAGAAAGGAACCAGAATTTTATTAAAACGCTTCTTCTGTAAAATCTTACATCCAGTGGAAGAAGTTTCTCTGTGTCAGAAACGGGAAAATCACCTCTTAACAAGACTTTCATGGCATCTGTAGTGAAGTGTTTATGTCTGGCATCATCTAAGTCCAGAACAAGAGCCATTATAACAGTGACAGAGTTAAAACTCTGAGTCCCCCACCAAAGACAGGGTTATCTTAAACAATCTTAGTGATATCATTTTATCAGTGACAGCAGCCATCTTCAACAGTCAGTGTTAAAGAGTCATGGTTCTATCAGAGACAGGAGCCATCTACAACAGTCACAGTGTTAATGAATCATGGTTCTATCACAGTATCAGAGACAGGAGCCATCTATAACAGTCACAGTGTTAAAGAATCATGGTTCTATCAGAGACAGGAGCCATCTACAACAGTCACAGTGTTAAAGAATCATGGTTCTATCGGAGACAGGAGCCATCTACAACAGTCACACTGTGTTAAAGAATCATGGTTCTATCAGAGACAGGAGCCATCTGCAACAGCCTTTTTCCCCCCTCCAACCAGTCTCTTTTACACCATGCATACTCTGTATGTTCTCTTATAAATGGACGTATTTTTGCTAGTTTTAGCGTTTTGGCGTTTGATACAAAGTGTCTGGGTTTGTTGATGTTCTGATGTGTGGTGTGCTGGCACATTCACTCTGATAATGTGTTGCTTGTACAGAGAAAACAACATAGATGAAACAAAAGTCTTAATTATTTTCAGTTTTTCACTTTGTGTTACACACACACCCACTCTCCCCCCCTCCCTCCCCATCCCCCCTCCTTCTCTCTCAAATATGTCAACAATGGTAGTTACATGTCTACAACAGTCACAGTGTTAAAGAATCATGGTTATCAGAGACAGGAGCAATCAACAACAGTCACCACTTGGTTCTACTTCTACGACAGACAGGAGATGGCAACAAGGGACAAAGTGTAAAAAAAAAAAACCTCATGACTCCTGGTTCTACCTCTACTATAGACAAGAGCATCTTCAGTTGTCACAGTGTTACACAACATAATCCTGTTACACATGAAAGGAGGGAACTGTCGAGGTGTATATGCCAAGAACTCAATCACCTCCTTTTTAATGTGTCTTACCTCTTGAAGTGATGTAGGGCCGACTCCACACGGTGTTGGTATGGGGAGGTGAGGATGGTGGTGGCGGTGTTGGTGAAGTAGTGGAGGTATTTCACCATCATCCTCACCACCAGAACCTGGTTCAGGGATGGCATGAAGTGCTCCTGCAACACCACCACTCCACTCTGCATTTCAGTGCCCCGAATTTCTCTCTTCTCTCAGTTGTTATCATTGATAAAATGAATACCACCATTCCAATGTGTGTTTCAATATCCTTTGAGACACCATCAATCCACTTTGCATTTCAATACCCCTGGAGACAACAACAACTCATTATGCATTTCATTACCCCTAGAGACACCATCAACTCACTCCGCATTTCAATACCCCAAGAAACCACCACCACTCCACTCTGCATTTTAATCCTCTCAATTTCTCTCTCATCTCTGTTATCAATGACAACACCATCTCTCCACTCTATGTTTCAATGCCACCTCATCATTTTTCTTCTGTCCCTGGTATCGATAAAAAAAAAATGACACAATCCTCTCTGCATTTAAAAAACTTTTATAAATCTCTTGTCTGGTTTGTTTTTTTTTTTTTCGTTAATATGAATACAGTAGTACTGCCTAATTTTGAATTGAAATTTTCAATTCAAAAAGTCCTTAAATGGGAGGAGTCTTGAACAGGAGGTTGGGGAAGGGGAGGTCATTACACGCTTGAACTGTATTACAGAAATTCTCTTTAACAGTGTTCTGGATCTGGGTCTTTTACCAACTGTAGGATTTTGCTATTGAAATTACACACTCACTTGATTACATCTATTCATAACACTCATCTATTCCTCCAAGGTTAACATTTTCCTTTCCCTCGAAGAGACTTCCCTGACATTTTGAGCAAAACTAGTAGGTTATTAAGTCAAGAACATTCAGCGATTTCCCTAAAACGGAGATAACTAAAACTGCAGTGTACAAAATTTGTCTGCTTTATATAATTATACGATAGAGAACATGAGGATATGCTCAGCCCCACAATTGATTTTTTTTTTTTGACTCCAGATTTTTGTGTTATGGTGTAAAAATATGTAAACATCAGATTCTTTGTCGTGTTTGGGATGTTTGATGTGGAAGTGTTCAAAGAAAAAATGAAATCAGTTGTGGGAAAACTGTTTGGGAATAAGGAAGGACTGCCCAGAGGGGGGTGGGGGTATCACTTGTGAGGAGTAAAAACTGTGCCCATAATCCACTCTCCCGTCCCTCCGTATTTCTCCTGTGTCTGGTATTAACTGATCATATACACACTAAAACTTTGTCTGTATTTCAGTGCTCTTCCATTTTTTTCCTGTGTCTAGCATCAATAAAGTAAACACCATCGCTCCATCTTCGTTTCAGTGCCCCTTCATTTCTCTCCTATCTCTGTTATTGACAATGATAAACACCACCACTCCACTTTGCATTCAATACCACTATTTTTCTCTGGCCTTCTGGTCTGCATTTCAAAGCCACTCCATTTTTCTGTGGACTTTGTTGTTACTCTTGATAACATAAATACCATAGCTCCATTCTGCATTTTAACATCCCTCCATTTCTCTCTGGTCTCTGTTGTTATTCTTGATAATATAAGCACCATCTTTCCACTCTGCTTTTCAATGCCCCGCCAATTTTTTTCTGGTTTCTGCTGTTATTCTTGATGATGCAAACATCAGAACACCACTCTGTGTTTTGATGACAGTCATTTCTCTCCTGTCTCTGGTATTATTGATAGTACAGCTACTACAAATACCACACCACTCTGCACTTCAATACCCCTTCATTTCCCTCCGGTCTCTCGTATTATTGATAGTACAACTACTACAAATACCACACACCACACCGCACTTCAATACCCCTTCACTTCCCTCGGTCTCTGGTATTATTGATAGTACAACTACTACAAATACCACACACCACACCGCACTTCAATACGCCTTCATTTCTCTCCTGTCTCTGATATTCATAGCATAAACACTGCCATTCCACTTGGCTTTTCAATGCCCCTCCTTTGTTTTCCAGTGTATGCTATTGCTTATCACGCCAAGACTATCAGTCTGCATTTCATGCCTCTAAAAACTCCACAACTCCACTCTGCACTTCAATGTCTCTAAAAACACCACAATTTCACTCTGCATTTCAATGCTCCATCAAACATCACGACTCCACTCTGCACTTCAATCTCTAAAAACACAATTTTACTCTGCATTTCAATGCTCCATCAAACATCACGACTCCACTCTGCATTTCACGGCCTCTATAAACACCACCACTTCACTCTGCATTTCATTGCTCCCAAAAAACACCTCCACTCAACTCTGCATTTCAATGCCCCTAAAAACGCCATCACTCAAATCTGCTTTCAATTCTCTAAAAACACCACCACTTCACTCTGCATTTCAATGCTCCCAAAACACCACCACTCAACTCTGCATTTCAATGCCCCTAAAAACGCCATCACTCAAATCTGCATTCAATTCTCTAAAAACACCACCACTCCACTCTGCACTTCAATGCCCCTAAAAACACCACCACTCAACTCTGCATTTAAATGCCCCTAAAAACACCACATCCCTCTGCATTTCAATGCCTTAAAAATGACACCACTCTGTCAATGCCCCTGAAAACACCACCACACCACTCTCCTTTTCATTGCCCCTAAAAACACCACCACTCCTCTCTGCATTCCAATGCCCCTAAAAACATTACTGCGCACTGCATTTCAATGCCCCTACACACACAACACAACTGCACTCTCCTTATCAATGCCCCTAAAAACAACACAGCTCCACTCTGCATTTCAATGCTTCTAAAAACACCACCACTCCACTCTGCATTCCAATGTCCCTAAAAACAACACAACTGTAATTTGCGTTTCAATGCCCCTAAAAACAAAGCAACTCCACTCTGCATTTTAGTGACCCTAAAAACACCACTGTTCCACTCTCTCTCTTTTTCAATACCCCTAGAAACACACCAACCATTACACTCTCCTTTCCAATGCCCCTGAAAAACACACCACTTCACTCTGCATTTCAATGCTTCTAAAAACACTACTCCACTAAGCATTTCAATGCCCCTAAAAACAACACAACTCCATTCTGCATTTCAATGCCCCCTAAAAACACCACCACTACACTTTCCTTTTAATGCCCCTAAAAACACCACCACTCCACTCTGCATTTCAATGCCCCTAAAAACACCACCACTCCACTCTGCATTTCAATGCCCTAAAACACAACTCCACTCTTGCATTTCAATGCCCATAAAACACCACTTCGTTTTGCATTTCAATGTCTCTAAAAAACACCACCACTCCACTCTGCATTTCAATGTCCCTAAAAACAACACCACTGCAACTCTGCATTTCAATGCCCATGAAATGATATCACACACCATTTTGCATTTCAATGTCTCTGAAACACCACCTCTCCACTCTCCTTTTCAATGCCCCTATAAAACAATGCAACACCACTGCATTTCAACCCCCCTAAAAATACCACCAGTCTACTCCCCTTTACAATATCTGAAAATGCAACAACGCTCTGCATTTTAATACCCCTAAAACCACCACTTCACTCTCCTTTTGAATGCCCCTACACCACCTTTCCACTCTGCATTTCAATGCCTCTACAAACAAAACCACTACTTCCCTATCTCTGGCATTAACAGAGATGCCAAACTTTCTAAACTTTTTAGAACAATTATGCCAACCTTTCTAAACTATCATCTGGATAAATTTGAAGATATTTTAGGAACATTGTGTATTTTTAGGAACACTCAGATCCTCAACAACACTGGCAGACACACATTTACTTACACTGCATACAAACTTTTTTACTTGCAGTAATATCAAATTCTGAATAACATGCATGTGTATGTATATATCCAGGATAGACACAAATGCATTAATTAGCACTTTTCAAAATAACTTGGTCAAAACTTCTGCTCCTGTCGCTGCTTCTTCAATGTGGTAGCTAAACCCTAGGTTATTTGGCCTATGTAGCACCTCTCCCTATGCAAACCATGTAACAGCAATATGGTAGATCTGATCCGAATAAAAGCATGTCCTGTGCTGTTTGGGCAAATAAGTCAACTGATTAGTTTGCTATATGCAATCTGCTCTGGGTCACCTTCATCACATCTAATACAAGTAACCTGACCGACATATATTGTTAAACTACCAAATGCTTCACAACAGGAAAGCAGGCTCATGATCCTAGCTAGCCAAAATCAATGTTTGTCAGAATTATTCCAATGTCTGCAACCGGTAGCAACAAAATATGATAAAACTGAGAGATTTGGCATATCTGTGTTAATATAAAAAAAAAAAAAAACCCAGCATTCTCCTCTGCATTTCAATACTTCAAAAGTCCTCCATTTCTTTATTTTGTTATTACTGATATTATAAACACCATCATGCCAGTGAACTTCAATGCCCCTCCTTTTCCCACCTGTCTCTGATCATGATGAATATCACTGATCCATTTTGCATTTCAGTATTACTAGAAACACCACCATTCCACAAAGAATTTCAATGCCCTTTCATTGTTCTCCTGACTCTGATATCAATAATAATACAATTACAACTCCAGGCAGCATTTCATTTCTCTCCCAACTTGTTGTCATTGTTTTTCTAGCCGACACTAATGACATAACTACCGATAATCCACTAAGCATCTGTTGATGCCTCTCTTGTTTTTTAATACGGCTGTTATTACCAATGATTTTATAAAGACTACAACTCCAATTTCAATGCTGCACCATTTCTCTTCTCTCTTTGTTTCACTGTTTCATCACTCATTAAATAAACTTAACCACTCCTCTTCACGTTTCACTTTGCCTCCATTTCTGACTGTGTCTGTTAAACAAGTCAAACTTACAGCAAACATTCAAATTGGCAATTTGTTCATCTCTCCAGTTTCTTCACTTCTTAATGAATGATCCAATTTAAGTAGTTCATTATAAGCCACTTCAACTTGTGACACTGAATTCTCCTTTTCCCATTGCAAGAAAAATGGACATTACTTCTTGAATCTTGAAGTCTGTGTTTATGTCATTATATCAAACACTCTTCCTATTCCACCACCATCATCACTTACATATTTGTTAATACCATCATCACCATTCAAACCATTTTCTAAGACAGTCATGTCACACACCATCAACACCAAGCACATAAGAAACCACAAATTCCACCACCATATCTTAAATTCTTTCACTGATATTTCATGTTAAAACCCACCAGGATCACAAAAATCTATAGTGTAGAAAATCACCATCTTTGTCACATCTTATCATAATGTCCATTAAATGTTAATACTGGAAAAATGGAAATTGTAAGAGATGAGCATAATGAAGGTAAGGCAATGTTGCTTATAACCCAGCCGACCACAAAGGGCCATATCAGGGCTGTGAATGATGAAGGCCTAAACTAAGCAAATATCAACAACCTTCAACATACTACAGAGCAAAAGGTCAAAGAAAAAAAAAACTGTCACCAACAGTTACAGTTGGTGCAATAATCAGGCAGTGAGTTGAAATGCCATTTGGTAAGTATGAATGCCAAAAGGAATCAAGCTGCCGCAGCTGATCACCAGCTGGGCTTTGACAAGACCAGCATGTACTGAAATGTCCCCCTCATCTCTCCCTTTTCATGAATTGTTTGCAGTGAGGCAGCTACCATTGACACTGAGGCCAATTTTCCATGAAGACTCTCTCTTTCAAAAGTTCTGTGGGACCTGCATTCATAGGCTGAAGTGGACAATCACAGCACGATGTTCCCCAGTTTTTCTTTTGAACTTAATCAGACATTATTATCACACATCACGTAAGGAAAGGGGATCTTGCCCCTTAAAAAAAAAGGAAAAAAAAAAAAAAAGAAGCTGTGAATTCACAGAGTAAAACCACTGGCACAAAAGTTCTTCCGAATTCTTTTTGTTTTTTTTGTTTGTTATTTGTCCTCTCAACACTTGCTTGTACTTGTGGGCAGAACCTGCCTCCCCCCGCCCTCTCCCCCCTTCCAAATCTGCAGCAAGATCACTCCAGCTGTTCCATTTTCTCCTGGATTTTGCCAAACATAATGAATGACTTCATAAAAAAGACACCCCCCCCCCAAAGAAAATCATAAAAACAGCCAGCCAACAAAATGATCAATGTCAAAATCAGATCTGCTCGATCTGTAAAATATCAGAAGCTAAGTCCTGATATCCACCCCATGCTGTTGGCTGAGCAGTAAACATGTCATACGCTTGGGGTAAAATACCCATAGATGCAACTATTGCAAACTCAAAAAAATTCTCCCAGATAGGCTCCAAGCTTGCAAGGAAGAGGCAAGAAAAGAAAAGTAGAAAGTCGCTGACAATGGATCAAAGGCAGGGCAAAGATAGAAAAAACTGAGAGAGAAAGAGACAGAGAGACCCACAGAGAGACAGAAGAGAGAAAGAGCAAAAGAGACAGAGAGACGGAGAGAAAGACAGACAGACAGAGACAGAGAGAGAATGAGAGAGAGAGAACAAGGCAAGACAAAGCATGGCTACCACACACACGAACACACAGGGCATGGGTAGGAGGGAGGGTCAAGGTTGTTTGGAAGATCAGAAGAAGACTGACCAATCATCTCCCATGTCTTACTTTGACCACTGGTGGGAGATGTCACCAACAGCCCTGCTGCAGCTTCATACCCTCCATTCCCTTTCCCTTCCACAGCTCCTACCACATTGCTACCTAACATCTGAGTCCATCAGTCTGTGGTACAGTGATCAATACCTCGTTATCATTACCAGTTACTAGACACTGAGAAAGACAACACTGGTGTCAGCTATCAACAATCTATTTCACCAAGTACACTGCAATAAGAGTTCCAGTCCCTACCCCCCTTCCGTTTGCCCCCATTGCCCCCATCTACCCCCCCCCCCCCCCCCCCCCCCCTTTTAACACTGGACCCGCACATAAACAATCTCTCATCATTACCACTACCTTCAATATTTCAAACAATATTCATCCGTGCCTTACTTTAGAATTCTAGAAGTGCCCTGAAACATCTGGGAAAGACATGGCTTGATGACCCTTCGGTGGATGCCCCAGGTCAAGTTTCAAAACAAAATCACAGTAAACCATACAGGGTCTGAAAACCAAGGAAAAATCTGTAACATTCCAATGCAAGCTAAAGAACAAGTCTGAAGTGCTTTCTGGGCTGACAGAAGAAACAGTTGAATGCTACTGCAGACCTGAACTACCACGTGCTCAAATGTGTTGGGGAGAAAGGACCAGGGAGCACAAGGAGACAGCAGACACCTAGGCCACTGTCATGGAAAGAAAACAACTAAGAGGAAAGACTGACCAAACCTAGGAACAAGAATAAAAACAAAATCAAGACCTACAAGTGCAATACTGGAAAATCAATCACAGGCTTCAGAAAAGTGCCAGAAAAGACAAACACAAATTCACTCTTGAACTCATACAAGAAGCATTCCCCCTCCCCCTCCTTACACCCTGTACAAAGTGTTTGCGGACTTCGAGGAGGCCTTTGACAGTGTTGACAGGGGAGCTTATGTACTTCTATGGCTTTCCACCAAAATTTATCATCATCTATTGACTGTATGACACGTCCAACTTTCAAAGAAAACCATTTGATCCATTCCAGGTGTGGACTAGCCTAAGAGGTTGCCTTCTAATACCAACAATCTCCTTGCTGATGACAGACTGGATTCTGAAGAATACAACAGATGCAGAAAAAAAAGCACTGGCATCCTGTGGACCTTTACCAAACAGCTGATAGGCTGGGACTTTGCTGATGTGGTTAAGTCTCCTTTTTCACTGACACCAGGTTCAAGCAAACTTATCCTGCCTGGCTGAGGAAGCAAACAAAATAGGCCTGAAAATTAACATCAAGAGCATTGAAATTATGCAGATAAATAACAAACAACAAGACTCCATTCAGTTAAGACAAGAGCATCAAAGAAGCAGAGAAATTTATCTACCTGGGTAGTGTCATCACCAAAGATGGTTGAGAAGACCAAGACATCAACAGCAGCAAAGCTAGGCATGCTTTTAATGCCCTGCGACCAATATGGGTTTCCACCACCCTTTGGCTACAGACCCAGATCAGAACTTTCAATTTGAATGTGACGTCAGTTCTGCTATGTGGTTCAGAGCCTTGGGAACAACAAAGTCCAATGCTCACAATCTTCAGGCATTTATCATTAACAGCCTCAGGTGCATCCTCAACATCAGATGGCCAAGAGTCATTTCCAACAAAACCCAGTGTGAGAGAACCAAACAAAATTCTACAGACACAGAGATAAAGAAAAGAAAATGTGGCTGGATTGGTCACACACTACGAAAGCTTCCTGCCAACATCACAAGACAAGCACTGGAATGGGAACCCATAGGGGAAAAGGAAGCTGCGACGGCCTCAATAGACTTGATGCATGGATTCCAAAGTGAAGACAGCCAAAATGACCTGGTCCCAGCCGAAGAGGTCAGCTTAGAACCCAGTTCGCTGGAGGACGAGTGTTGCTGCAGCCCTATGTTCCCCAGGGAACTGAAAGAATTAAGCCAAGCAAGTCAAAAGAGCACATGCAAAAAAAACAGGAATAAAGGGAGCAAAGTTTGGATCCCTTTTCTCCATCTGTCAACCCCCATTGCTCCCACTACCTCCTCCCCCCCCCCCCCCCCTCATTGTCCTGGATCTACAGGGTGTGCAGTGTAGTTCTTTTCTCTCTAAAGCCAAAAATATTCAATCAAACAAGCCACCTCCCAAGTTTGCAAATAATACCACCATAATTATATAACTATAATTACTAAAAGTATTTATATAGTACTGTCCTCTGTAATACTCTAAAAACTTTACAATCCTCACTTTCCTTTACACAATGGGCTGCTCACAGAGTAGAGCCAACTGTAGAGCTGCCTGGTGGCACTACATTCAGTCGTTTCCCGCATCATTCAGTCTGTAAGTCAATCAGTTCTTTATTCATATTTTCATTTTTTCTATGTATACTAACTGAATATGTGTTATCCATGCCACTGGCCAAACTGGCCTTCTCTTCTGAATGTTGGTGATGGAACTTTAGGTAGGTGCAAGATCTTATGTGTGCATTCACACATGGAACCTCAGTTTACAGTCTAATTCAAAGGACTTTTTGGGAAGTGAAGTCAGTACCAATGTTAACTCTGAGGGAAAAAATATCCCCAAGTACCATAGTAGTACCCGAGTGAAGAGTCAAACCCGCAAGTCGAGGATTACAAGTCCAGAGCTCTATCAACTGATGGAATGCCTCAAATATACCCGTAGCAAGGATTCAAGACTTCACTTAGGGCACAAAAAAGTTTCCAGACAGTGTTTGATGTGGTAATAGATGAGGATGCCAAGAGAATCCAAAATACATTACAGCACTGGATTGAGTGGGAAAGAAAGCACCACAAAGAAGTCTCAGCTGAAATGAAACATGGTGTACAACTCCCCTAAGGATCAACTTCATCCTCACATCTGTATATGACTTCCTGCCCTTGAATGCAAACCCGGTGACAAGGTGGACATCAGATGACCCTGCATGTCTTTTATGTCAGGCAAACAAACAGTGGGAACACATCCTAAGTTCATGCACAGTTGCAGTGACCCAGAAAGGTACGCATAGATATAACCACATGTTAAGGAGATCGCAGATGTGTTAAGCACCATCAGAGGAAACACTGTGCCATCAGGAGCTCCAGCAATGACGTCATATATGGCAGGCCACAAATCATGGTCAGGAACAGCTGTGACATGTAAAGCATGGAAACAGGGTTTACTAGATGGAAGGGGTCACTGGGAGTTCACAACAGACCTAGAATGGGAAACCATCTGGAGATCATCTGGTAGGGAGGTAGGAAATCAGATACAATACACAACTCAGAACAATCAAAACAAATGCTTCTGATTGAACTCACTGTACCTTACAAAAGCAGAATGAAAAACAAGCTCGAATGAAGGAGACTGACAGAAGAAACAGTGTGAATGAATGCTACTGCAGACCTGAACTACCACGTGCTCAAATGTGTTGGGGAGAAAGGACCAGGGAGCACAAGGAGACAGCAGACACCTAGGCCACTGTCATGGAAAGAAAAAAACAACTAAGAGGAAAGACTGACCAAACCTAGGAACAAGAACAAAAACAAAATCAAGACCTACAAGTGCAATACTGGAAAATCAATCACAGACTTCAGAAAAGTGCCAGAAAAGACAAACACAAATTCACTCTTGAACTCATACAAGAAGCATTCCCCCCTCCCCCCCCCCCCCTCCCCCTCTTACACCCTGTACAAAGTGTTTGCGGACTTCGAGGAGGCCTTTGACAGTGTTGACAGGGGAGCTTATGTACTTCTATGGCTTTCCACCAAAATTTATCATCATCTATTGACTGTAAGACACGTCCAACTTTCAAAGAAAACCATTTGATCCATTCCAGGTGTGGACTAGCCTAAGAGGTTGCCTTCTAATACCAACAATCTCCTTGCTGATGACAGACTGGATTCTGAAGAATACAACAGATGCAGACAAAAGCACTGGCATCCTGTGGACCTTTACCAAACAGCTGATAGGCTGGGACTTTGCTGATGAGGTTAAGTCTCTTTTTTTCACTGACACCAGGTTCAAGCAAACTTATCCTGCCTGGCTGAGGAAGCAAACAAAATAGGCCTGAAAATTAACATCAAGAGCATTGAAATTATGCAGATAAATAACAAAACAACAAGACTCCATTCAGTTAAGACAAGAGCATCAAAGAAGCAGAGAAATTTATCCACCTGGGTAGTGTCATCAGCAAAGATGGTGAGAAGACCAAGACATCAACAGCGGCAAGGCTAGGCATGCTTTTTAACACTCTGCGACCAATATGGGTTTCCACCGCCCTTTGGCTACAGACCCAGATCAGAGCTTTCAATCTGAACGTGAAGTCAGTTCTGCTATGTGGTTCAGAGCCTAGGGAACAACAAAGTTCAACACTCATAATCTTCAGGTATTTATCATCAAGTGCCTCAGGTGCATCCTCAACATCAGATGGCCAGAAGTCATTTCCAACAAAACCCAGTGTGAGAGAACCAAACAAAATTCCAGACACAGAGATAAAGAAAAGAAAATGGGGCTGGACTGGTCGCACACTATGAAAGCTTCCTGCCAACATCACAAGACAAGCACTGGAATGGAACCCACAGGGGAGAAGGAAGGTGCGACGGCCTCAACAGACTTGGTGCATGGATTCCAAAGTGAAGACAGCCAGAATGATCTGGTCCCAGCCGAGCCGAAGAGGTCAACCTAGAATCCAGTTCACTAGAGGACGAATGTTGCTGCAGCCCTATGCCCCAGGAACTGAAAGGATCAAGCCAAGCAAGTCAACAGAGCACATAGAAGAGAAACAGGAATAAAGGAAGCAAAGTTTGGATCCCTTTTCTCCATCTGTCAACCCCCATTACTCCCAGTACCTCCTCCTCCCCTCCCTCCACCCTCATTGTCCTGGATCTACAGGGCGTGCAGTGTAGTTATTTTCCTCTGAAGCCAAAAATATTCAATCAAACAAGCCCTCCCCAAGTCTGCAAATAATACCACTATAATTATGATATTAATATAATTACTAAAAGTATTTATATAGTACTTGTCCTCTGTAATACTCTAAAAACTTTACAATCCTCCATTCCTTTACACAATGGGCTGCTCACAGAGAAGAGCCAACTGTAGAGCTGCCTGGTGGCACTACATTCAGTCGTTTCCCGCATCATTCAGTCAGTCTGTAAGTCAATCAGTTCTTTATTCATATTTTCATTCTTTCAATGTATACTAACCGAATATGTGTTATCCATGCCACTAGGCAAACTGGCCTTCTCTTCTGAATGTTGGTGATGGAACTTTAGGTATGTGCAAGATCTTATGTGTGCATTCACACATGGAGCCTCGGTTTACAGTCTAATTCAAAGGACTTTTTGGGAAGTGAAGTCAGTACCAACGTTAACTCTGAGGGGAAAAAAATCCCAAAGTACCATAGTAGTACCCCAGTGGAGATTCAAACCCGCAAGTCCAGGATCACAAGCAGAGCTCTATCAACTGATGGAATGCCTCAAATATACTGGTAGCGAGGATTCAAGACTTCACAAAAAAGTTTTCAGACAGTGTTTGATGTGGTAATAGGTGAGGATGCCAAGAGAATCCAAAAAGCATTCCAGCACTGGATTGAGTTGGGAAGAAAGCACCACAAAGAAGTCTCAGCTGAAATGAAATATGGCGTACAACTCCCCTAAGGATCAACTTCATCCTAACATCTGTATATGACCTCCTGCCTTGAATGCAAACCCCCGGTGACAACGTGGACGTCAGATGACTCTGCATGTCCTTTATGTCAGGCAAACAAACAGTGGAACACATCCTAAGTTCATGCACAGTTGCAGTGACCCAGAAAGGTACACATAGATATAACCAAATGCTCAAGGAGATCGCAGATGTGCTAAGCACCATCAGAGGAAACACTGTGCCATCAGGAGCTCCAGCAATGATGTCATATATGGCAGGCCACAAATCTTGGTCAGGAACAGCTGTGACATGAGAAGCATGGAAACAGGGTTTAATAGATGGAAGGGGTCACTGGGAGTTCACAACAGACCTAGAATGGGAAACCATGTGGAGATCATCTGGTAGGGAAGTAGGAAATCAGATACAATACACAACTCAGAACAATCAAAACAAATGCTTCTGATTGAACTCACTGTACCTTACAAAAGCAGAATGAAACAAGCTCAAATGAAGGAGACTGAGAAGTATGCCAGTCTACACATACCCTAGGAGCATCTGGCTTCCAAGCAGAAGTCCTCACCATAGAGGGTTTGATTGCAGGCTCATCAGCCAATGATCTAATGAAGTAGCACTTCGATTCTGGTACAGAGAAAACCAAAGGCAATGTCTAAGACAGCTGAAAAGAGGTCCAGTTGGATCGGATTGAAAGGAACAAAAGTGAATTTCATATGACTTAAACTTCCAATTTCAGGTGTCCATTAGCTAAGTGGGTAAGACGTCTGTCAACAACAGCATGCCTTGAGATGTCCACCCAGTTGCTGATTTAAATCCCAGCCTCACAACAACAACAACAAAAATTCTGTTCTTCTCTTGTGTCTAGGCAGCCAACATCTACAGTCAGACGAATCAGCTGCACTGTCTCAATTGAGTCAATGCACTGGTACAATCTCTGCAGATCTGTGGCTTTGAGGCTCTTTTGTTCTGGGTACTTTTAATTTGGATTCACAACTTTCCCCATAGCCTGCTCAAACTTCCCAAATCCTTAAAATCTTGAACATGATGCCTATCTTTATCTAAACCTTCCCACACTTCTTCAGACTGAAATCAGAACTCAGGGACAAAAGCACTCACACAAATCACACAAGCGCACCATCTCTGTTGAAAAGACAAACAGTATTCTACTTATTCTAAAAAGAGAAATGAAAAAAATAACAAAGGATAAAAACTTTCATATTTATAAGCAATATCATGCATATACACCTCTAGCTTCAGAGACATGCAAAAAAAAGCACACATGTGCACAAAAAAAAAACCACCATACACGCAAAAACCACCACTGAAAGTGTCTATTCATACAAATATAAGCAAAGCCAAAGTAAAAGGCATTTAGTGATTCAAATATTGTACATTATTTCAAAAGAAATTCAATCTAGGAAATTATATAACCCTACTGTATCAATAACCTATGTCTGCACCAGAGAAAGAGCCACACGCATTCACATACCCACATTCATACACACACACATTGTTTTTGCCTGATCGAAAAATCACAAGATTCTATTTTCGAACAAAGCTGAAAATTCAGTGTATGGATTGCTAAATTCCAGTTTTACATGTTTGCCTACATCTACTCAAGCAGGCATGCCAAGACAGAAAGAGACAACCAGAATTCATTGCCAGCACATAAAAGAATACCAGTGTTGAGAGCATTTTCTCAAACCTTATCAGCAAATTAAGATGAAAAGCCCTGAGCTGGATGCCATTTTGATTTAAATAGCAACACACAACCAAACAACCTGATAAAGAAACACTGGGTACAGCAACTGGAAGTTAATTTGTCAACAAGAGCTCCATATTAAGGAAATTTCAATGTGAAGAATGAGAAAAGTAAAACATGTTAGGTGGGGTGTCATTTATGGAAGCTAGAAACCAATTTTTCAGGATAAAAGTATCAACAGTCACAATTCTAAGGCTTATTTTTCGCTGAAGTGGGTTAACCTGACAGATGTGTAATGTGCAGAATCCTCATGCCTCTTCCCAGCTGGGCCATAACTGAGCAGTGGAAACACTGCAAAACCAACTTCCCTTTATCAAATGATGATGACAAAACACAAAGATATCAATACAATAAAGAGGGTTTAAGAAACCTACACAAAGTGAGTAATAATACCACAACAAACCTACCACAGCTCACTCTCTGTCTCTAAATGTTTGAGCTGTTTATACCTACTCCAA
Source organism: Conus betulinus (assembly GCA_016801955.1). NCBI lineage: Eukaryota > Metazoa > Mollusca > Gastropoda > Neogastropoda > Conidae > Conus > Conus betulinus. The sequence goes on along the minus strand of JADBJO010001360.1, from coordinate 209,857 downwards.
TGAACAGTTTCGTGACTATCATCTTGAGATAACAATGACAAATACCATCTACTTACAATAACAAATATCATCTATGTAGCATAGGGATAGCCCAACACACAGATGATTAAAGCCCAGATAAGACACCAGTGACCATGCAGCTATATGTGACTGATTTCTATGTGTGAGAATTAGCACATTTCCAATGCCACTGCCCACAACAATAATCTTTAAACAAAATGTACGCTACAATTCATTTTTTACTGCGCACAAGAAGAGCGAAACACACATCAGCTACATCTTTTCATAAGAGACGGGTGTGAAAGAATGAGCGAGGGTGGAAGGAGAAAGGGGGAAGGCGAGACACTGACATTCATATCCTGAAGTCAGCTCTGCAAATCTAGGGGGAAAAAAAAAAGAATACTGCCAAAATTCAAAACTGTAATATCATGCACACATACACACACACTCCTGGGCAAACACACAGAAAACAAAGACGAGAGAAGGCAACTCTGGACAAAAGTGATGACAAGCTCAAATGTCATGCAGACAGACATTAAGTCAGGCATAAAATGGATGCAGCTCCACAATGATGAACATAACAACCCCAGCAGGAATATGAATAAAGAGTTGCTGTATGATGAATGGTACCTGCAGTCATGTTAATAAAGAGGCAAATTTACAACAGGAATGACAAGATGGATGGATACTCACAAAGAGGTAGTGAAAACCACCCGCCTTCTGACCATAGTACAAAGACGACTGCTCCAACACACAGAACAAAACACACCCAGAGTTACCACACACTTCCCGATAAGGGCATATTTGAGTAGCTGGAAACTGGGTTACCACTAGTTCAACATCCAAAACACCACCACAACTGGGGTGACAATAATATACCGTAATTAGTTGAATTAGTTAGGCAAATTACTTGTATGACACTTTTTTTTTAATCAAAGGTAATAATCATATATATGTTCCCTTTTTACATCCCAACATACATTCATTTTCTCCTCTCTCCATCCCTGTCTCCACTCACGTTATGGCACGTATGCAACACACACCATCCTTTCAAATATACATGTGATGTGCATGAAAGTGCATGTGTGTATATGATCCTGTGTTTGTTCACACATGCATATGTGCATCAAATGTTACTATTTTATGTGTTTGAAAGAAAAAAACAAGCTCAAAAGAAATGCAGTCAAACAAAGAGTCAAAGTAATAAAACTAAACCCTTAAACTTTCCTGCAGACCACCATTATCTTCCTTCTACAACTGACATCAACAAGTCTTGTTCTTTTCACAGGTTCCACTTGGAAGCATATGTAACTAGAGAAAATCAACACATTTTACACATATTCTGGCACACACAGGGCTATTGTTCCGCTTTCTTGAATTCATTTGAAATACTTTGCTCTAAGTACTGATAAGCTGAGTCCTTCTCTGCTGAATGCACAATGCTCATGCTCGTAATGTGCATTGTCTGGACGCTTCAAACACTCGAGATAATGGCTACAATTAGATCTTACAATAGGACAGAGTATGGCAATGTGTGTGTGTGTGTGTGTGTGTGTGTGTGTGTGTGTGTGTGTGTGTGTGCGCGTGTGTGTGCATGTCTGTGTGCATACATGCATGCAGGCTGGCTTTTGCATGTGTATTAATGTATAAAATGAACATAAGCAAGCAGTAAAACTGCAACACTTCCCAGTCTCTTCCTTTCAGCATTACCCCAGAACTTTTGGATTCAGAAAAATAAAAGGCTTTTTTTCCACAGATAAAGGGAGTTGTTTACCAGGACGTTTATTTTCTCTGCTATGTAGCAGCCAAAAATGGAAAGAAAAAAAAAGACAGAAAAAAAGAAAAAAGAGAAGGAGAAAAAAGGAGGACAAGAAACAGAAAGGTGAGAGAAAGACTATTGATGGACTACGCAGGCCCCCAGCTGTGCATATGCATCAACGCTGAAGTGTGGATTTCCACCATGGAGAGATATGCCGAGTTGCTCGACAGAGCCACAGATGGCTGGCCCTCTCCCTAAGCTCCTCCATCCACATCACCAAATCGGCTTACTGGCATTCCTTGGCAACCAAGTCCTCAGCCAGGGGTACAAAACACACTGACACACTTTATACATTCTTCTTTCTTATTATTTTTTTTAAGTCAAAATATGCAGCTCTGGATTTCTTGTATATTGACAAAATATGTTTACAGGACAAACTGACATAATTTAGTAATATTCTTACTTCCTTTCTTTTTCAAAATATTTAGTATTGTCTTTCTCTAGCCCACAGTGTAAAAGAGCATATATATTGACAGGGCCAGCATATATTACTGCTCCTTCTTTATTACTTTTTTCTTCTCAAAACATGCAGTATTGTACTATTCTAACTATCCCATAAACAACATACTGACAGGGCAAGTAGATATCATTAATCCTTCTCGATCACTCATTTTGTCAAAACATGCAACAATGCACACAACAGACTGACAAGGCCTGCAGATATCATTAATTCCTCTTTATTACTCATTTTGTCAAGACATGCCATACTCCAGTCCCCTCCCATGTAGCACTTAACATATCAACAGAGCCAGCAGAGTGAATCAGCATTGGGTCAAAACATGCAGTACCACACTACACTGTCATTTTTTAACTCATTACACTCACAGGACCATTAACCCGTGAGTGCCTTTAAGCCGTCAGCTGACGCCGTAGTAAAAATGTACTTCCAGTGCCTATGGGCCGTCCACTGACGTCATACATTTTTTCTTGAATTTTCATTCGTTACTATTCCTATCAAAGGACTGAAATAGAGTGTGCGTAGTAAGCTTATATGTCTGCAGTATTAAATGATATGCAAATGACCACACGTGAGGGGAAAGACCATTTTTCCTCATCACTGACTGATGACCAGCCAGCGCTTTGTCTCGCTTGCAAAGATGGCGGCGCAACCTTCGACGAGCGTAGCGACCAAATCAACATACTTACACAGCTGAGCGGGCTCTGCTAATCATTTTTGATAAAGATAATAATCTTTTATTCAGCGACTCACTCGAGCATGAAGGTGAGATGATGATAGTGATGGAATTGCCGGCCATATTCGTCAGTTATTGAGTCGTGCTGTGCGATCTCAAGAGTGTGTTCAGCTGACTGGTTACCAACGTCGAACGAGCTAGCCTAGTGTGTACTCTGCACTGCGTGCAAGTGGCCAGCGGCGTGTTAGTCAGCGCGAGAGGGGAGCGCGGCCTGCTCACGGCGTGACACGGCAGCAGGAAAGGGTAGGGGAAGAGGAGAAGTGAAAGAGAGGGTTGAAGTCCAGCAAGGGGGCGTGGTGGGGGGAGGGGGGCGTGGTCGTGAACTGACCTGTCTGCATGAGTGTGTGAGCGTCTGGATAGACTTCTAGACTGTTTTACTTTCATTTACAGGTGTAGTGTGACAATACAAACTTTATTTTCAACTTTTTTTGCTTTGTGTTCTTTTTTGGATGTGAAGCTGTAGTGGTAAATAGATATGTTTTTGATTGTGCAAAAAAATCTGTCCAAATCTAAATGCCTAAATATTTTTTTTATTATCAAAATTAAAACAAAAGAAGCCCAGATTCAAAATCTCCATTCAATTTCCTTCAAAAATCATATATATTTCATTTTTATATCTTTTGTAGTTTCTGAGCTAGAATTTTTTATTAATTATTACCCCCAAATCATTAGATTTCCCTGGCACTGGGCCAGCCTTTGTTATGTAATATTTTCAAGCAGTGAACGGGTTAAAAGATCACATTATTTCCATTTATTTATTATCTTTTCTTAACCTTTTTACCACCCTTCCACCCTCTGCTGCTTGTGTGCCCTGTTCTGCCCAGCAAAGGTGACCATCTTTTTCAATTCCATGTGGAATGTTTTGGTAGGTTTGAGTGTTAGGACAGGCTGTTTGTGGATAATAAGTCATGCAGAAGAAGCTGCAATTGCAAAGTGCTTCAAGTCAACCGTGAAAAGTTTGAAAATATCATTTTTCATCTTATCAGTACACTTTAAGTGTCACAATGCATGACAGTGACAGGTGACCATCCATTCCATGACTGACGATTCAGCCGCCCAGGTGCACATGAAAAGTTAATGACAGCTTAGAAAGCTGTGTAGAATGTATGGACACATCTGTGCTTGCTTGAAACTTCAGCGGCAGTGTTAGATGTGCAAACAGTGGGAAGTCAGCATTCAGATCACAGACAGATTCCCATTTACAGAATGAAAATAAGTAACCATAATGGTCAGTTTTAAACATCAGCAATACTAAGACACACACACACTCCAAACTACATCAACCTTACAGATTTTGTGTAAAGTTTGGTATGATTTGGATCTAACTTTTTCTTTCTTTCTTTCTTTCTCTTTTTTTTTTTTTTTTTTGGGGGGGGGGGAGGATGAGAGATGGGGTTAAAAAGGTGTTGATTTCAAACTTCAGATGTTCAATTTTACACCACCTGGCACTTTGAAAAGCTAACCTGTCAACTGAAAGACAGAACATCTTTTTTGTTTTGCTCTGTGTGCGCTGAAACATGCAGTGCTACACACTCTTTTTAACCCTGTCAACCTTTTCTGAGTTTGCAGCCTTGGCAACTTCTCCTGCCTGGCCAGTCTGAACTGATCTGCATGAACAGAACAGGTATATCATTAAAACGTTAAATCTCATAAACTATATTACCCAGAGGCTGACAATAATACAAACTGTTAATGCAAATGACTGCGCATCGAACTCTGAGCATTAAACCCTTATTATTTGGTTTTCTGTGTAACTCCATTTTTTTTTTTAATACGAGCAATTAAAAAAGAAAACATTAAAATTACAATGTGAAATTCAGCATGCCTATAAGGAAGGAAGTTGTGTGCAAGTTACTTCCTTTCCTAGTAGGTCATTCATATTCATGAGCCAGTAAAGGGGCTACTTTGCCAAAGTGCTGTTCAGGCACAAGATCAGTATGATGCTCACTGCACCCAAACAAAAGTCAAGGAAAGGCTGAATGAGGCACTTTGCTCATGGTGTCAATACACATTTACTAGTGAATACACATTACTGTGTTTGGATGAACAAAAAAAAAGCACACACACACACACTTACACACAAGCCAGTCATGAATCAAGACTATACCGATCAAGTCTATGACCAGTATGATTTCTTTTTTTTTTTCCCCTTATTTTCCCTTCAAACAGGAGGTCAGACAGACACATATCTGTAGATGTTTATCTGTACATCAAGTGGTAAGGGTGGAGGGTCAATAGAAGAATGCTTGAGTCAATAGTTATTCCATAGTTGCATGTTTTTTTGTTGTTTGTTCGACCTTCCCAGCTACACTCCCTCCCTGATGTAATTTGAAGAAAAACGACCACCCACCTTCACAATATGAATTAACTGTATATTATAGCTGCCTCTCTAACTCAACAAACAATTGACCATTATCAGTTTTAGACAACTTTTGCGTAAATACAGGCCAACCAACCACCGAAAATGCCGCAAAAATCGTGTCACAACAATCAGTTAAGTGGCTGAAGATTCATCTTTGAAGTTCGCACCTCTAAGAGTTAACACCCCTGTGACACTTTCACACCTTCTATCCTGAAGATTTGTTACAAAAAAAAAAAAAAAAGTCATCAACATCATGAAAAAAGAAAGGTTCTGATCTCATGATGAGCAATTCACAGGTATCCAAAGAAGCCCAACAGGCAAAGATGTAATCTGGATCGTTGAATCAGTCAAGGTACAGAACATACAGATCCACAATGTCATTAACAATTAACTGATTTCTGCCAGATGACAGAGATGAGTGGGAACATGAAAGTCATCTCAAATTTAAAAACATGACAACACAGGCATTGGTGAAATGATTTGGGAATGGTTTTGCAAGCCCCCACCCCCACCCCCCCCCCCCCCTCCGCCAACCTCTCCTCCTTGAGTCAATCTCACTGATTGGTTCCCTTATAGCCATTCTGTCTATTGAGCACCAGTGAATGAGATGACAACTGGATAATTCAAAACAGGAACTTTTCCGTTTTGTGACACCAGACAAAAATATTCTTGTACTGTCACAACAGCACAAACTTTACTGGAGAGCTTTATAATTTACATAAACAGTACGTCTGAAAAAAATATTCTGACTTTCCGATTTACTGCATGAATACCTTTTGATGGTTGATGATGAACATCTCTGCTACACAATGACTCTCCTCAATGAAAACTGGTTTAGCTGATTTCTGAAAGTAGTAATACGTTCCACTGTAACCTGAAAATTGTGGTCAGTGAATAAACAAACAAAAACTCAAACAAAAACTTTACAAGACAGCATCACTTACCACAGCACCATGAGAAAAAGGTGGGGATCTCTGCTACCAGTGAATTCTGATTCAGCCAAAACTCCACAAATATCTGGAGAAAATACAAAAAAAAAGAAGAAACAATAACAAAAGCCAGGCTCTTAAGATTCTATACTGTTCAAAAAAAAAGAAAACGCATACTTTTGCTGAAGAAAATTTATTTCAAATTTCATTACTTTAGCAAAAATTCGATTGAAATCATTTCACAACAGAATACTGTTTGTTTCAAAGGTCATCAATTCCAGTTTCATTTCCAGTATCTGTACAGTTCACATCGCTGTTACACACCGTTCCAGGCAGCGAGGACTTGGTAAGGGGCATGTCCACCACCTGCAGCAGCAACGGCCAGGCACCTGGCTAGCATGGAGCAGATCACATTGCGGATCATCTCTGCTTACATGGTGTCCCACTCCTCCAGGAGGGCGGTGAGCAGCTTGTTGACCTTGGCAGGAGCGTGCTCTCAAACCTGGACTCGTCTGTCCAGTTCATCCCATATGTGCTCAATGGGGTTGAGATCTGGAGACATTAAGGGCCAAGGAAGAACACCGACGTTGCTGTTGGCGAGGGTTTGCATTGTTAGTCGCGCAGTTTGAGGCCTGGCATTGTCCTGTTGGAGCAGCATGCGAGGCCCTGCCATAAGAGGCAGGACATGAAGCACACCATGACACCTCCACCACCATGGGCATGTGCCTCATCCACGCAGTTCTGGGCAAAGCGCTCGCCAAGTCTGCGGTACACCCCCTCCTCCTCCTGTCATGGTGCTGGAGCAGGAAGAAAGACTCGTCTGAAAACCAGACCCTGCTCCAGTGGTTCCTGAGGATCCAGGGACGATGCTGAGTTGCCCACTGCAGCCTGTTCCCACGATGACGCTGTGTGACAACAGATCGTCTCACAGGTCTGCAAGCCCACAGCCCTGCGGCATACAGATGATCCCGAACATTCTGATCAGAGATTCTTCGACTCCGGGTAATTGCTAGGCGGCTGCTGAGGCTGACTGAAAACGATTTTGCTGGTGACTGACCTGAATGTAGCAGTCTTGAGCTGGAGTTGTTGCCAAACATCATCCAGAGTGTGGTCGATCTGCCGTGGAGCTGCTGATGCAATGACAACTCAGAAGCCTGCTGAGGGTGCTCTGGCTCACGCTGAAGTGTCCAGCTACTTCAGGCTGACTTTGCCCAGCTTGCAAATGCCCCAGTGCATTCTTATGTTCTTGCTGACTGAGTCGCGGCATGTTTGCACTTTGTATTTACTGACTGGTTTTCCTCAGAATGATTCACTGTGTGTATGGTTTGTTTGCCTTCCTTTGAACAGTCATTCACCAAAACATGCATGAATTTGCTTCACTCAGGCACAAAACACAACCAAAAAAATGAAAAATTGTCCATGTGGCCATTTTGTGCACATGCAATCCGACTGGCGCTAATGCGTGAGTATATGTTAAGCACAGACATAAACAAACATTTTCCACTGATTGGTTACACCCTACCAGTACTCTGGCATCCACAGTGAAGATATTAAAAAGTATGCGTTTCTTTTTTTGGACAGTATAGAACAGTTCATTTCACTCATTATGAAGTCAGTTCAGAACAACACAAAACTGTGTTAGTGATCTCTTCACTTCAGACCTCCTGATCTTTTCCTATACTATTCAGTATTCATGGCTTAGTTTTTCAGTATTTGGGATGGAAAAAAATCAGAGTTGGGAGTACAACATCTCGTCTAATGCATATTTTTTCCCACTTGCAAAAAGATGCAATTCTAATTTCAAGAAAAACAGTTCTAGAATGCAAATTTCAACAATAAGACAGCTTTTACTTTCAGCTGCAAAGTGAGGTGACTGCAGGCAAGAAATTGAAACCCATTTTTAACAGTATTTGAAGTAACTCCGCCAGTTAACGAGGACAAATGAATTACAAGACAAAAAACAATGCATTTTGACCTCTTAGGTCTTCTTCAGGCAAGATAAACAACACTCAGGACAATGAAAATGAAAAACGAGCAATGACTTACCTTGTAAAATTCGGTTCAAGATTGGCCATCTTGCACCAAATTTGACAAGATAAGTGACAACCCCATCCTACGCCAAATTTGATGGACAGAAGAAGAAATAACTGTCTGTAGTTGTTTTTGACGATAAACAACTACCTGTATCAAGTTCTGAATCACAAACTAACAAAGTGCTGAACAGAGACCGATTCTCCAGAGGGACTCACAATTAAACTTCTTCTTCTTTCATATTTCTACAAGTTCTTCTTTCTTGTATTTCGATTAACAATATTGTGCGTCCAAACTGAGCTGATTCTTCAATGCTATATACAGAAAAATCACAAGGGTAAACATGTCTGTCTCCAACAATCCACAAGAGTTTGAAAGACCTGTACCATGGTACAGTCATCAGTAAAAAAAAAAAAAAAATGAAGGCTTTCTCAGGGTCAGTTGGAATGTTGTGTTCCTAACAAATCTATTTTGGACATCTTCATAATTCCATTTTGAAGGAATAAGTGCTCTACTGGGCCATGTAATAATAGCAATCACGTGAGAATAGAACACCTCAATGTTAAAGGATTTGTAGAAGTCTTTATCAAGAGGTCCCATTGTACTGACCAAATGAACAGAACAGCAGAGCTTATCAATTGTCCTGACCAGTCCTACCTGCAGCATGGTTTCAGAGCACCATGTCTCAGCCTCTGTATTGTCCAGGACCGATGTGGCATGCATATGCTGCTTCTGGGCCAGCATGAAGCTGGGCTTGAAGAGACTGACCCGTTGAGATCGGGGTGGTGAGTAGGGCACATTGCGATGGACTGGACGTCTGTCATACACACATAAACTATCAGCAATGCGAAACTGTCAAATTTGTCACCACAACTTCTCTGTCACATCACTTCATAATATCACTAAGCCAGGTCAGCACCACACTGACCTCTACAACTGACCTGAAACATCTTGTATACCCAAAATGCCTCCTTTCCTTGCCATAAACCCGCGATTCCTCTATCATGTTCTAATATATCAGTGATTTTTAAAAAAACATAGATGTGTGTATGTACGGAAGAGTTCTTGATCCCAAAAGTAAATTGCAGGCATCCTGGCAATCCTGAAACTGAACTGAGGCATCCTAGCAATCCTAAAATTCTTATAGGACATGAATCTTGAAGCTGTTTTCTGGCTCCTGGTCATAACTCACTCATTTCAATATGCATGTATTCAAATAAACTACCTTACTATTCAATGGAAAGCACCAACTAAAAGTTGTTAAAACACATTTATTGGCCCACTCCTCATAATACTTAAAGCTGCAAATCATTTGACAGTGACAGCTCGATTTAAATAATTTTTTACTAAGATAGTATTGTGGCAGTGTTGAACTAAAAAAAAAAAAAATTGATCACACTTTACACTCTTGATCTTGATGATCTCACTACTTTCATACAGGTGCAACTTGTTTGTGACGGTGATCCCCTAGAGCTTCAAAGGGCAGATAAACAGCACATGCATATATATGAACTGGTTCAATTGTTTGAGAAGTCAAGCATGTTTTTTTCAACTCCTGGATCCCAATTTCAATGTTAAGAACATGGAATCAAATCGGCACGTGCTGATTTGTGGCACCAAAATTTGTGAGCTTGCTCAAACCAAGTCATCCAGCCATTCCCATTTCTGCTTTCTTGTTCATGCAGTTTTTTAGATTTGATTTTTGTTACAATTTCATGTTTTAATCATATACTTTATTTTTTTTTCTCTCTCTCTCTCTCTACCCCCCCCCCCCACACACACTCACTGAATCAGTCGCCGTTCATACTGGCAAACTCAAGGACAGAAAGTCGTTTTTTGAACTTCTTGTAACATACAGACAACAGAGCTTTTAATAAATGCAACAGTGTTCTTGATAATTTGCAGCCAAAATGAACTAATTTTTTTTTTTTTATGAAGAGAAAATCCACAAACAATTTCTCATTTGTATTTTTCTTTTTCTAGTTTTCATCAGGCAATACAAAATGAATTATGCAGGAAAATGAATGACAAACAGGATACTGATTTTTACAAAATACCGTGGAACCAGAAAACATCTCAACAAAAAATCTTGCCCATCCAGAGACATCTAAGAACAACCTCTCCTACCCAAAGATGACTAACAGACACTTTTTTTTTTCTGTTAGGATATATATAGTTTATTCTGGAAGACGTATATAACAGGGCTTTATCAGGTACACAAATCTGATACCATGTGCATGAAATGAATGAAAGGATGTGCATTCCTATAGAAGAAAAAAAAACGATAGGTACATGGTGAATTTACAGCAAAGGCACTCATAATATAACTAGCTTCAAAAACATGCTAACTCACTGTGTCAGTAACACCAAACTTGCTGCTGTTCTGGCCTAACTCTGGATTTGAGTAGACAATGTTTTCTTTTTCAGTTCCTGACATGCTCTGTGTCAGAAATGTTCTTTACTAACCAATCGGTACGAGCCTTACAGATGTCAATCGTGAAATCCAGCCTTGTGCTGGCCAACATTTTGGAACATTGAAGCAAAACGCTACTTTCTATATATGTACAGTTAAAAAGAAAATGCGTCCAACACTTTAAGTTGTGTGATATCCCAAGCCCAAAGAGATTTAACCTGAACGCTTGAAAACCCTTCTGTTTTTGTACTCCCAGTTCTTATAGAACAGGGAGTACTTTACAATGGGAACAAAGAAATGCTGTCTCTGTGTGTTGTCTGTCCGTCTGTGGTCAAAATGTTTTCCAATCACTCCAGACAAAACTACTGGGCCAATCTTTCTGAGATTTTGTAGGTATATTCATTATTATGGGTCACGGATGATGCCTGATGTGTTATTTCACTGTTATATCTGTTACTAATGGCTATAATGGCCCATAATGGTTTTTCTTCTTTGTGGAATATCTCTGAAAGCATTCGGCCAATCTTTCTGAAAATTTGTAGGTATGTTCCTTACGGGTCACGGATGATGCCCGATGTTTTATTTTACTGTTATATCTGTTACTAACAGCTATAATGGCCCATAACAGTTCTTCTTCTTTATGGAATATCTCAGAAAGTACTTGGCCGATCTTTCTGAAAATGTGTAGGTATGTTCATCATGGGTCACGGATGATGCTGGATGTTTTATTTATTCGTTATATCTATTACTAATGGCTATAATGGCCCATAACGGTTTTTTCTTCTTTATGGAATATGTCAGAAAGCACTCAGCCAATCTTTCTGAAAATTTGTAGGTATGTTCATTATGGGTCACAGATGATGCTTGATGCTTTATTTAATAATTAACCTTGTGCATATATTCCTACACTGTCACTAACATGTGCCTCCTTGCTCTGATTGCAACCTCTTTCCTTTCAATGCAATGATTTGTTTTTTTTTCATCGGAACGGCAGTAACATACATCTTCGTATTCTGACTGCACTATCATCTCTTTATTTGAATTCAATAAAGCTTTTTCTTTCAGTATGCTCTTGAATTATCCATTGTATTCTGACTGCTATCATGTCATTTACACACCAAACACCAATGTTAATTTTCATCCACATTCTATCTAGAAGGAGATGCCTCTTTAGTTCAAATGCCTGTGGGCTATTCCTTAGTATTTTGACTGCAATGATATTGCTTCTTTAGTCTGGATGCCCATAATTTCCATCATCACTGTCACTGCAATGACATTGCCTCTTAACTCTGAATACCTAAGATTTCACCATAATTGTAATGCATATATGCCTATTTATTCTCAGTCCTCAATACATTCTTTTGCCTTGGAATGTGCATCTCTACCCTAAATGCTAAACATATCATTTTTCCACTTACACCGACAAAAAAGCATACGACATGGTTACTTACTGAACATGCTAAATGCCTTGTAACAAAAAAAAATGAGTGTACTGGTGAACTGATTGGCATGTACGAAACATCATATTTACCCTGACACAGCTGGCTGGGGCAAAGGACTGCGGAGAGGGGAGGGCAGAAGGGGAACGGTGGGCATGTCACCCTCCAGAGGCAGGAAATGGCTGAGGTAGTTATCCACCAGAGTTGGATACAGCCAGTCAAACAGCCTTGTCGACCACGTCGTCCCATCCTGTTGCCATGCAGGACTCACCAGTGCGTAGGCAAAAGTGAACATGTACATCTCAAAGGGATCTCACTTCTGTTAAGGTCTTCACACCAGCATGAACATACCTGCTGGTATCACACTTCATATCAATGCTCTGCCCTTTCCCCCTCCCCAAGCTGCAGTCTAAGTAAAATCTTGAGCAAAAAAGGTATGAAACAGTTATCCTCCTCCAAATCTCTTCCCCAACAATAAAAACAAAGAAATGAAAATTTTTTTAAAAAGTCAAATTACTATAGACAGCAAATGTGCTTTATGCCTCTACCATATGCTTCTACCAGCAAATTACAAAGACACTGATCAGTACGATTTTATTTCATGCACTCCAAAGTGAAACAAACCAAGAAACGGAAAACAAGACATTTTTTTTTCCCCACATTAGCCCAACTCTACAGTACACTCATATCTCCTCTGTGCATGATGCCAAAGTGACAGTGAAATACCTTTCAGAATTATCTTCTCCATCTTTCAGACGAGTGAGCTTCCTTAATGGGTGTGTCAGAGAACATGTCCACATTCTGACATAAAAACAAAGAATTTAGACCCTTGTTATGGTTTCCATACCTTTTCCTTTTTAAAACAATTTTTCTAAAGACAAAACCTAGACACACACACACACATACACAAATCAATATACACTCATCACTAACCTCTTATGATCTTATGTGTAACAGTATCTTACAATGCGTAACATGATGTGATGTTATATCAGGGTTTGTGCATATTCTAGTTCATTTTAAACCTTTCATTTTCAGGCTGAGAGCCTTTGGCCTTGTACATTTTTACATCTTACTCTGTACATCTTTTTCAGTTGACAACAGGAGCAGTCATGATCTGCCCTTTCAGATGAAAAAATGTAGTGAGGATGACACTGAAACATTAGCAGTGAGCAAGTATATCACTGTGAGGATACTGACGACAAAACAGAAAAAAAGATATATATATAGAAGAATTTTACAGAAATACACTTCCATGGCTTTCAATTAAGAACAAAACACAAAAACAGAATGATATGCCCTAGATTTTTCTTCTTTTTTTTTTTTTTTTTTGCCCACCACATAAGACACTGGCAGCCTTGTTCAATAAGGCGCTATTTGATGCATGTGTGGACAGCTAGAGCAATGAAACAGTTACCCCTATTACACATTCTAAAATGCAAGATTAATGGCTAATTGGAAGCCCACATGTGCATCAGCTGTGACCGGTTCACATTCAGAAGCCAAAGAAAAGCATCTAGTAAAAAGCACACAAAACATCATAAGCATCATTACTTGACCAAGACAGGACCAACTGAAAAACAAACTGTTGGTCAAACTATCTCAAGGATACTGAGTACAACTGTTGGCACAGAAAACCCATGCGTCTGCAGTTTGTTGATGTAAAACAGGGAACCCCTCCTTCCTCAATGGTGTGACGTGAGGGACCCTGAGGCCAACATAGTAATTTATATGTCTTCAGCCTAATTACAGAAATACCTGTGCAGAATTATCATACTTACTACCTGGGGCCTGTCTGTGCAAATGACATACTAATCGGGAAGAACCTGTCTGTAGATATGTCATCCTAGTTAGTTATAAACAACCTGTCTGCAGAAAAGTCTTCCTAATTACTTGGAATGTTTCTGCTGCCATGTCACCTTAAATCACATGGAATCTGTTCGTACAATACTAATTACAAACAACCTGTCCGTAAAATTGTGATCATAATTACAAGGAATCTGACCGTACAAATGTCACCCTATTTACAAAGAACCTGTTATAATATATGCCATTTTACTTACAAGGAACCTGTCTACATAAATGTCATCTTACCATTGAGTGCAACTATTGCAGACCACTTAAAGCAGGCTTAAGCTTCTTATTTTTCACTCATCCAGATGAATCACCATAAAGTATAAATGTCTTACCTTTTCATAGCACTTGACATGTATTTACTTTATGGGGTAACATGTCTGATGACAATGGCACAACATAGGGTGCTCAGCAATACATACTCAGCTGAACTACAAACACACAGACTTCACAAGCGTGTGACAGAATTTCATCACAATATGCATGAATCAAGTAAGTCATTCTGGGTGGGAAAACCTGAAAAGGAATTAACTTTCCAGAGAGTTTTGCTGTGCAGAAATTCGTAACAAGTGACAAAGATGCTGTCTGTGGAAATTCTAATCCTGTGATGATAAGAAAAATATGACAAATCACTTACTGTTGGCTTTCCTGACAACTTACTACAAATATCATGCATGTTACACTAACTTTTGCAGAATTACTAGATGTACATCAAGTCCCTTCTTATTTACACTGTCACAGTCAAAGACAAAATCCAAATACAGTTATATCAAATTCTGTCCTGCCGAAAAAAGTATTCAGGTGAAGCAAGTCAGTGGTCTCTTTCCATGCCTTAAACATTACTGTCCCACAAATCAAAAGACAGTTCACAGAAATACATTGGCTGCCAGCAAACTGAACTCACTGGCAGAGAACGAAAAGGAAACAGGTAAGAGGCATAGGGGTCTGCCTGCAGACTGTAGACTGCATTCAGCAGAGGTCCATCAGGGGCCAGGAATTTGCGCGCTGCAGCAAAGTCATGGTGGTTGTGGGACTTGCTGAGTTTTTCCAGTCCCCAGCCCGGCTCTCCCTCCCCTCCAAACACACTGTTCAGTAAGGCAGGGAACACTAGATGCAGTTCCTGCAACAGAGGCAAGAGAAGATGACAAGTCAGAGATGAACTAGCTGTTAAATTTCTTCACAAGGACAATAATGCATAAGAACCTCTGTCCACAATTCTTGTGTACAGCAACTCCCTCCCCACAACAACTGGCAAATTCTGCGACAGATGATTTCTCTCCCACTAAGACATTATTTTTACCTCTGTAGAATGAACCTTCTCTATTCCAACATCGAATGACCTGTCCATGGCCAAAGTCTGTACTGACTTTAAGTGTGTATAAGCAGAGGTTCCTCCTCTGGCGCTCCCTATGAAAACAAAAAAGGCACATGCTTATGTGATTAGGATTCCATACTCTATAATACAGACTTCAGTCCAGGAACAATTTGTCTGTCAGAGCCTTAAACAGAGGACTGCAGGTTCAATTACCACCCCTCCTTCATTTCAAACACAGTTTGGGAAACTTACCAGTACAAAATAATGTTCATCAGCAAAATTATCCACAGTATGATCAAACTTCAGTTCATCTGCATATTTTCTAGGACATGGTAAAATTTTTGGCATTAGCAAGGATTGTTTGTTTGGGTAGCCATTGCTGTGAATAAGCTAAGTCATGGCCAAGAAAGAAAAAGGCAACTTCTAAATATAGCACTTACTGATTATGTTACTGATTAAAAGCACACAACATCACAGATGATGGGCATATAGTTAAGCACAGTTCTAAGCTTATGGCATTGACATTCTCTGCAGTATTATGTAAAATGCAAATGTCAAAGTCAAAATTTGAAAGTTTCTGATCTGAATGTTTCATTGTCATGAAATTCACTATCTATACTGTATAGACACAATGCAAAACAGGCAACAATTTTTAATGTTTAGA